>JBBDGP010003343.1:0-316614 GCA_037952835.1 Lithobates septentrionalis | reverse complement strand
TATATATATATATATATATTATATATATATATATCTATAGATAGATAGATAGATAGATAGATAGATAGATAGATAGATAGATAGATAGATAGATATAGAAATGTAAAACATTCTTTTGGAATATTTTAAGTTATCTTTTTTTTTTTTCTTTACATTTAGTTGGATATTTAGATTTTGTTCCAGATATAGAGAGAGAGAGAGAGAGAGAGAGAGAGAGAGAGAGAGATCAAAAGATTATTAACTATATTTCGAGATATTGATATCTAGATATCTATCTATCCGATATGTCTTTATAATTTTAAAATATTGAGGTAAAATAGGAACTCTACACAAACAGAACATTTGTACACCACTTCACTACAAATGTTTGAAAATTACTATGTACTAAAATATCTGTGTGCTAAGTAGATTAATTTTTTGTTTCACATAGGGGAAAATCACTCAGCCAACAAGAACACAGTCCACCCCAAGCCAAACAACATGATTGGGAAAATCAGCCCAAGCCCCACTGAGGATGTGGAGGAAGGAAAGGTGGCGACATGGGCACCCCACCAGGTGAGTGTCTGACACACCAGCTTACGGTAATCTATGCATGGCTGCCTTTTCTTTATGTAATTTTTCTACTCTATTTTAGGTGATCTGGTTGTGCTTGATTCAAGCAACAGCGCCACCCCGAGGATGTGGAGGAATTATGCTACCATGGGCACCCCACCAGGTCAGTGTCTGAGACAACAGCTTTATTATGGTAAGGTAAACTATGTATGTGTGCATATTTCTAAACACATTTTTTGGTTTCATTCCACTTTAGGTACAAGAACTGAATATTTCACCTCAGACAGTGCCCAACGGCTAATTGGTCAAATAATGGCCTGGAATGGGGAGATCGATGAAATGCGTAATCGGCTGGATCGTATGCAGCAGGAAATGAAGGACATGATTGATGTTTTGGGTCGAATCTAAATGCCCTTTTTGAAACCCCAAACATCGATCATGTCCTTCATTTCCTGTTTTGCTGACCCCATTCTGGGCCTTCTCTTTATTATTTTTGCTGAACTTATATGGCTGTTTAACATAATTTAAAAAAGGAGGGCTGTTTATAGAAAATACCTTAAAATCCACAAAAAAAAAAAAATTGATTTCCAAAAAACAAAAAAAAAAAAAAAACTTGATTAAAAAAACAATATCTAGAAAACCCACAAGCAAAAGCCAGTGGGTAAGGAGGAGAGGTGGGACTTTATATGAAGCCAATGGTTTGCAAGCCGACACAAACGGTGGGTCAATAAAATTCTTTATTTGCATGTTCATACAAACAATGGTATCAGACAATATCAATATAACACTTGGTAAAATGTTAGCAATGATAACCAGAGATCAACATAAGGACCAGTAGTATAGTTATCAAGGATATAAAAGATATACAGGTAACATGGATAATAACATGAGTATAAGCAATATTATTGAAGATAGACCAGGGATCACCAGGTGTCAGAATGCGTACATGGTTAAAACAAAGTAATGCCTGCCTGATAGCTGGCCTCAAGTTCCTGTTAAGGGGTAAAACTCGGTATAACATGGGTTGGGGACAGTAAATGACAACCGGTAGCTCGACGCGTTTTCGTGGTTCAAGACCACTCATCAGGAGCAGACATGTCATGTTTCTGGAAATAAAAATGATAATAATATCAAGGGCCAAGGTAACAATGGGTACAGAGGGCTAAATAATCCTCCAAAAATTAAAAAGTACTCCACGGCAATTGTGGGTAAATGGTGAATGGCCAGGTACGGCAACCATCCGGAACTAATGCCGGGTCGGGAGCTGAGGCGGGCCCCCCCGCCGCGGCGACCAAAACCAGGCAATCCCCCCCAGGGCAATGCAGAGCCACGAGGCACCCTAGAGTTGAGAGTGGAAGATGAGTGATAATGCAGGAGTGTATGTGCAGCGGGGGGAAGAGGGAGGGGGAAAAAAAAAAAAAAAAAAAAAAAGGGGGGGAAAGGTAAGGATTGGGGGGGGGGAAGGGGGGTAAAAAAGGAGGGGGGGGGGAAGTGTGGAGAGTGAGCGTGATGTGGAGGTGAGTGAGTGAGTGAGTGGAGTGAGTAATGGAGTGAGGGAAAGAGGGATGGGAAAGCTGGAGGATGACATGTGCACGAACAGGGGTAAGGAGTGAGCTTACCTGTGTGACAGGGTGGTGTAGAGCAACCACCACCATGGTGAAGTGTAGCGGTAGTGTACCTCGAGCGCCGCACCGCCCCAGGTGAACAAGACGCCCATATATAGACGCCGCCGCGGGGAGGCCCGCCAACGTCACGTCCGCATGGCCGAGGGTGGGAGGAGCCAGAGGCGGGAGGCCGACCATTGGTCGGCGGCCGCTGAGACCAACCCACCAAGCCTGCGAGCATGAAAACCAGCGTGAGGGCGCGGCGGGCGCCAGGAGGCGCGGCGTACGTCCACCGCTGGTGACGTGACGTCGATGGGCAGTGGCGGCAAGCCCCGCCCCCACACACACGCCCACCAAAGGAGGCGGGCGAGGAAGGGGGAGGGGGGGGGGCCCGAGGCCGGCAGTGCCCATCGCAGCTCCCGGGCAGGCAAGGCCGGACGGCCCACCGGCCAGCCACAACCACCCACCCACAATTGGGTTGGACCACCATTTGGAAAGGGTTGACCATGAAATTGATAAACCTAGTAACAGGATAAGAACATGGCATGTACGATTGGACTGGTAAAATGACAAAAAGGTAAACACATGTGAGGCTCCCAAGAAAATCAATAGGGGCAGGATGATAACAATCTGGTAATATCAAGATAGAGCAATAGAGCAAACCATGGGCTTCCATCCCTATTCATATAAACAACAGCAAGGGGGAGGGGAAGTGGGACTTTGTATGAAACTGCGCCGGGTAGAGGTCGCACGTTTCCATCCCTATCACACAATATCTAGAAAACCCGCAAGCAAAAGCCAGTGGGTAAGGAGGAGGAGGTGGGACTTTATATGAAGCCAATGGTTTGCAAGCCGACACAAACGGTGGGTTCAGCTCCCGACCCGGCATTAGTTCCGGATGGTTGCCGTACCTGGCCATTCACCATTTACCCACAATTGCCGTGAGTACTTTTTAATTTTTGGAGGATAATTTAGCCCTCTGTACCCATTGTTACCTTGGCCCTTGATATTATTATCATTTTTATTTCCAGAAACATGACATGTCTGCTCCTGATGAGTGGTCTTGAACCACGAAACGCGTCGAGCTACCGGTTGTCATTTACTGTCCCAACCCATGTTATACCGAGTTTTACCCTTAACAGGAACTTGAGGCCAGCTATCAGGCAGGCATTACTTTGTTTTAACCATGTACGCATTCTGACACCTGGTGATCCCTGGTCTATCTTCAATAATATTGCTTATACTCATGTTATTATCCATGTTACCTGTATATCTTTTATATCCTTGATAACTATACTACTGGTCCTTATGTTGATCTCTGGTTATCATTGCTAACATTTTACCAAGTGTTATATTGATATTGTCTGATACCATTGTTTGTATGAACATGCAAATAAAGAATTTTATTGACCCACCGTTTGTGTCGGCTTGCAAACCATTGGCTCATATAAAGTCCCACCTCCTCCTCCTTACCCACTGGCTTTTGCTTGCGGGTTTTCTAGATATTGTGTGATAGGGATGGAAACGTGCGACCTCTACCCGGCGCAGTTTCATACAAAGTCCCACTTCCCCTCCCCCTTGCTGTTGTTTATATGAATAGGGATGGAAGCCCATGGTTTGCTCTATTGCTCTATCTTGATATTACCAGATTGTTATCATCCTGCCCCTATTGATTTCTTGGGAGCCTCACCTGTGTTTACCTTTTTGTCATTTTTACCAGTTCCAATCGTACATGCCATGTTTCTTATCCTGTTACTAGGTTTATCAATTTCATGGTCAACCCTTTCCAAATGGTGGTCCAACCCAATTGTGGGTGGGTGGTTGTGGCTGGCCGGTGGGCCGTCCGGCCTTTGCCTGCCCGGGAGCTGCGATGGGCACTGCCGGCCTCGGGGCCCCCCCTCCCCTTCCTCGCCCGCCTCCTTTGGTGGGCGTGTGTGTGGGGGCGGGGCTTGCCGCCACTGCCCATCGACGTCACGTCACCAGCGGTGGACGTACGCCGCGCCTCCTGGCGCGCGCCGCGCCCCTCACGCTGGTTTCATGCTCGCAGGCTTGGTCGGTTGGTCTCAGCGGCCGCCGACCAATGGTCGGCCTCCCGCTCTGGCTCCTCCCACCCTCGGCCATGCGGACGTGACGTTGGCGGGCCTCCCCGCGGCGGCGTCTATATATGGGCGTCTTGTTCACCTGGGGCGGTGCGGCGCTCGAGGTACACTACCGCTACACTTCACCATGGTGGTGGTTGCTCTACACCACCCTGTCACACAGGTAAGCTCACTCCTTACCCCTGTTCGTGCACATGTCATCCTCCAGCTTTCCCATCCCTCTTTCCCTCACTCCATTACTCACTCCACTCACTCACTCACTCACCTCCACATCACGCTCACTCTCCACACTTTCCCCCCCCCTCCTTTTTTACCCCCCCCCCCCCCCCCAACCCTTACCTTTCCCCCCCCTTTTTTTTTTTTTTTTTTTCCCCCTCCCTCTTCCCCCCGCTGCACATACACTCCCTGCATTAATCACTCATCTTCCACTCTCAACTCTAGGGTGCCTCGTGGCTCTGCATCGCCCTGGGGGGATTGCCTGTTTTGGTCGCCGCGGCGGGGGGGCCCGCCTTAGCTCCCGACCCGGCATTAGTTCCGGATGGTTGCCGTACCTGGCCATTCACCATTTACCCACAATTGCCGTGAGTACTTTTTAATTTTTGGAGGATTATTTAGCCCTCTGTACCCATTGTTACCTTGGCCCTTGATATTATTATCATTTTTATTTCCAGAAACATGACATGTCTGCTCCTGATGAGTGGTCTTGAACCACGAAACGCGTCGAGCTACCGGTTGTCATTTACTGTCCCAACCCATGTTATACCGAGTTTTACCCCTTAACAGGAACTTGAGGCCAGCTATCAGGCAGGCATTACTTTGTTTTAACCATGTACGCATTCTGACACCTGGTGATCCCTGGTCTATCTTCAATAATATTGCTTATACTCATGTTATTATCCATGTTACCTGTATATCTTTTATATCCTTGATAACTATACTACTGGTCCTTATGTTGATCTCTGTTATCATTGCTAACATTTTACCAAGTGTTATATTGATATTGTCTGATACCATTTGTTTGTATGAACATGCAAATAAAGATTTTATTGACCCACCGTTTGTGTCGGCTTGCAAACCATTGGCTTCATATAAAGTCCCACCTCCTCCTCCTTACCCACTGGCTTTTGCTTGCGGGTTTTCTAGATATTGTGTGATAGGGATGGAAACGTGCGACCTCTACCCGGCGCAGTTTCATACAAAGTCCCACTTCCCCTCCCCCTTGCTGTTGTTTATATGAATAGGGATGGAAGCCCATGGTTTGCTCTATTGCTCTATCTTGATATTACCAGATTGTTATCATCCTGCCCCTATTGATTTCTTGGGAGCCTCACCTGTGTTTACCTTTTTGTCATTTTTACCAGTTCCAATCGTACATGCCATGTTTCTTATCCTGTTACTAGGTTTATCAATTTCATGGTCAACCCTTTCCAAATGGTGGTCCAACCCAATTGTGGGTGGGTGGTTGTGGCTGGCCGGTGGGCCGTCCGGCCTTTGCCTGCCCGGGAGCTGCGATGGGCACTGCCGGCCTCGGGGCCCCCCCCCTCCCCCTTCCTCGCCCGCCTCCTTTGGTGGGCGTGTGTGTGGGGGCGGGGCTTGCCGCCACTGCCCATCGACGTCACGTCACCAGCGGTGGACGTACGCCGCGCCTCCTGGCGCCGCCGCGCCCCTCACGCTGGTTTTCATGCTCGCAGGCTTGGTGGGTTGGTCTCAGCGGCCGCCGACCAATGGTCGGCCTCCCGCTCTGGCTCCTCCCACCCTCGGCCATGCGGACGTGACGTTGGCGGGCCTCCCCGCGGCGGCGTCTATATATGGGCGTCTTGTTCACCTGGGGCGGTGCGGCGCTCGAGGTACACTACCGCTACACTTCACCATGGTGGTGGTTGCTCTACACCACCCTGTCACACAGGTAAGCTCACTCCTTACCCCTGTTCGTGCACATGTCATCCTCCAGCTTTCCCATCCCTCTTTCCCTCACTCCATTACTCACTCCACTCACTCACTCACTCACCTCCACATCACGCTCACTCTCCACACTTTCCCCCCCCCCTCCTTTTTTACCCCCCTTCCCCCCCCCCCCCCAACCCTTACCTTTCCCCCCCTTTTTTTTTTTTTTTTTTTTTTTCCCCTCCCTCTTCCCCCCGCTGCACATACACTCCCTGCATTATCACTCATCTTCCACTCTCAACTCTAGGGTGCCTCGTGGCTCTGCATCGCCCTGGGGGGGATTGCCTGTTTTGGTCGCCGCGGCGGGGGGGCCCGCCTCAGCTCCCGACCCGGCATTAGTTCCGGATGGTTGCCGTACCTGGCCATTCACCATTTTACCCACAATTGCCGTGAGTACTTTTTAATTTTTGGAGGATTATTTAGCCCTCTGTACCCATTGTTACCTTGGCCCTTTGATATTATTATCATTTTTATTTCCAGAAACATGACATGTCTGCTCCTGATGAGTGGTCTTGAACCACGAAACGCGTCGAGCTACCGGTTGTCATTTACTGTCCCAACCCATGTTATACCGAGTTTTTACCCTTAACAGGAACTTGAGGCCAGCTATCAGGCAGGCATTACTTTGTTTTTAACCATGTACGCATTCTGACACCTGGTGATCCCTGGTCTATCTTCAATAATATTGCTTATACTCATGTTATTATCCATGTTACCTGTATATCTTTTATATCCTTGATAACTATACTACTGGTCCTTATGTTGATCTCTGGTTATCATTGCTAACATTTTACCAAGTGTTATATTGATATTGTCTGATACCATTGTTTGTATGAACATGCAAATAAAGAATTTTTATTGACCCACCGTTTGTGTCGCTTGCAAACCATTGGCTTCATATAAAGTCCCACCTCCTCCTCCTTACCCACTGGCTTTTGCTTGCGGGTTTTCTAGATATTGTGTGATAGGGATGGAACGTGCGACCTCTACCCGGCGCAGTTTCATACAAAGTCCCACTTCCCATCCCCCTTGCTGTTGTTTAAAAAAAAAAAAAAAAAAACTTGATTTTCCAAAAAAACAAAAAAAATAAAACTTGATTTTAAAAAAACAAAAAAAAAACAAAACTTGATTTTCCAAAAAAACAAAAAAAAAAAAAATAAAACTTGATTTTAAAAAAAACTAAAAAAACAAAAAACTTGATTTCCAAAAAAAAAAAAAAAATAAAACTTGATTTAAAAAAAACAAAAAAAAATAAAAAAACTTGATTTCCAAAAAACAACAAAAAAAATGATTAAAAAAAAAAAAACAAAAAAATAAAATAAAAAAAAAAAGGATTTTAAAAAAACCAAAAAAATAAAAAAAAAAAGGATTTAAAAAAACAACAAAAAAACAAAAAAAAAGCCTGTTTGCGAAAATCAAAAAGCCCCCAAATTTTTTTTTGTGGCTTATGTACAAATATTTAAATATAATTATATTTTCCAAATTATTAAGATATCATTATATTTTTGGCTATGAACATTTTATACTAAATGCATAACTGAATGCATAACAACGATTAATAAAAACATCTCCTTATAGGAATTAAATAAATGTGTGGTTTGTTATTTCAATGCTCAGTATCAGTTTGGTTATAATTGTAAAAAAGTTGTTTATACAGTGGCAATGGAGCTTATTTAGACATTTAAAAGGAAAATACAGTTGGCACTACAACTGCTCGACCATAACCTAGGAGAAAGCCCAAAAGAAAGGCAAGCAATAAATATAATTCCAGATTTCATCAATATTTTTTTTATTTAAAATAATTAAATATCCTGGCCCATTGCAATGGCCCCCTACCCATAAAATAATTAACATATTGCTGTCTAACTTGACGGGGCACTTTGGGGGCGAAGCCAGTACGGACAGTATCCAGGCCCGTAAGGTTGTCATCTATAAGTACGGCCTCAGGCCCAACTGTTCCTATATAATTTAGAGAATGTTTGTTGTAAAAAGTTGTGCAGAATGCAGCACGATAAAATGATAAAATTAAGTTTGTATTCCGCCAAATTAATGGATGTTTGAAACAGGCGGAACCGGCTGGCCAGAATCCCAAACGCATTCTCAACCACTCTTCTAGCTCTGGCCAGCCGGGAAATTAAAAACCCTCCTCTCCGAGGTGAGGGTTCTTTGGGGAATGGCCTCATGAGGTGCTTGCTCAGAGCGAAGGCTTCATCGGCAATGAAGACAAAGGGGAGTCCTTCCACCTTATCCGCATCAGGTGGCAATCCCAGGCCACCACTCTGGAGACGCTGGCAGAACTCCGTCTGGGCAAATACTCCTCCATCCGACATCCGGCCATTCTTCCCACGTCCACATATAAAAATTCATAGTGTGCCGACACCACCGCCATTAAAACAATACTGTGGAACCCCTTATAATTAAAATAGTATGACCCCGAATGGGGTGGTGGCACGATGTGGACATGTTTCCCATCTATAGCCCTCCACAATTGGGAAAGTCCCAACGGCTGGCAAAATGGGATGCCACAGTCTGCCATTCCTGTGGTGTTGAAGGAAACTGGGGAATCAAACAAGAAAACCAAAATCATTAATTTTGGAAGCTAACATTGCAAGAAAATTAGACAATTAAAAACATTATTCCCCAGCATCAGTATAACATTAAATAATTTAATTCTTGTGAATAACTAATATGGAAAGGCACACTTGTCAGATTGCTCACCCCTCTGATGGAACATTGATTACATTTTAGGGGGTTGTGAAATCCCTAAAAAAGATTACTTTTAGGACACGCAGGAATTTAGGGACTAAAAAAGGCTACAAGACTGCAGTTGTCGCACTCTGCAGGTGCAGTTGCTAACCAGCTTACAGTAAAAGAGGTAAGGTAAAAAGGCAGTCATGTTGCAAGGAGTACACCAATCACATGCAAGGGCAATTAATGAAAACACTTTGTGGTTTGCATATGATTTGTGATGGAAATCAGCAGAGCTTCTGCTCATTTACTAAAGCACTGGAACAAATGCACTTGTAGAGTGCACATGCATTTTGCAAAGTGCAACATATATTTGCTTTATACAAATCAACACCACAGAACATTCAAGCAAATTTTTACGAGTGTGGGGGGTTGGTAAATCTAGCTAATTGCTAATTATCAGCACACTATTTGGGAGTGAGTTTAGGTGGGGGGGTTGGTAAATCTAGCTAATTGCTAATTATCAGCACACTATTTGGAGTGAGTTTAGGTGGGGGGGTTGGTAAATCTAGCTAATTGCTAATTATCAGCACACTATTTGGAGTGAGTTTAGGTGGGGGGGTTTGGTAAATCTAGCTAATTGCTAATTATCAGCACACTATTTGGAGTGAGTTTAGGTGGGGGGGGTTGGTAAATTTAGCTAATTGCTAATTATCAGCACATATTTTGGAGTGAGTTTAGGTGGGGGGGTTTGGTAAATCTAGCTAATTGCTAATATCAGCACACTATTTGGAGTGAGTTTAGGTGGGGGGGTTGGTAAATCTAGCTAATTGCTAATTATCAGCACACTAAATACACTCAAACAAAATACATTCAAAATGAGTAGACTAGGTGGATATGTTCCCATCATTGCATGCTGGGGAGGTTATTGAAGGAAAATATACATGCATGACAAAAAAAGAACAGGAAAAAAATCCAGCATGTGTGAGGATAAAAAGGGGACATTCACACTATATTGCAATGATGGTAAATAGTGTTTGAAGCAAGAATACATTACATTATCAAAGATTACATAAAAGAACATGTGATGCTAATAAAAGAAAAATATCTTACCTTAATATAGTCCTTCTGCAGGACCTGGATGATGGCAGAACAGGTCTCTGGGATAATGATCCCCAGAGCCTGGGGGGAGATGCCTGTCGAGAACTTGAGGTCCTGCAGGCTTCTCCCTGTCGCCAAGTACCGCAACGTGGCAACTAGCCTCTGCTCCGGAGTGATGGCTTGCCTCATGCAGGTATCCTGCTGCTGATATAGGGGGTCAGCAAAGCCAACAAACGGTCAAAAACGGGGTCCGTCATCCGGAGAAAGTTCCTGAAATCCTCAGGATTATTCTCACGGATCTCACGGAGCAATGGCATGTGACAGAACTGGTCACGCTGGAGCAACCAATTCTTGGTCCATGAACTCCTCCCACCCTGTTCATGGACTGGTCTTGGTCTGAAGAATAAACTACAGCACCAAACACATACAATGCACAAGCTCTACGACGAGTACGTACAGGTAACATGGTTTCAAAACGGTCGGCTGGTCAGAACGCACTAAACAGAACGCACTGAAGAACAGCAAGGCCTGTGAAGAGCGACCTGAAAAACAGGAACGAGCGGCCAATAAAACAAAGATTTCTCAATGCCAACTGACCAAACGCACTGAAAAATCAGATACAAACCTCACAAGCACAGACTGAACAACAGTTAAAACGAACTGAAAAATACGAGTCTCACAAGCGTGAATCGTCTCTCACCAAACTTCTACTAACACGAGATAAACACGAGATTAGCAGAAGGAGCCCAAAGGGTGTTGTACGGGCTATTGAACTTCTGTTTTATAGTCTCGTCGGACTTGGTGTACGTCACCGCGTACTAGGCTGTCGTACTTTTGTGTGGTCGTGTGTAGGCAAGTCCGTTCGTAAGAAAGTCTGCCGCAAGTCCGCCGAAGGTACGCCGGAAGTATGTCGGACAGGCTGTCGGACTTTTGTAGCTGAAAAGTCCGACCGTGTGTACGCGGCATTATACACAAACTTAGTGATGTCTATTTATATCGGTGTCTTTATTATATGCAATAAACAGCATTGTGTGCTCCTCCTACAAATATCAACAAAAACACCCCTCCCCCACAACATTGCCTAAACTGTAAATATTATCATTTCATGGATCCGACCTTCACATTTCTCCCATTTCTATCCCTCCAACCATTTCATATACATCCATCTCCATCCATCCTTCATCACATCCTCTTCTCATTTCTTCTACTTCTATAATTCACAGATTTCTTCATCCATTCATTCATCACATCCCTCGTTCACACATCACTATGTCTTATTTTCTCTCATCTCCATCCATCCATTCATCACATCCCTCGCTCACACATCACTATGTCTTATTTCTCCCATCTCCATCCATCCATTCATCACATCCCTTGCTCACATATCACTATGTCTTATTTCTCTCATCTCCATCCATCCATTCATCACATCCTCGCTCACATATCACTATGTCTTATTTCTCCCATCTCCACCCATCCATCCATCACATCCCTCACTCATGCATCATTTTTTTTATCACATCTCCATCCATCCATTCATCCTATCTCTCGCATTTGTATCACTATGTCTTATTTCTCCCATCTCCATCCATCCATAATCACATCCCTCGCTCACGTATCAGCCTGTCTTATTTCTCCATCTCCATCCATCCATTCATCCATCCCTCGCTCACACATCACTATGTCTTATTTCTCCCATCTCATCCATCCATTCATCCATCCCTCGCTCACGCATAATTTTTTCTTTTTTTATCACATATGCATCCATCCATTCATCTCATCTCCTCGCATTTGTATCACTATGTCTTATTTCTCCTATCTACATCCATTCATCAAATTCCTTGTCCATGCTCAATTCTCATTCTTTTCTTCAATCTTAAACACTTTATCATATTTTTTTAATATAAAAAACGAACCAATTTATGATGTAAAAGATTTCAGAATGTCCGGGTTGTTTTGTGAAATCTTCTTCTCTGAACCCGAGAAATGAGAATATTAAACTTCATTCATTTCCCGCAATGGAGAGAATCAAAACATGGAAAAAATCCACATTCCAAGCAGAGAATTCCAATCGTTGGTGGAAACTATTTATAAAACGAAATCTCCCAATTCCACATTTGTTCAAAATGTTTTTCTGAAGAAGATTCTGAACTAAGAGGTACAAAAACACCTGAAGAGTACAGATCACCCTTCTCTGCTCTTAGAAGAACATCTGAAGAGTACAGATCACCCTTCTCTCCTCTTAGAAGAACATCTGGAAGAGTACAGATCACCCTTCTCTGCTCTTAGAAGAACATCTGAAGAGTACAGATCACCCTTCTCTGCTCTTAGAACATCTGAAGAGTACAGATCACCCTTCTCTGCTCTTAGAAGAACATCTGAAGAGTACAGATCACCCTTCTCTGCTCTTAGAAGAACCTCTGAAGAGTACAGATCGCCCTTCTCTGCTCTTAGAAGAACCTCTGAAGAGTACAGATCACCCTTCTCTGCTCTTAGAGGAACATCTGAAGAGTACAGATCACCCTTCTCTGCTCTTAGAAGAACATCTGAAGAGTACAGATCACCCTTCTCTGCTCTTAGAAGAACCTCTGAAGAGTACAGATCGCCCTTCCTCTGCTCTTAGAAGAACACTATGAAGAGTACAGATCACCCTTCTCTGCTCTTAGAAGAACATCTGAAGAGTACAGATCACCCTTCTCTGCTCTTAGAAGAACCTCTGAAGAGTACAGATCACCCTTCTCTGCTCTTAGAGAAACACAGAAAATCTGTCATGTGGAATTCGAACAAAACTACTCAAAACATCGAAGAACCGGAACTGAGATCCCTTCACAATCATCTATAAATGTCATAGATATGAGATCTTCATCAACTCAAAACATCGATCGAATCTATTTCTGAACTAAAACATAAGTCTAGTGTTTCTTTATCAGAAGTTAGTGACAGTGAACTGGTAATGCCTCATTCTGCGGACTCTACATTGGTTGACAGTGTCATTTGCACTTCTGTTGCTAATGAACCAACGGAGTTTATCGATCGATCTGATAATCAAGTAGAAATAGCAAATACCGGAACTATTTACTCACATTCTCAGAAATCGAGCAGAAACCAAGATATAAAATACTGTATATACTCAAGTATAAGTCGACCCGAATATAAGCCAAGGCACCTAATTTTTACCACAAAACTGGGAAAACTTATTGACTCGAGTATAAGCCGAGGGTGAGAAATGTGCAGCTACTGTAAGTGGAAAAAGAGGGTCAACAATACCAATTTGCAGCCTCACTGTGCCCATTTGCAGCCTCACTGTGCCCATTTGTAGCCTCACTGTGCCCATTTGCAGCCATAGGTCCCCCAAACTTCAAACTCGGTAGTTAAGGGTTCCTAGATGCCCCCTAGCTGCAGCCGGTCTCTGAACCCAAAGGGTCCCGAAATGACATTGCTGCAGATGGACACAGTTGACCAAATTTGGGGCCCCGTATCTTGGGGCCACTTAGTGCAAGGTACCCCAAATGTGGTGTGCAAACCCAGTGGACCTAGCGCCACAATATATCCAAAGCTGTGGTTTCTAGCACCAAGTGGTCCCAAGATACAGGGCCCCAAATTTGGTTCAGAAAATGTCAAGCACTTTTCTGCAGGAGAGAATGACATTTTCTGAACCTAAGTGGCCCCGAGATACGGGGCCCCAAACTCGGTTCAGAAAATGACATTGTTTGCTGCAGAAAAGTGCTTGACTCGAGTATAAGACGAGGGGGGCACTTTTAGCACAAAAAAATGTGCTGAAAAACTCGGCTTATACTCGAGTATATACGGTAATTCATCGAGGCATCCAATGTCACCGTAAAAAGGAAGTAAGATCCAAGAAGACACAGGAATGCATACCTCCATCTACAGTCTCTGTTCCTATACAGGGCTCATTGCTAGAACTACCTCAATTGTCTCCAATACCAACTTTACAAAGTAGTATGTTAGGATTTTTCGAAATTGAACAAAGTGAAGAAGATATTCTACAATCATCTTTTTCTGAAACTTATACACTAAAAACTATTAGTGAATTTGATCATTATAAAAAAGTGATGTGCCCACAATACAATATGATCCTAATGTTTTTCTTCTTGGATTATCACCAATTAAAAGTACTTACCAGAACCTCTACCATTGCCTGACCATGAAAACATTGATTTTGATATTTCGTTCACTCCCCAAAAAAAAAAAAGGATCAAGACAAATCTTATCGTTCGTCTCAAGAAGAAGAGGAGGAAATTTATTGTGAAGAATTGAAGGAAGAACACTTCAACTTTGATTTAAAGCAACCAGATCTTTCATATTTAGGTGCACAAAGAGAAAAAACTGCCAATGTGACAAATCAGAATACATTTTTGGTGTTTGAAGAATGCCTTGATCAATTATTGATGCAATCTCATTGCTTACAAGTTCCTCATTGCACTGCTAGTATAATTGCTCTTAAAAAGTTCATGAAAGGCTCTGCTTTAATAGTACATGCGGAGTGCAGTCAACACCATAAATTTAAGTTGTGGAAAAGCCAACCCTTTTTAGGGCGAATGCCAGCTGGAAACTTGCTTATTTCACCCGCAATAGTATGCAGCGGGTCCAATTTTTTGAAGGTTCAAAGTTTTTTTTCTATATTACAAATGCATTGTATTTCTGCAACTACACATTATAATAACCAAAAAAATGTCATTTTCCCAACTATTGAACATCATTGGTTAAATCAACGAACAAAGAACATTCAAAAAATTGCTGATAATAGTGTAGCATTGATTGGTGATGGACAATGTGATTCACCTGGCTTCAATGCAAAGTACTGCACCTATACGTTAACCCCTTCAGCCCCGGAAGGATTTACCCCCTTCCTGACCAGAGCACTTTTTGCGATTCGGCACTGCGTCGCTCTAACTGACAATTGTGCGGTCGTGCGACGTGGCTCCGAAACAAAATTGACGTCCTTTTTTCCCACAAATAGAGCTTTCTTTTGGTGGTATTTGATCATCTCTGCGATTTTTATTTTTTGCGCTATAAACAAAAAAGAGCAACAATTTTGAAAAAAAAACATTTTTAACATTTTGCTATAGTAAATATCCCCAAAAATATATAAAAAAAATGTTTTCCCTCAGTTTAGGCCGATCCGTATTCTTCTACATATTTTTGGTAAAAAAAAAAAAAAATCGCAATAAGCGTTTATTGATTGGTTTGCGCAAAAGTTATAGCGTTTACACAATAGGGGATAGTTTTATGGCATTTTTGTTAATATTTTTTTTTTTTACTAGTAATGGCAGTGATCAGCGATTTTTATTGTGACTGCGACTTTATGGCGGACATGTCGGACATTTTTGACACATTTTTGGAACCATTGTCATTTATACAGCAATCAGTGCTTTACAAATGTACTGATTCCTGTGTAAATGACACTGGCAGTGAAGGGGTTAACCACTAGGGGGCGGGGAGGGGTTAAGTCAGTACTAGGGATGTGTTCTAACTGTAGGGGGATGGGCTGTGTGTGACATGTCACTGATCTCTGCTTCTCCGATGACAGGGAGCAGAAATCAGTGACACTTGTAACTAGGCAGAACGGGGAGATACTGTTTACATCAGCGTCCCCCCGTTCTTCCTGCCCTTGAGGCAATCGCGGGTATCCCCATGGTGATCAAGTCCGCGGGACCCATGACCCGACTCACGGAGTTTGCGGCAGGCGCACGCGCACACGGCGGCAAGTAATGTATGGGTACGTTACTTTGCGCAGCCGTGCCATTCTGCTGATGTATATCTACAGGCGCCAGTCGGGAAGGGGTTAATAGATGCAGAAACAGATTACATCTTAGATTTCCAAGTGGAGCAACTGCAAACTGGTCGTACCTCAGTGTCACTTGAAAAAATGGCATTTGTTGAGGCCTTGGAGCGTGTGTAAAGGGATCAAGTGCAGGTAAAAATCATTGCAATGGACAGACATGTCTCCATATGAAAAATAAGGGAGAAATTCCCAAAAATTAGACACAAATTTGATGTATGGCACATGGCGAAATCAATTAACGCAAAACTGATGGCTACAAGTAAAAAAAGTAACAGTAGGGAACTTGCTGGCCGGGTTCCTTTAGCCAAAAATCATTTCTGGTGGTCATCCAGTACTTGTCAGGATAATCCTATTCTACTAAAAGAAAAATGGCTTTCAATGAGTTTTCATGCAGCAAATGTAGATGAATGGCATGGAAATTCCCTATACCATCAGTGTTCACATACACCAATACCTACTGATGAAGAGGGAATATGAGAGGCTTACACAAGGATCTGCAGCTCACCAGAACTTAAATGCCATCATTCAAGACCAGAGACTGTTAATTCATATTTCTGGTTTTTACCATACAGGTGAAGTTGAAGTGTTTCATATTATGGTGTTGAAATATAGATCAAAACGGCATCACTTCTCTATGGACAGCATGGATGAAGAACACAACTTGCTGCCCTCGACCACAATCACAACATAAACAGGTTACAAGCAGTTATTCAAAAACCAAAATAAAATACTGAAAATAAGGGGGCTTTGTGTTACCGGTATGGCTTCAGTAAGGCAAAAAAAGACTGGGTTGTCGGCAAAGTATATGAACCAAATAGTCAAACATTCATGAAAGAGATCATCAGTGATGTCATTGACCATACTGCCGGAAACAAACATTTTACATGGCATTCGAGACAGGTCAATGTTTCAGAAAACATTGCAGCATTTCCACATCCGGAAAAACATGAACTGCTCCCTAAATATCTTTCTCGTTTCGACTAAAAATTAATAATTTATTTTTTTATAATGTAATTCTATAAATATAAGATTACACTGTTTAAATATACAATTTAAAATGTTGTATGTATTGAAAAAAATTACATTTTTTCTAAATGCAAGTTAATATATAATTTTATGGATAAAAGAAAATAATAATAAAGAATATTTAGATTATAATAGGTTTCTTATTTTTTTATTAGCATATTTGTTATTATTAATATTAGCAGTGTATAGACCATTTTTTTTTATTTATATGAAATTTCAAAAGAAAGACAAGACATTATTATTTATTTGAAATTAAATATATTTACTGTAAAAAGAAACATAAACACAATTTTAAATTATTAGAAAAAATGGTCATTTGAAATAAAAATATCATTCAAAATAAATTAACAATTAAAATGTTTTAACTGTTTGTAAGCCAAAGAAAGAATGTACTAAGAAATCACATTTATTAACAAAATAATTATTCTAATGCCATATCTGAAGCATTGTAGTCTGATGACCATTTGAATCTGTATTCATTATCGGGATCAGGATACATATTTCGGATGGCCCAGACAACACATGATGGTATCGGAATTCTCCTATTCTTCCCCAGAAAACCAGCACCATGTTTGTGAAGGATCTGGAGGCTCCTCTTCTCAGGCATCTTTTAAAATAAAAATATTACATATTTTACTATTGTACATATATAACATAAATATATTTATATCTTTTTTATTGTGATAGAAGATTCTTGTGAGTCAAATGAATATTTTTTAATTAACCACTTATATACCAGTAACATTCAACCATTCCCACACATGACAATTTTATGCTTTCAGCTCTGTCGCTGTTCAAATGTCAATTGTGCCCTCATGTAACACTCTACACAATCAAAAATGTCATCATTTTTATACCCACAAATATTGATATTTTATGATGGTACTTGATCACCTTTAATGGTTTTATTTTTTGATAAAATTTAAAAATGTTAATATTCTTTGGAATAATAAAAAAAAAATAGTTAGCTATAAAAAAAAGTTGATTTTGCGTTCAATAACGGTAAATTATGAGGCTTTACTGATGGACAATGATGATGCAGCAGCATGGACACTGAGGAGTTGGCACTGATATGTAGAATTCAGGAGCAATGATAATCTGCACTGATGGCACCAATAGCCAACAATGTTATGCAGCACTGATAGGCAACAGAGATGGGCACTGACTGGCTGCACTGATGGGCACTGACTGGCGGCACTGATGAGCAATGACTGGCGGCACTCATGGGCCCTGGACAGGCGGCTGTGATGGGCAATGACAGGCGGCACTGACTGACAAGTAGGCGGTACTGACTTACACTGACAGGTATCACTGATGGCCATCACTGATGTTGAAGTACTGACATGTTTTACTGCAGGGCACTGAGATGGGCAATTACAGGCACTCCGGTTGGCACTGATTGGCACTTTGATGGTCACTTTTAGCAGTGTTTTGGTTGGCCACTGACTGTCAACTTTTAAAAGGGGGTGTGCCACATAGGAGGGGACTGTGCTGATAGTCAATGTGATGATTATCATCAGAGAACCCCCCACATATAGGGAGAGCAACTGATTTGTGAAAAGAATAAATGCCGTTTAACGGTACCTCATGGTCCACGAGATGATGAACTGAGCTTTGTCACAGCTGATCACGTGAAAATAAGACCATGACAGAGGCTTCTTACCACAATCTGAGAACGGGTTGTCCGACTGACACTACGCACTTGCTTTCGCCGCGCTGCGTGCCCCTTATGTTATAATGATGTACTAAAAATAGATGTCCAGTCAGCATAACATAACCAATACCCTGACGTTTTTCTACATACCGCAGGCGAGAAGTGGTTAAAAATTAATATTTTATTATTTGATTTTTAATTGTAAAATTTTTGAATAAAAGATTAAGCATCATGATTTTAAACACGTTATGTTATTGAAATAAAGAAAAATAGAATACAACATGTTTATTATAAAAACAATTTAAAAATTATTATTTTCTCAAATAATAAGACCCTTTTCACACTGAGACACTTATAGTGTCCTTGGTAAAACTACGCTATTTGCGACGGCTACGTTATTGGCAGATATGAGGCGCATTTTGGTCACCAGTGTGGCGGTTAAATGCCCCCGCTAGTGGACGAGAAAGGGTTTAAATCGCCCGTAATGCGCTGCTGCAGCAGTTTATTTCCAGCGGTATAGTCGCATTGTCTCATAGAATTCAATGGGCAGGAGCGGGGGAGGAGTGGTAAACACAGCGCTCCTTCAACGCTCCAAAAATGGTGCTAGCGGGACTGTGAAATGTTAAAAAATTTTTTTTTATTAAAATATACCTATTAGCATCACAAATATACTCTTTGTGAGTATTTCCAGATTCCATTTGGATTTGGTAAAGAAGAATTCCTTAAATTCTTACAATTATTCCTTGTTTATTACACATGTAAGTCCATGCGTCAAGAAAGGCTCAACCTCATTTAACCACTTCCCGCCCGGTGTATAACAGAATGATGGCCAGGAAGTGGTTCTGTTATCCTGACTGGGCGTCATATTGACGTCCAGCAGTATAACATGCTGGCGCGTGCCCGCGGGAGCGCGCAGCACGGCGAGCGCACCGTGTCAGTCTGACATGCTTCATCTCGAAGCCTCTGACAGAGGCTTCTTACCACATGATCAGCTGTGACCAATCACAGCTGATCATCGCGAGAACCAGGAAGTGCCGGTAAATGGCATTCCTCGGTTCTCGCTGACAGGGAGAGCCGATCGATGGCTCTCCCTGTCAGGGGGGTCTGTGCTGATAATTAGCACATTGATTATCAGCACAGCCCCATCAGATGTGCCAATCAGCTTCCAATCAGTACCCAGCAGTGCTCCAATAAAAAAGTCTGCCAGTGCCCACCACAGTGCCAATCAGGGCACATCACAGCGCCAATCAGTGTCCATCACAATACCAATCAGTGCCCAGCATTAATACCTGTCAGTACCTGCCCAATCAGTGCTGCCCATCAGTGCCATCTATTAGTATCCATCAATGCCACCTGTCAGTGCCAATCAGTGCCGCCTATCAGAGCCAATCAGTGCCACCGGTCAGTGCACATCAATTCTGCCCATCAGTGCTGCCTGTCAGTGCCCATCAGTGCCGCCTGTCATTGCCCATCAGTGCCCAACAGTGCTGCATATCAGTGCCGCCTATCAGTGCCCATCAATTCTACATATCATTCTACATATCAGTGCCTCCTCATCAGTGCACATCAGTGAAGGAGAAAACAAAATTTTATAACAGAAACGAAGAAAAACTTTTTTTTTTCAAAAATGTCGGTCTTTTTTAGTTTGTTTAACCACTTGCCGACCGCCTCACGCCTATATACGTGAGCAGAGCGGCACGGGCAGGCAAAATCACGTACCTGAAACGTGATTGCCTTCCCGCGGGTGGGGGGTCCGATCGGACCCCCCCCCGGTGCCAGCTGCGGTCGGCATTTGGTTGGAAGCGATGGGAGACGAGGGGGAGGCCATCCGATCGTGGCCCCCCCCTCGCGATCGCTCCCAGCCAATGACAAACATCCCCTGCCTCTGTATAGTACACAGAGGCAGAGGATGTGATGTCATCTCTCCTCGGCTCGGGAGTTTCCGTTCCAGCGCCGAGGGGAGATGACATGTAAGTGCACCAACACTACACACACACACAGTAGAACATGCCAGGCATACATTACACCCCCGATCGCCCCCCGATCCCCCCCCAATCACCCCCCCCCCCTGTCACAAACTGACACCAAGCAGGTTTTTTTTTTTTTTTGTTTTTTTTTTCCTGATTACTGCATAGTGTCAGTTTGTGACAGTTAGCAGTTAGGGTAGTGACTGTTACCCCCCTGTAGGTCTAGGGTACCCCCCTTACCCCCCCTAATAAAGTTTTAACCCCTTGATCACCCCCCGTCACCAGTGTCGCTAAGCGATCATTTTTCTGATCGCTGTATTAGTGTCGCTGGTGACGCTAGTTAGGGACGTAAATATTTAGGTTCGCCGTCAGTGTTTTATAGCGACAGGGACCCCCATATACTACCGAATAAATGTTTTAACCCCTTGATTGCCCCCTAGTTAACCCTTTCACCACTGATCACCGTATAACCGTTACGGGTGACGCTGGTTAGTTTGTTTATTTTTTATAGTGTCAGGGCACCCGCCGTTTATTACCAAATAAAAGTTTAGCCCCCTGTAGGTCTAGGGTACCCCCCTTACCCCCCCCCTAATAAAGTTTTAACCCCTTGATCACCCCCTGTCGCCAGTGTCGCTAAGCGATCATTTTTCTGATCGCTGTATTAGTGTCGCTGGTGACGCTAGTTAGGGACGTAAATATTTAGGTTCGCCGTCAGTGTTTTATAGCGACAGGGACCCCCATATACTATCTAATAAATGTTTTAACCCCTTGATGGCCCCCTAGTTAACCCTTTTACCACTGATCACCGTATAACCGTTACGGGTGACGCTGGTTAGTTTGTTTATTTTTTATAGTGTCAGGGCACCCGCCGTTTATTACCGAAAAAAGGTTTAGCCCCCTGATCGCCCGGCGGTGATATGCGTCGCCCTAGGCAGCGTCAGATTAGCACCAGTACCGCGAACACCCACGCACGCACCGTACACCTCCCTTAGTGGTATAGTATCTGAACGCATCAATATCTGATCCGATCAGATCTATACTGGCGTCCCCAGCAGTTTAGGGTTCCCAAAAACGCAGTGTTAGCGGGATCAGCCCAGATACCTGCTAGCACCTGCGTTTTGCCCCTCCGCCCGGCCCAGCCCAGTCCAGCCCACCCAAGTGCAGTATCGATCGATCACTGTCACTTTTTTTTGTAGCGTTTTGGTGAACTGGCAAGCACCAGCGCCCTAGTACACCCCGGTCGTAGTCAAACCAGCACTGCAGTAACACTTGGTGACGTGGCGAGTCCCATAAGTGCAGTTCAAGCTGGTGAGGTGGCAAGCACAAGTAGTGTCCCGCTGCCACCAAAAAGACAAACACAGGCCCGTCGTGCCCATAGTGCCCTTCCTACTGCATTCGCCAATCCTAATTGGGAACCCACCGCTTCTGCAGCGCCCGTACTTCCCCCATTCACATCCCCAACCAAATGCAGTCGGCTGCATGAGAGGCATTTTCTTTATGTCCTCCCGAGTACCCCTACCCAACGAACCCCCCCAAAAAAGATGTGTCTGCAGCAAGCGCGGATATAGGCGTGACACTCACTATTATTGTCCCTCCTGTCCTGACAATCCTGGTCTTTGCATTGGTGAATGTTTTGAACGCTACCATTCACTAGTTGAGTATTAGCGTAGGGTGCAGCATTGCACAGACTAGGCACACTTTCACAGGGTCTCCCAAGATGCCATCGCATTTTGAGAGACCCGAACCTGGAAGCGGTTACAGTTATAAAAGTTACAGTTACAAAAAAAAAAGTGTAAAAAAAAAAAAAAAAACACAAACAAAAATAAAAAAAAATAGTTGTCGTTTTATTGTTCTCTCTCTCTATTCTCTCTCTCTATTGTTCTGCTCTTTTTTACTGTATTCTATTCTGCAATGTTTTATTGTTATTATGTTTTATCATGTTTGCTTTTCAGGTATGCAATTTTTTATACTTTACCGTTTACTGTGCTTTATTGTTAACCATTTTTTTGTCTTCAGGTACGCCATTCACGACTTTGAGTGGTTATACCAGAATGATGCCTGCAGGTTTAGGTATCATCTTGGTATCATTCTTTTTAGCCAGCGGTCGGCTTTCATGTAAAAGCAATCCTAGCGGCTAATTAGCCTCTAGACTGCTTTTACAAGCAGTGGGAGGGAATGCCCCCCCCCCCCCCCACCGTCTTCCGTGTTTTTCTCTGGCTCTCCTGTCTCAACAGGGAACCTGAGAATGCAGCCGGTGATTCAGCCAGCTGACCATAGAGCTGATCAGAGACCAGAGTGGCTCCAAACATCTCTATGGCCTAAGAAACCGGAAGCTACGAGCATTTTATGACTTAGATTTCGCCGGATGTAAATAGCGCCATTGGGAAATTGGGGGAGCATTTTATCACACCGATCTTGGTGTGGTCAGATGCTTTGAGGGCAGAGGAGAGATATAGGGTCTAATAGACCCCAATTTTTTCAAAAAAGAGTACCTGTCACTACCTATTGCTATCATAGGGGATATTTACATTCCCTGAGATAACAATAAAAATGATTTAAAAAAAAAAAAAATGAAAGGAACAGTTTAAAAATAAGATAAAAAAGCAAAAAAATAATAAAGAAAAAAAATAAATAAATAAAAAGCACCCCTGTCCCCCCTGCTCTCGCGCTAAGGCGAACGCAAGCGGCGGTCTGGCGTCAAATGTAAACAGCAATTGCACCATGCATGTGAGGTATCACCGCGAAGGTCAGATCGAGGGCAGTAATTTTAGCAGTAGACCTCCTCTGTAAATCTAAAGTGGTAACCTGTAAAGGCTTTTAAAGGCTTTTAAAAATGTATTAATTTTGTTGCCACTGCACGTTTGTGCGCAATTTTAAAGCATGTCATGTTTGGTATCCATGTACTCGGCCTAAGATCATCTTTTTTATTTCATCAAACATTTGGGCAATATAGTGTGTTTTAGTGCATTAAAATTTAAAAAAGTGTGTTTTTTCCCCAAAAAATGCGTTTGAAAATCGCTGCGCAAATACTGTGTGAAAAAAAAAAAATGAAACACCCACCATTTTAATCTGTAGGGCATTTGCTTTAAAATAATATATAATGTTTGGGGGTTCAAAGTAATTTTCTTGCAAAAAAAAATAATTTTTTCATGTAATCAAAAAGTGTCAGAAAGGGCTTTGTCTTCAAGTGGTTAGAAGAGTGGGTGATGTGTGACATAAGCTTCTAAATGTTGTGCATAAAATGCCAGGACAGTTCAAACCCCCCCCCCAAATGACCCCATTTTGGAAAGTAGACACCCCAAGCTATTTGCTGAGAGGCATGTCGAGTCCATGGAATATTTTATATTGTGACACAAGTAGCGGGAAAGAGACAAATTTTTTTTTTTTTTTTTTTTTTTTTTGCACAAAGTTGTCACTAAATGTTATATTGCTCAAACATGCCATGGGAATATGTGAAATTACACCCCAAAATAAATTCTGTTGCTTCTCCTGAGTACGGGGATACCACATGTGTGGGACTTTTTGGGAGCCTAGCCGCGTACGGGACCCCGAAAACCAAGCACCGCCTTCAGGCTTTCTAAGGCCGTAAATTTTTGATTTCACTCTTCACTGCCTATCACAGTTTCAGAGGCCATGGAATGCCCAGGTGGCACAACCCCCCCCAAATTACCCCATTTTGGAAAGTAGACACCCCAAGCTATTTGCTGAGAGGTATAGTGAGTATTTTGCAGACCTCACTTTTTGTCACAAAGTTTTGAAAATTGAAAAAAGAAAAAAAAAATTTTTTTTTCTGGTCTTTCTTCATTTTCAAAAACAAATGAGAGCTGCAAAATACTCACCATGCCTCTCAGCAAATAGCTTGGGGTGTCTACTTTCCAAAATGGGGTAATTTGGGGGGGGTTTGTGCCATCTTGGCATTTTATGGCCTTCAAAACTGTGATAGGTAGTGAGGAGTAAAATCAAAAATGTATGCCCTTAGAAATCCTGAAGGTGGTGCTGGGTTTTCGGGGCCCCGTACGCGGCTAGGCTCCCAAAAAGTGCCACACATGTGGTATCCCCGTACTCAGGAGAAGCAGCTGAATGTATTTTGGGGTGCAATTCCACATATGCCCATGGCCTGTGTGAGCAATATATCATTTAGTGACAACTTTTTGTAAATTTTTTTTTTTTTTTTTTTTTTTGTCATTATTCAATCACTTGGGACAAAAAAAAAAAATATTCAATGGGTTCAACATGCCTCTCAGCAATTTCCTTGGGGTGTCTACTTTCCAAAATGGGGTCATTTGGGGGGGTTTTGTACTGCCCTGCCATTTTAGCACCTCAAGAAATGACATAGTCAGTCATAAACTAAAAGCTGTGTAAATTCCAGAAAATGTACCCTAGTTTGTAGACGCTATAACTTTTGCGCAAACCAATAAATATACGCTTATTGACATTTTTTTTACCAAAGACATGTGGCCGAATACATTTTGGCCTAAATGTATGACTAAAATTTAGTTTATTGGATTTTTTTTATAACAAAAAGTAGAAAATATCATTTTTTTTCAAAATTTTCAGTCTTTTTCCGTTTATAGCGCAAAAAATAAAAACGGCAGAGGTGATCAAATACCATCAAAAGAAAGCTCTATTTGTGGGAAGAAAAGGACGCAAATTTCGTTTGGGTAGAGCATTGCATGACCGCGCAATTAGCAGTTAAAGCGACGCAGTGCCGAATTGTAAAAAGTGCTCTGGTCAGGAAGGGGGTAAATCCTTCCGGGGCTGAAGTGGTTAATAATAAAAACTGCAGAGGTGATCAAATACCACCAAAGGAAGCTCTATGTGTGGGAAGAAAATGATAAAAATGTGGTTTGGGTACAGTGTTGTATGACCGCACAATTGTCATTCAAAGTGCAACAGCGCTGAAAGCTCAAAATTGTCCTGGGCAGGAAGGGGGGGGAAGGGCCCGGTATTGAAGTGGTTAATGACTTGCAGCATTTCGATTCTTCTATTGTTGGCATGGGCCTACATTCTCCACATAAACACCACCTTGTATGACCAATTAAAATCTCTGAATGATCTTCCTTTTCTAAACTGTCAATCGTTCTTTTCCTTTTTAGGGGATTTATAGGAAACGCTGGTGGCTCCTCAGTGCCAGGCTGTTGATATTTGTGACGTAATCTTTCTCTAAGATTAGTAACATCCTAAATTCAAATGAAAAAAACACGATAACATGAATTTCCTAACAAAATAAAAATAATCTCAGTTAAATATTATTATTGGAAAATGTATTAATAAATGACGAGCTGCCTCAAGCAAGGGAAAAAGCATGGCGTGAACGAGGCCAGGAGTTCCATGATTTCTGGAAGTAAAACTGGGCCTGGGGGAAGCATTGGATGTATCAAGATGAAAAAACTCAAAGATTTAGAACACCTTTATTGGTGAAAAAAAATTTAATGATTTATGGCCCCCACGCACACATGGGTTACATAGCTGAGTAATTGTAAGTCAGGCGTTGATAATGCGCTTGATCTAGGCATGGTTTCCTCAGCTCTTCATGGCTTAGATTAAGCTCAGCACAGCAATGGCTTGCACTGCAGTGAATCTACTACAATGACTAGAGGGCCGGGGTCAGGGCCGAGTCTTATAGTGTACGTCTGTAGACAACAAATGAAGGAATAGGGAGCACTCCCGAAAGGTAAAAAATAGGGAGATTGCTTACCAGAGGGGATTATCAAAAGCTTTGAGGAGTGGAGTCAGATGGCAAAGTGAGCCCATAAGACGTGGATGGTGGCCACTCTATGCAATACACGCTCCAAAGTGGAGATCAGTGCCGTATTTAACATGTGGCAAAAGTGGCAGATGAACAGGGCCATGTCATTGATAGGTGCCCCTGCACTGCCCGCCTCTTGAGCCCCTCGCTGCCCGCTGGAGTTCGGCCTCCTCTGATAATGGTCGCATGCTGGCTGCTCGCTAATGTCACTTGGAAATACAGAAGAGCTGCTTCTGTATTTTCAAGTGACAACGCTCCTCTACCAGCGGCCACTGTGATCTTTCTGGTGTACACACGCTCTATGAGAGCAGAGGAGGAAGGGGGCGGGTAATCTGCACAGGGGAAGCGGCCACAAAGTGGCATGTTGCAAGGGCATGGGAGGACTGGACACCATGCTGTGAGTAACGTTTGGGACAGAGGAAAATTCTGCACTGGAATGGCGGAAACATTGAAGGAGGAGAGTTTTGCCTTGCACTTAGGGGGAGTGTGGAGTGTGGAGCTATGTACTGGAATCTGGAGTGGAGGAGAGCCGTGCATACATGCACTCTGCACCCACCTCACCCTCTGCACTTTGCACGCACCTCACCCCCTGCACTCTGCACTTACCCTCTGAACTATGCACCCACCTCACCCACGACACTGTTCATCCACGTCACCCCCTGCAACTAGTGCACCCCTTAACCCTGCACTATGTATATAGGTAACCCCAGCACCCTGCACTATGTATATAGGTAACCCCAGCACCCTTCACTCTGTATTTAGTGTACCCATGAACCCTGCACTCTGCACATAGTGTTGCCCCTTACCACTTGCCGACCGCCGCACACCAATATACATCCAAAGTTTGACGGGGGATATCATTGTTATGGCAGCAGCTAGCTGCCATAACCCCGGTATCCCCGTTTTTGTGCAGCAGTCGGCTACAAGATAAAAGTAGTCCCTGCGGCGGATTCGCAGTGAGATTACTTTTATCAGTGGCGGGAGAGGGCTCCCCCTTCCGCCACGATCCGGTGCCCTCCGCTGCTTACCAGAGCCGTCGGTAGCGGCGGAGGCGATCGCATCTGTCCCCTTGTTGTGCCTGGAGACGAGTGAGGGGAAGATGGCGCCCAATCGTCTCCATGACACTGCAGGGCGGAAGCAACGTCAAAACGTCACTTCCGCCCGTGCCTCTTAAAGGCACCATTTTTTCAATGTCATTTTTTTTAAATTACTTTTTTTTATTGCATTTTAGTGTAAATATGAGATCTGAGGTCTTTTTGACCCCAGATCTCATATTTAAGAGGACCTGTCATGCTTTTTTCTATTACAAGGGATGTTTACATTCCTTGTAATAGGAATAAAAGTGACACCATTTTTTTTAAACAGTGTAAAAATAAATAAAATCATGTAAAATAAATAAGAAAAATATATATTTTTTTTAAAACGCCCCGTCCCGACGAGCTCGTGTGCAGAAGAAAACGCATATGTGAGTAGCACCCGCATATGAAAACGGTGGTCAAACCACACATGTGAGGTATCGCCACGATTGTTAGAGCAAGAGCAATAATTCTAGCCCTAGATCTCCTCTATAACTGTAGTTCCCATTAGGCCGTGACGTGGCGGTAATGCACACACAACGCAAACACGGAAATACTGTATAGAAACAAGAGGAGAAGGTAGGAGGGTGATATATAGGGATGAGCCGAACACCCCCCTGTTCAGTTCGCACCAGAACATGCGAACAGTAAAAAAGTTTGTTCGAACACGCAAACACCGTTAAAGTCTATGGGACACGAACATGAATAATCAAAAGTGCTAATTTTAAAGGCTTATATGCAAGTTATTGTCATAAAAAGTGTTTGAGGAGCCGGGTCCTGCCCCAGGGGACATGTATCAATGCAAAAAAAGTTTTAAAAACGGCCGTTTTTTCAGGAGCAGTGATTTTAATAATGCTTAAAGTCAAACAATAAAAGTGTAATATCCCTTTAAATTTTGTAGCTGGGGGGTGTCTATAGTACGCCTGTAAAGGGGCGCATGTTTCCCATGTTTAGAACAGTCTGACAGCAAAATGACATTTCGAAGGAAAAAACCCATTTAAAAATACTTGCGGCTATTGCATTGCCGACAATACACATAGAAGTTCATTGATAAAAACGACATGGGAATTCCCCACAGGGGAACCCCGAACCAAAATTAAAAAAAACTAATGATGTGGGGGTCCCCCTAAATTCCATACCAGGCCCTTCAGGTCTGGTATGGATTTTAAGGGGAACCCCGCGCCAAAAAAAAAAAAAAAATGGCGTGGGGTCCCCCCAAAAATCCATACCAGACCCTTATCCGAGCACGCAACGTGGCAGGCCGCAGGAAAAGAGGGGGGGACAAGAGTGCACCCCCCCTCCTGAACCGTACCAGGCCACATGCCCTCAACATTGGGAGGGTGCTTTGGGGTAGCCCCCCAAAACACCTTGTCCCCATGTTGATGAGGACAAGGGCCTCATCCCCACAACCCTGGCCGGTGGTTGTGGTGGTCTGCGCGCGGGGGGCTTATTGGAATCTGGAAGCCCCCTTTAACAAGGGGACCCCCAGATCCCACCCCCCCTGTGTGAAATGGTAAGGGGGTACTTACCCCTACCATTTCACTAAAAAACTGTCAAAAATGTTAAAAATGACAAGAGACAGTTTTTGACAATTCCTTTATTTAAATGCTTCTTCTTTCTTCTATCTTCCTTCATCTTCTTCTTCTTCTGGTTCTTCTGGTTCTTCCTCCGGCGTTCTCATCCAGCATCTCCTCCGCGGCGTCTTCTATCTTCTTCTCCTCGGGCCGCTCCGCACCCATGGCATGGGGGGAGGCTCCCGCTCTTCTCTTCTTCTTTTCTTTTCTTCTTCTCTTCTTCTCCGGCCAGGGTTGTGGGGATGAGGCTACCCCAAAGCACCATCCCAATGTTGAGGGCATGTGGCCTGGTACGGTTCAGGAGGGGGGGCAAACTCTCGTCCCCCCTCTTTTCCTTCGGCCTGCCAGGTTGTGTGCTCGGATAAGGGTCTGGTATGGAATTTAGGGGGACCCCCACATCATTTTTTTTTTAAATTTTGGCCGGGGTTCCCCTTAATATCCATACCAGACCTGAAGGGCCTGGTATGGAATTTAGGGGGACCCCCACGTCATTTGTTTTTTTTTAATTTTGGTTTGGGGTTCCCCTGTGGGGAATTCCCATGCTATTTTTATCAATGAACTTCTATGTGTATTGTCGGATGGCAATGCAATAGCCGCAAGTAGTTTTAAATGGGTTTTTTCCTTCGAAATGTCATTTTGCTGTCAGACTGTTCTAAACACAGGAAACATGCGCCCCTTTACAGGCATACTATAGACACCCCCAGCTACGAAATTTAAAGGGATATTACACTTTTATTGTTTCACTTTAAGCATTATTAAAATCACTGCTCCTGAAAAAACGGCCATTTTTAAAACTTTTTTTGCATTGATCCATGTCCCCTGGGGCAGGACCCAGGTCCCCAAACACTTTTTATGACAATAACTTGCATATAAGCCTTTAAAATTAGCACTTTTGATTTCTCCCATAGACTTTTAAAGAGTGTTCCGCGGCATTCGAATTTGCCGCGAACACCCCAAATTGTTCGCTGTTCGGCGAACTTGCGAACAGCCAATGTTCGAGTCGAACATGAGTTCGACTCGAACTCGAAGCTCATCCCTAGTGATATACAAGGAATATTTGCTCAGGTATTTAAATAATTTTAATACAAGTGACAACATTATTCTTTATAAGTACCTAACAGACATCAATTAATAAAGTTATAAAATTTTTACCTTTACAACCCCTTTAACCTCCCTGGCAGTATGATTATTTCAGATTTTAGGTGCTGAAAGCGGTACTATTATTTTGCACATAAATTTGGCGTTTTATATTGTAGGCCTGTAATTCTTATGCCGCGTACACACGGTCGGACTTTTCAGCTACAAAAGTCCGACAGCCTGTCCGACAGACTTTCGACGGACTTGCGGCGGACTTTCGACGGACTTGCGGCGGACTTTCTAACGAACAGACTTGCCTACACACGATCACACAAAAGTCCGTCGAATTCTTACGTGATGACGTACACCGGACTAAAATAAGGAAGTTCATAGCCAGTAGCCAATAGCTGCCCTAGCGTGGGTTTTTGTCCGTCGGACTAGCATACAGACGAGCAGATTTTTCGACCGGACTCGAGTCCATCGGAAAGATTTGAAGCATGTTTCAAATCTAAAGTCCGTCGGATTTGAGGCTGAAAAAGTCAGTTGAAAGTCCGGAGAAGCCCACACACGATCGGATTTCCAGCCAGCTTTAGTCCGTCAGCGTCCGTTGGACTTTTGTAGCTGAAAAGTCCGACCGTGTCTACGGGGCATTAGGAATAGTTCACTTAAATCTGTCCAAACCAGAGTCTAGTAGACATCCCGGGTATGATAAAGTTTGAAAAACGAAATAAAAAAATTATAGTATAATAAATAACTATAAATAATTATAACAAATAATAATATAATAATAATAAAAATTATTCAATAATGTAATTAAATCAAAAACACTGAAATTTGCTCAGTTGCAGAATTGTCGCTTTCGTTACTTTTAGAGTTTGGTGACGGATTTCCCCACAAATCACTATCGCTCAATTCTGCGAGTGATTCTAATTTATTATCGCTGTTTTCTAGCTGGTCTAAAGCCACTTTGATGTAAAGAGACAGTTTTGGTTGCTATGGACAATCTCCAGTTTCCAGGCAGAAAGAACAGTATTTATAATATAAAACTGCATGCAGGACACTGGGCAGACCACTAGGGACAAGGAGGATGTGTAATTATTTGATACAGTAATGTAATCTGTAAGATTACAGTATACTGTATCTGTACTGTGTGTTTCACTTTTTGAATTTGCCGCCGAACTCCGTCCCCGTGCGTCGCAATGCTCGCAGGGAACGGAGCTCGGCACTGTGAATCGAGCGAGACACAGCGGCTCGCCGATCACAGCGAGGAGACATCGCAGGACCCAGGGGACAAGGTAAGTAACCTCTACATGGCTCGGGGATACCGCTTTTGGTATTAAAAATCCACCCCGAGCCAGACTCAGGAATACCGCCAGGGGGGTTAAGGCAAATCCTAGAATAGAAAAAGTTAGAGAAAAGAAAAGAGAAATAAGATAATCCGGATACATTACACAGACAGCCCTTACATGACCATGCTTTGTCTTCCATGAGGCTAAGAGAGAGAGCCAGGGGGGTGTATTCTGATATATACACTTGTAAACCCCCCTCATATGTGCTAAAACTGCTACATTGAGCCAATGGGGGTGGGGGCTCTCTTAAAGTAATTGTAAGGGTACATTTTTTTTTTTTAAATAAAAAACATATCATACTTACCTCCACTGTACGGCTCGTTTTGCACAGAGTGGCCCCAAACCTGCTCTTCTGGGGTCCCCCGGTGGCTCTCGCGGCTCCTCCCCACATCTAATAACCCCCCTCGGAGAAGAGCTTCCCCGAGGGGGTTACCTTGCAGCCGACCATAGAGGCCGAATGTAGGACTCGGCCCCGCCCCATGGCGCTCGCGTCATTGGATTTGATGGACAGCAGCGGGAGCCAATGTCTGCGCTGTTATCAATCTATCCAATCAAGAGCCGAGAACCCCCCCGGGCAGAGAGAGAGCGCATCCCCGCCGGGTCAAGTTCCAGGGCTTAGGTAAAGAGGGAGTCCACCTAAAAAAGAAATATTAAAAGCCAGCAGCTACAAATACTGCAGCTGCTGACTTTTAATAAATGGCCACTTACCTGTCCAGAAGTCCAGCGATGTCGGCAGCTGATGCCGATCACTTGCTTGATTCTCGGCAGCTGCCGCCGCCATCCTAGGTGAGATAATCAGGAAGTGAAGCATTGCGGCTTCACTTCCCGGTTCCCTACTGCACATGCGCGAGTCGCGCTGCGCGTCGTAACCGGTCCCCGCTATCTCCTGGGACCAGTGTGTTTCCCAGGAGACAGCGCGGAGGGACGAGAAGAGGCATAGACTCCCGTGGGAGTCTATGCCAGAAGTGGGTGCAAATTCCTGTCTTAGACAGGTATCTGCACCCCCCTGAAAGGTGCCAAATGTGACACCGGAGGGGGGGAGGGTTCCGAAAAGCGGAAGTTCCATTTTTGTGTGGAACTCTGCTTAAGTAAAACGGGGGGGATGGGGGGCCGGTCACTGCCAGGTGTTTATTCACCTTAATGCAGAGGATGCAATAAGGTGAAAAAACAGGAAGGTTTACAACCCCTTTTAAGATAGGACACCAGCTACCATTTTATGACCAAGTTCTTCCTGTTCCCTCCCCACCTCCTTTGAAGTGACATTATTATGGTACCAAATGGTCAGAGAAGAGGCTTTTGTCAGATAAAATTCCACAGCTGGGTATGGTGTGTCTGGTGATTCTAAACATGTTCTGAAACTATAGAGTCATCACTGTAAGTCACATTAATAATAAAGTCTAGTATTTTCAGGGCTTAAATTTCCAGATCAGTTCCCCCTGAAGTTCATCAGAGAGTCCGTGAGACATGGCTGATCACAGATTGAAGTAAGGGGCTGATCCCAGCCCTTTACCACATGATCAGCTGTCAGCCAATGATAACTGATCACGTGATGTAAACAGAATCAGCTTTTTTTCCCTTCACACTGACAGCGTGAGGAGAAAAATGGGACATCGGTCCCGCACACAGGGCCACCTATGCAGTGCCACCTACCAGTGCCCACCAGTGCCACCTACCAGTGCATATCAGTACTGCTAAGCAGTGTCCACCAATGCAACCTACCAGTGCCACCTATCAGTGCCCATCAGTGCCTCATCATCAGTGTCACATGTGATACCCCATCGGATAATATCAGAATGAACGGTCGTGATCGGCTCTTGAAAGCTCTGTGCTAACGATCCGATTATCTTACGATCACGTCAAAAGCAGTATTTTTCGTCCAATTTTCAGATCATGTGTACGGGCCATTATTCAATGTAAAATAATGCCCCCCTGCAGTGTGCGTTTGTAAAAAATCACCTTGTAAAACAACCTTTTCAGTTTAAAATTTAAATGAAAGACTAAACATTTGTGTATAGATAAAAAAGCACTATAAATATTTTTTCCCCTTTTTTTATAAGTGATCACATCCCCTCTGTTCTCAGCTGCATGAGAGCTGGGAGTGGAGAAACAGCAGCACACTGATCTTGCCAGTGAATGGCTGTGCCGTGGGGGCGTGGCAGGACAAGTCTGATCATTGGAGGAGAGCAGCCTGACTTCCCAGCACAGCTAGAGAACTGACCATGATGTGTTCTCCTGTTTAGTATGGTCAGTTTTTAATAGGAGGGTAGAGGGACTAGTAGGAACACCAGGGGTTTCACACAAAGGAAGCAACACAAAGAGAACAGGAGACTTTCTCTCACAAGTACATAGCAGGCACATATCAGGAATATGAAGTTTTGGGGTAACAAACACGTTGTCATAATGTGCTAGTATGCACTGCATACTAGTACATTATGACAGACTTTTCTAAAAAATGAGCCCTCCAACGCTGCACAGTCACGGCTCCCTGGTGCTTCCATCTTCACCCGGTCTTCCTTCCAGGTTTGAAATCTTCAGCCACTTGAATACTTGAATGCCCGGGGAGCGGTGACATCACTCCTGCGCATGTTCATGGGAGCCACATCGCTGCGGCACACAGAACGAGCCGTAACTGTGGTCTTAACTGCGCATGTGCAGAAAAATGAAATGAATACTTTTTTGGTAAGGGCTTTTTGTAGGATGTGGGGTTCTCCAAATAATTTTAAAAAGCTTCTTCAACCATCTTATATCTCAATTTGGATGACATAATCCATGTATAAAAGTGCAATTTTTTCTACCAAGCATTAGATGTGGTGGCTGAATCAGTTTTCTTTTTTTTCTTTTTTTCCCCTCTGTCTTCACCTGTGATCTGGCCAGTAACACACCTCCTTTATTAGGCCAAGGATGTTATTGTTATAATACTGTACAAAAGGAATTACTATGCCAGTAACGCAGTGTACACAAAGGTGGACTTTCCGGACGGACCGAATCCGGCGGACAATCCAACCGTGTGTGGTCTGCATCGGACTTCCGACGGACCGTTTCGGTCAGAAATCCGACTGACTTTAGATTTGAAGCCTGCTTTAAATCTTTACGTCGTAACTCCGCCGGACATCACCCGGTGACCCCGCCCCCTTATGACCTCACAGTCCCAGCATGCCCAGGGACTGTGACGTTATAAGGGGGCGGGGTCACCGCCTATATAAGTCATCGTGCACCGCTCACACACCATTACAGCGGTGTCAACATCGGAAGAAGAGAAGATGGGAGAAGATGACGCAGAAGTCCGGGCCACCGCTAGCAAAAGAGCGGCAAAAGAGCAGAAGATAGAGGAGGAGCCCGGCAGAAGAACCGGAGAACAGGAGAAGAGGCCGAACACCGGGAGAAGAACCGAACATCGGGAGAAGAGGCCGGAGAGAGCAGAGAAGAACCGGACATTGGGAGAAGCTGCCGGGAGAGAGCGGAGAAGAACCGGACATCGGGAGAAGACACCGGAGAGACCCCCGAAGTCGGAAGAAGACCCCCGGAGCTGTCTAATAAATTACTTTAAAAACCTGTCTAGTGTGTTTTTTTATTGACATTTTTTCCCTAGGTGAGTGGGTAGGGGTAGCATGTACCCCATACTCATTCACATAAGGTGGAGGGCCGGGATCTGGCCCCCCTTATTAAACCCGGCCAGTGTTGTCAGGAAGAGGCCTTTGTCCTCATCAACATGGGGAAAAGGTGCTTTGGGGGGCCTGCAATGCCCCACCTCCCCCAAAGCACCCACCCCCCTATGTTGAGGGCACGCTGCCTGGTACGGTTCAAGAGGGGGGGCGCTCACTCGTCCCCACCCCTTTCCTGACCGACCGGGCTGCATGCTCGGATAGGGGTCTGGTATAGATTTTGGGGGGACCCCACGCTGTTTTTTCGGCGTAGGGGATTCCCCTTAAAACCCATACCAGACCTAAGGGCCTGGTATACCCCACGATGGGGCTCACAAGGTGTCAATCTTGCCTATAAAAGAGGCGAGATTGACTTTCTTTGCTAGTCCCGTTGTACCCGAGTCACGTTCAAAATGAACGGACTTGTTCGTGTGTGGGCAAGTCCGTTCATTTGGAAAGTCCACCGTAACTCCGTCAGGAAATAGGTCCGCCGGAAAGTCCAGTCGTGTGTAGGCAAGGCCGTCCATAGTTCGGTTGTGTATTGGCAAGTCCATTCGTTAAAAAAGTCAGCCGGAAGTCTGTCAAAAGTCCGGTCAAAAAGTCTGACTGTGTGTACGTTGCATTAGAGGTTCCAAATATATATGGCATAGTAATCCCAGTTCTGATAGAATTGTGTAGCACTGGGATGGGATCCTTAAGGCTCTGTTCACAAATAATGCAGTGACCTTTGTTTTACTGCAATGGATGAATCACTGCAAGGGCCCACCTAAAACAATTGTTTTCTATGTGTTCTGTTCACATGTCAATGCAGCCCAGAGGTGCAGTGCAGTATAATGCGATACAATGCAAGGATGCTGCATTTTATTGCAGGGTACAGGAGGGGATTACATGTTACTGTACAGCAGGGCAATGCACCGCTCTTTGTGCACTTCAAATAAAGTTGAAAACACACATCACACTGCCCCCTGCTGCCCACTCACTGCAGCCAGAATGGAAAGCTGCCTACTCACTAAACCGCTGCAGTTTAGCGTGCAGGCAGTGCAAACGGGTCCTAGCTCCTGCCAAGCAATGATCTCTGCTTGAGTAGCAGCTCCAGGGAGGAAGAGGAAGGACTGAGCACTGATTAGCTGTTAGTGCAGGCACGGGGCAGGACCATAGGCGTGTGCAGCCTATTGCATTAGGGTGTGCACCCCAAGGCTCAAACACACATGCGTGCGTATATATATATATATATATATATATATATACACACACACACACACACACACACACACACACTTATAAATACAGTAAAATCTTGGATTGCGAGCATAATTCATTCCAGAAACATGCATGTAATCCAAAGCACTTGTATATCAAAGCATTTTTTTACAGGGTATAAAAGAGAAGAGAGGCACCTCTAAGTGTAGCAATAAGTTTAATAAATGTAACCATATTGCTACACTTAGAGTCTCCTCTCTTCTCTTTTACACTAAGTTGTGACATGAAGCTACTCTTATATCAAGACATCGCTTGTATATCAAGGCAAAATTTATTAAAACATTTTGCTTGTCTTGCAAAACGCTCTCAAACCAAGTTACTCTCAAACCAAGGTTTTACTGTAAATGTAAAAAAACATTTTAAAATGTATTGAAACGTGTTTTTTTTAAAGACTTATCAAATGTAAAAAAAAAAAAAAAAAAAAGAAACTTGAATTTTTTAAATTTATTAAAACATTTAATTGTTCACACTAGCGTTTGAGGTGCAGTAAAGTCCTGCTGTTGAGCTTTGCTTTTACTGCCCCTCAACGACTACCATCTTTTAATTTAGAGGCAGCGGCTGGGCTTGTTCACATGCCGCAGCTGCATATTTATTCCCTGTTGCTTTCAGCAGGTGTGGCACCCACTGACCATGACCCATTCAAGTGAAAGGCAGCGATCTGCAAGCGGCCTGCAACTGCGTGCAAAGTGGAGTTTAAGGGGTTAAAGCAGGTTGTGTGGAGATGATACAACCCCCCCTCACCACCTTTCAAATTGTCTCTGTATGTTTGGGAGGCACATCATTGCGGCTGTGGCTATTCATATAGCCGGAGCCCGTAAACCAGGGAAGATGTATGCCCTGTCAGAGGGCTTTGTTGTAGAGTGAGAATTTCATAATGTGCCAGTATGTGATGCATACTAGCACATTATGCAATTGCCTTACAGGGGAAAATGTTTTTTTTTTCACCGCTGCGGTTTATAACCGCTTTAAGTTGTGTGATGGAGATATTGAATTCTATATTTATATCAATGAGATTCAAACGGACCCTTGCAAGGACTCCAATTAAACGGCCTTGCCCCATAGGATGTATGTATGTGTATATATGTAAATATATATATCTACGTGTATATGTGTGTATCTATGTGTGGGTATATATATTTATATATGGGTATATGTTTCTTAATATCATGATAGAACATAGCTCACCTTAGGAATGTAGTTACATTGATAGGAACCTGAGAAGGCCCCCCAGGTGTTAATTGAATCAGAGTATTGGCAGACCTTAAGGCATTCATTCTTCAGGGGGCCATTAACATGCTTCCAATACACTGGTGGGAACCAGGAAAGGTCCCCAGGTGTTAATTGAATCAACTCACCAGGGGGCCATTAACATGCTACTGTCAGGACTGTTTGGGCTGGGAGATCAAAGGAGATTATTCATTAATTCATAGACTATGAGGCACCGAAGGGTCTCAATGTTCCAGCAATGTCCGAGCATGAACTTTCGGACAGCTTCAGATGTGACCAATCAGAATTGAAGGCAGCTGTAAGCCAATTAGCAAAAAGGCTTCAAATGTAGCCAACCAGACTTTGAGACATCTCTGACCCAATCAATATGTTGCATCTGTTGATTGGCGGAGAAGGCATATAAAAGAGGGAAAGGGCTAAATGGTTTTGCCCTGTCCAGCTCGAGACCATCTAGGGGATATGCTGTCTGAGTAATGTATACTGGTATCTCTTTCTTTCTAACCTTTTTGTATTCTAGGATTTGTCTTATGATATTGTATATCTTGTATATGTCCATTGTAAACATTTATGAGTTCGGCCTAAATTAACTTTGCAGCCTAGAACAACACTGTACTTATGACATCACTGGAGATATATGATAGATTCTAATTATTCTAACTTACTTTTCTGTGTAAATAAATGTAATTGTTTATCTTTTTCCCTGTTATCGCTCGTTTTTATTCTTATATAGACAAAGGTTTAATCACTTTTATTTGTATTGTTAATCGTTTAGGTGAGGTATAAATATTTCCGAAACATATGGTGCCCGTCATGTGAGGAAGATTCACGTTTGAATGATTTGTGGTTTTGCGGGTGGAGGACAAGTCTAACTCCAAAAACTGTAAGCATTTTTATGTCTTTGTTTGTATGTCTGTCTCCCCTGTATGAACACCCAAACTAGCAAGCTTCTTTGAACATTGTTTATATATATAACCTTTTGTCTGTACTAATACTTTGATGAGACTGATATGAACAGTATAAGTGAAATAAAATTGTACTGAGAGTGTATGAGAAGGCATCCTGCTTGGTTGGACCAAAACTGCAGGAGGGTGTCTGCGTGAATAATAAGGGGCTCTGATTGGACGCTTGAAGGCAGTGGAAAAAAATAGGATCTGGGCCTTTCTGCCAACAAGCACTTCTGGTTGACCCTTGCATGAGTCTAGGTCAAGACGCTTCCCGGTCTTTTAGATCGAATTGCAACTGTGGGCCTAGTACACACTGAATGATCTTCGATGTATGTATCTATCTTTCTGTGTAAACTACTAACGGGGGATCGTAAGCTTTGTGATTAGATCTGTAATGTTGTAACTCCTACAAATCATATTACAGTTAGGTGTGCATCAGTTAACTACCTCCTGTACTACAAGCACGCATAGGGTCCTGATTATCTAAGTTTGTGCTAATCATTAGTAATAGCCTTTTGTTAAGCATTTCTTTTGGAATACTTCAGAAAAGTCCACGGAGGGGATTAAACTATTATTTAGTTTGGGAAATCTCCAGGCTGATTTTTTTGAAGGACTATAGCCAGGACAGGGAAAATATTGTTCTGGCAAGTAGTGAGAAAAAAAGCAGCAACAGGGGGCAGGGGCGGGACCTGTCACCCCAATTCTTGGCCAGAGAGTAGCTACCTCTGAAGTAAAGGCAACCTGTAAAAAGGTTGGAATCAGTTCAAGCTCCGGAGTCCGTAAAGGATGGGTAATCTAATCGCTTCAAAGAGGGGGTCTGAATGGGGTAAACCCTATCAAATGACCCCAAGGGAAGAGATGATAGATAAATATGGACCTTGGGTTGTGAAATATATTCAAGATTGGGCTCGATGGACTGGGAAGAAGTATTTTAAAAGAGGTACTTTTAAGCCAAACGCTTGGGAAGATCTGTACCGTGCTCACCACAGAAAGATGACACGGCCATATGAAAAAGATACTTTAATTATATGGATGCTGGAGTCAGCGAATAAAACAGAGGAAGTGAATGATATTACTATGGGATTTAAGGAGAAATCGTTCCAGACAATGCTTGAACGTAGGGACAAGCGGAAACCATCACAACCCCCAACAAGGGATAACAGTGATTTTCAGGGAGACAAGGAGCAGTTGTCAGGACTTGGGCCTTATGCAGTTGCCCTGTCCTTGTCAGCTAAATGCTCAGGGGCTGACATGAATTGTCACCTTTCAGTGGTGGACAAAAAGGTAGAGCCACAACACAAGTCTGATACCTCAGTAAAATGTGGATTACAGGGGGATTGGGAGGTACAGGAAGAAGAAGGCAGAGTAGCAGGACAAGGAGAGGAAATGGCCATGCTGGCATTAAGGGAGGAAGGTCTCCAGGCAGAAGGGACACTTTCTGTCCCGCTGACGGGAGAGGATGTGAAATTAAATTTCACTGGAAGAAGCTGTAGTAAGCGCACGGGAAAACCGTCGCTAATCTTTGTGGCCAGGTGGTTAGCGAAACAGTATGAACATTTGAAAGTGCAAAACACATCCCTAAAAGAAGAGCTGGAAATAACCAAAGGTAACATCAGGAATTTAGAAGCTTCTAGGTCAAATTCTGAGGCGATCCACCAGCAATTAGTACTAGAAAACAAAAGATTACAGGAAGACGTTCATCAGTTGGGAAAGAGACTGAAGGATGCAGAAGGTGGAATGAAACCATTATCTGTCAGCTGCCTGGAGCCGTTGGATCAGTTTTCAGATAGAGAAGATAACCAGGTAACTGATTTGGATAGGTCTGAATTCAGGGGGACATCCTCCACACCTAAGGTATGTATCAACAAGAATAAATCCCAGGAAGGTAAGAGCTCTTTAAAAATTGCCCCTATATTTTGTAAACCGCAGGTAAAAACTACTAATCCAGAAGAGGCCATCCCATATTCTCAGTCATCTAAAACAAAGCCTTTTGTTAAGAGATGTTGTACCACTTTAACCAAGATAAAATATCACTTATGTGGACATTTGGCCATATCGCGAGATTCTGTCTATCCAGTTCCAGTCAAAAAGTCGGTAAGCATAATCCATATAGGACCACAAGACGTGATTTTGAAGTGTACTCTGCACGCTTCGCCACATGGCCTAGGTGTAGGAAGTATTGACCACCTGGGTCAGGGGTCCCATTCCAAACTCCTGAGAATAAGTCCATACAGGCTGAGAAGGGGCTAACGAAATGGGATGGATCTCTGAAAGAATTTCAACCTTACCAAACAGATGTTATGGGTTTAAGAAGTACAGGGTATTATAGAAAACATGCTGATATGTGTGATGTCTAGAGGTCATCTTTAACCTAGCTAATTGTGTGTGTGGAGTATGCAATATATGTTGTGTTGTGTGATGTTTGTTCTCAGCTCTGACAGCCCACCCAAATGACCCCCCTTCTTTCTCACCAGGTCTGTGAAAAGGTACAGCGAACTGTATTGACATTCAAATGACCTGAGCCAAGATAATTATCTGTACTAGTGAATTGAAAGATACATGTACTAAAATGAGTTTGTTTTCCAGGAAAACAATACTGGAGAGGTTCTTTGTGGTGAGGTATTATGATCTGTTGATAAATGGTACTGCTAAAAGGTTTATTACGGATTGCTAATTTTTTTTTTCAACCATGGTGAATACATTTTTTTGGGGGGGAATTATTGGTAAACCATAAAACAAAAAATTCACGTGGTATTAATGTGTATTAAGTAATACATATTAATGATAAGTTGAGCTCAACAATTTTTTTGGTATTTAAAAAAAAAAAGTGCACTGTTTATGTAATGTAATGTATATTTGTGTTTCATATGCTAATGTCTTGTTACAGGTATATAACCATTGATTCGTTGTTTCTAGGCGAAAAATTGAATGTTTATTACTACATTTTATTGGTGTTTTATCCCTCAGATTCCATAATTGGGTTTCATGGCCTTCAGAACAAAGAATATCACAGGCTCCATAGACAATTTTTTTTTTTTTTTTTTCTGGTTTAAGCACCATTATCTAGTTGACACACCCAGCCAGTGCTTTCTTTTCAAGAGTGGCTCTTTGCCTTAGGCTAAGGTATGTTAATGTACCTAGCAATCTGTGTGTCCCCAAGTGTATTTGAAACCTGCTTACGGCCCAGTGACACTGTTCTAATGTGTCTGTGGCGTATCTGTCACTAATATCTGTGTGTTTCAAGGCACAGCGGTCGGCTCATGTACCCGCTACTGTTCAGTGATCCCGGCGCCTCAGTGCTGTAAGGGATTTTTTTCTTTGTGTTTGTTAGCAGCAGTTCCTCGAGCTGGATACACATTATGCAATTTTTGTTTTCCAATTTCCTTTAGATGTACCTGCAGATATTTGGTGGCATCAATGGGCTTACTGATTGAGGATTCTATCTTGTTGCATTTGAGGCTAAATTACCTGCATGGGATCAGAGAAGATGGAAGCTGGAGGCAGGGTGATACTTCCCTCTGCCGAAAGCATGACCATGATGTCCTTTATAGGCCAGGTCAATACATGGTGGTGAGCGAAAAATGTTGGGAAGATATTGCACTCTGTGTTCTGGATGGAGAGGTCATTGCTGGGGAGGAAGCACCTGGGTATTATTTGGGACATAAGCTAGTTTGTTTCTGTGTCCTAAAGAATACCGATGTAACGTTAGTCATGGAACTAGAGGGTTCCTTGAACCTAACCATAGGTAGAGGTGCATTGTATACCCTGGGCATGGTCTCTGAAATCCAGGCACAGGGATGGAGTTGTGTGGGCATGCTGTATTCTCCTCAGTGGATACCCATAGTTGTCCTTCCTGTCCTAGACTCCTTGCGTACCTTAACTAGTGGTCTGTGTCCTGCATGACAATAAGACCAGTGCCCCATAAGGTGTGCAGCCTCTATAAAGAAACTAGTGTACCTGGTGGCAGGTGGTTTTCAATCCGGGTATTCTGAATATTTCCCATCCTTAGGAAAGAGAGGCTTAATGGAGACAGTCTTTGGAGCTGGAGGTGGGGCACTGGGTACCGTAAAACACTATGGACCTGGAGATACTCAGGATCACATTGGGGGGGTCTTGTGCTACATATCAGGGAAGGGGTTAGGAAAGCCAACTTGCTCTGTCCAGCATCACTTTGCAGGCACAGACAGGTAGGGGTAGTATCCAGGTTGCCTATGAGTCGTAATAGATTGGTGGATGACTCAGTTCCAGGATCGTCAAAAATCTTACTTGCACTGCTCTCATCCCTAATGGCAGGGATGGAACATTGTGCAGATATCACGGTCAATCTGGGTACTATCCTATCAGACTCTACTGGGTTACACACTGGAGTCCATCTTATTCTGATGGTTTGAGTATGGACAACCTCAGATGACTGGTACGGATGAGTGCTAGAGAAAGGTAGGGGTTGTGCTATGGGAAAAGGCAACAATGCTGGCACAGGGGGGGGGTCATGTCTAATGGATGCCGGGGTAGTGTCTCAACTGGTCCTAAACAAAGTTAAAACTACTTGAGACTGGAGACCAGGGTACTAGTGCTAGTATCACATGTCTAATGATGCACTGTTTTCAGCATCAGGTTAAATGGTACTCAGCAGGGTACACTACCTCGGGGAGTCTATGGTACACCTCCTCTGGCTCGTGGCATGGATATAGCAGGAACACCGGGTTGTACCCCGATCACCCCTGAAGAAAGGTTTTATAGCAAACCTGATACCCCCATCCATTTACAGAAACTTCCTCTGGGATTTGGGGCTGAGTTAAAAGCTTGGCTGATGGATTTTGGACAACAGGATGAAATATTAAATGTACTAAGAGATTCTGAGAAACAAGCCACCATACGACTCACCCATGATCAAAATAGATTGATTCAAGTATCCCACACTTTAGACGCAGACGCTAAGATTTCCTGGTGGGAAAGTTTATTTGGGTACAGTCCTAACGCTACAGCTTTCCTAAACATTTTGCTACACCCTGTTGTTGTCCTAACCTGTGCAGCCTTATTGCTTTTCCTCATGCAGGTAATAATGTGCGTTACTATCAGGAGAATAAATGCCAAAGCTATGAGAATGTGTACCTCAACAAGGTATCTTCTCTCAAGGAACAGAAAAGTCACTAACTCAGAAACAAATCTCTGAGGAAGCCAGATCCAATCCAGACCAGTACACAGAAGTTGCGCATTTAAGAGAGGACCCTAGAACTATATTTTTCTTGTTCCAGGGATAAGCCTCTTCAATTTATAGTAATAAAGTGCAGTCAGGTTTACCTAAATCCTAAAAGTTTTAATCATTTTTTTATTTTTTTTTATTTTTTTCTCCCTTTTGTTAATATCTGTGTACCTGACCTGCAAAAATACTGTTAATGGGAGAGGAGTTTTTTTTTTTAAAGAAAAACATTTGTTTTTTGTTTTTAATTTTTTTTTAATTTATTTTTTTTTAACCAGTGTATTCGTTTTTTATATACAGATTCAAGGCTCTTTAACAGTCTTGGTTGGAGCAGCGTTCAATCTGTAGTTTTTTTTGTTTTTTGTTTTTTTTTATTATTATTCCCACTATTTTTCCTGTTCATTTTCATTACTCACCTCTCTTCCATTCCTTTTTCTTCTTTAATATTATGCTCTCTGAGTTTTTCCTTTGGTTTCTATCATCTATCTTCTCAAGATAATGTAACTAAGACATCAGTCATATCATTTTTGTTTAAAAAAGACTTTGCCTGCCCGCAAGTACCATATTTTAACTAAAGTATCTCTAGACATCCAGTTTTTATGTCTTAATGTAATTCCACCTCCCCTAGCCTACCTACTGCTTTAATCTGAGCCCCGTGAGCAGGTGTGGTGAACCCAGGGACCTGGCAAAAACAGACAGTATTGACTATCCCTACCATCAAGGGCCATGGATGATACCTGGCTGTTGCTCAGACTCTGTACCCTGTGGAGAACCCACTCTACTCATCCACATTACACCCTTTATGAGTATTTAGTCTTAATGGCCAACACTCTGCTCCTGTCTGGCATTTCTCCAATATCTGTAGACTAACGTTCTCCTCTCTCTTTTTGTATTCATGCACGACTGTCTGGAGGCCCGCCCGACCCCCACCTGAAGAAGCAACAACCACTAAGTTATTTCTTGAGATAAATGTGTCACGAATAAGATTTTCCTGAACTTTCCTTCACCATGCTGAAAAGTGCTGTCTCGCGGTCCGATCCAAATGATGCAACCATTACATTGTCTTACAAAGTTACAGGACTAGATATGCCAGGATCCCACCATCAATGTTGGAGTTCCGCTCTTCCAAGGCAGAGGGGCGATGAAACATTGCAGTACAGACACTCATGGTTTGGATGTGAAGTCTCAAAGGCACCAGGATTTCTTTGCTGTCTTAAGCCTACCTTGAGGAGTTCCGGCGTGTTCAAGAAAGGAAGAGGAGGCCGCAGTGGTGGTGGGGAAGGGTCGGGGCTTCTGGGCTGTTGTGGGTGGGTGCAAGATCATTGAAGGAGGACATAAGTTCAAGAATGAACTTCAGGGGGAAATGTGATGGAGATATTGAATTCTATACTTATATCAATGAGATTCAAACGGACCCTTGCAAGGACTCCAATTAAACGGCCTTGCCCCATAGGATGTATGTATGTATGTGTATATATGTATATATATATATATCTATGTATATATGTGTGTATCTAGGTGTGGGTATATATATTTATATATGGGTATATGTTTCTTAATATCATGATAGAACATAGCTCACCTTAGGAATGTAGTTACATTGATGGGAACCCAAAAAGGCCCCCCAGGTGTTAATTGAATCAAAGGAGTATTGGCAGACCTTAGGGCATTCATTCTTCAGGGGGCCATTAACATGCTTCCAATACACTGGTGGGAACCAAGAAAAATGGTCCCCAGGTGTTAATTGAATCAACTCACCAGGGGGCCATTAACATGCTACTGTCGGGACTGTTTGGGCTGGGAGATCAAAGGAGATCGTTCATTAATTCATAGACTATGAGGCACCGAAGGGTCTCAATGTTCCAGCAATGTCCAAGCATGAACTTTCGGACAGCTTCAGATGTGACCAATTAGAATTGAAGGCAGCTGTAAGCCAATTAGCAAAAAGGCTTCAAATGTAGCCAACCAGACTTTGCGACATCTCTGACCCAATCAATTTGTTGCATCTGTTGATTGGCGGAGAAGGCATATAAAAGAGGGAAAGGGCTAAATGGTTTTGCCCTGTCCAGCCCGAGACCATCTAGGGGATATGCTGTCTGAGTAATGAATACTGGTATCTCTTTCTTTCTTTCTAACCTTTTTGTATCCTAGGATTTGTCTTATGATATTGTATATCTTGTATATGTCCATTGTAAACATTTATGAATTCGGCCTAAATTAACTTTGCAGCCTAGAACAACACTGTACTTATGACATCACTGGACATATATGATAGATTCTAATTATTCTAACTTTCTTTTATGTGAAAATAAATGTAATTGTTTATCTTTTTCCCTGTTATCGCTCGTTTTTATTCTTATATAGACAAAGGTTTTTAATCACTTATATTTGTATCGTTAATCGTTTAAGTGAGGTATAAATATTTCCGAAACGGTACATGTGCATGGGTTTTTTTATTCAGATCGCTAGCTGGCGGGTTCTTGTATCTACACAAGCGATATTGATGAAGGAATCCCCCCTGCTGGGACATTGTATTCTGACAGCGGGGACTCTCCACCATCAGAATACACAATTAATGCTGCAGCTGATTGGCTGCAAGAACAAGGTTTCCAGTAGTCCTGTCCAAGAGAAGCTGATCTAATGATTGGCTTCTGTCTTACAGGAAAGGCTACACATAGATTGAAATATATCCAGTCCCTGGTGAACTGGACAAATCTCAATCTGTGTGTACTCAGCTTTACCTTATTCCTTGCTCCACTCCCTCCACTGCTTTGACTGTCCCCCTTATCTTCTGTGTAAGGTACTGGCTGTGGTCACACTCCAGCCTCTCCATCATACCATACAGGGTTAATGTCTCTGTATGGTATGTAATGATGTCACAACTTGGAGTGAAGAAAGAGAGCTTGGAATCAGGTAAGTAAACGAGTATATCCCCCTCCCCACAACATAAGGATGGATTTTTTTTAAACAGAAAAGTTTTAATGAACTAAGCATATACAGAATCCATTCGTAAAACAGTGAGGTGTGTGATACATCAAACCAGCAGGTATACAGTAGGCATGTGCAATTTGTTTCGCTCCGAATTCCTTTTTTAACGAATTTCGACAAATTCGTTAATTCGGAAACATCCGAATTAACGAAAACCCGTTTAACAAATTTTAATTTGTAAATTCGTAGATTCATACATTAGTAAATTCGTACATTCATACATTAGTAAATTAGTGAATTTGGAAATTTGGAAATTCGGAAATCTGAAATAATAATTAACTAATAATAACTTAACTACTATTACTAGTAACTATTAAATTATAGGTATTTTAATTTCCTTTCAAATTTTGGCTGTTAGTGAACGTAACACATACAAATTTATCCGAAGTTACGAATGATCCGAAATAACGAATGCCATATCATGAATTAATAATAATAAATAACAATAATAATAAAAACTTTTTATTATTATTATTTATTATTAATTTGTTCCATTCCATTTGTTTAGATGCGGCATTCGTTATTTCGGATAATTCGTAACTTCAGATAAATTCATATTTATTACGTTCACTGACAGCCAAATTTGAAAGGAAATTACAATATCATAACGAATGACCATTCCATTTGTTTAGATGCGGCATTCGTTATTTCGGATAATTCGTAACTTCAGATAAATTCATATTTGTTACGTTCACTGACAGCCAAATTTGAAAGGAAATTACAATACCTATAAATTAATAGTTAGTTACTATTTCAGATTTTCGAGTTTTCGGGTTTTTGGATTTTCAAATTTCGAATTAAAAAATTTCCGAATTTTCTAATTGAATGAATGTACGAATGTATGAATTTACGAATTTACGGATGTACGAATTTACGAATTGCGATCATAACGAATGACCTGAAAAAAAAAAAAAATAAACTAATGAAACGAAAACAAAAATGAACAATTTTTTCAGCTGTGCACATGTCTAGTATACAGACAGTCATATGCACATAGCTGGTCAAAACAAAAAGAAACATGATAGCATAGGAGTTAAATGTCGTACACCAAGTTATTGTCTATAGGGCATTAAGCGAAGGGTTAATATAATCTGTAAACAAATATAAATGATGGAATTTTTTACTTTCCTGAAATTTGGATGTATTATGGAATTCCATATATTGATGTTAATGCTCAGATTTTTTGCTAGGTTGAGAATTACTGGGACTTCTGAGGAGCTACATAGATGTATTTATCATACACATTATATCTTATTAAAAAGGAATGATAGGGGTGTAGTCCCCAGGAGATATCCTCTAGTAAGCTAAGTGCTGCATGGGACTACAAGTTCCCAGAGGACAGAGAGCTGCAGGAGGAAGAAAAGGAAAGAGAAGGAGGTGCATGGGCAGAGCCTAACGGAGCTGACATGCATTGTTAGAGCCCTGCACCGCTGAGGAGAGAAGAGAAGGACAAAGTGGAGCCTGCAGGCTCAAAAGGTATCCATTTGAACCTTTTTGCCCCAGGGAACAAACTGTGAAAGTTTGGGCAGGAAATATGGTACTGGGAGGAAGCCGTGGCAGAAATAAAAATCACCTCACAAAGAGCTCACAGGCACTCACTGCAACTAAAGCAGCTCCAGTCACCTCACAATATACAGCATCAGGGCGCTCTCACAGACAGAAAATGTCACAGCAAGACTCTCCATTTGAGTCAGATACAGAACAAATCCTCTCACAAACTTCTCCACAAGCCTCCTCAGCATACCCAGTAATATTATTACAATTTGAAAAGATGCTTCATAAGGCTTTAAAACAAACCTCAGACCAAATAACAAACAGCCTAACCAAAGAAATAAGAGAGCTGGGAAACCGCACCACAGCCTTAGAAATAAAAATGGATGAAATTGAAATTACAACCCAAGAAAATATAACAGAATTGGAACAATTAAAAGAAGAGAATTTAATACTTCAAACTAAGCTCGAAGATTACGAAAATAGAGCCAGACGTTCAAACTTGCGCATAAGGGGAATACCTGAAACTGTGACAGACCTGCAATCTACTATTACTGCTCTATTACAAGAACTAAAGCCAGATATCCCTATTGAACGTTTAGAACTGGACAGAGTACACAGAGCCCTCACAGCCAAAAAGAAAGATGGACCCCCACGTGATATAATCACAAAATTTCATTATTACAGAACGAAAGAACAAATACTAATTGCTGCGAGAGAAAAAAAAGGAACTTATTTTTCAAGGACACATTTATCAAATTTTTGCTGACCTATCCCAACTTACTATTACTAAAAGACGATCCATGAAACCCCAACTAATGGAACTGCAATGCCACAACATTATGTATCAATGGGGCTTCCCCTTTTCAGTCAGATTTAATTACCAAGGTACAATTTACAGAAGCAGATCAGCAGATGAACTACAACAAACCCTTTTAAAATTAAATCTGACAGAACCCACAAGCAGCAACTCTCCCACATGCAGAAGAATGGCATCATCTTCACCTTCAGGCAGCACCCAGAAAATTTCAGAACAAAATGGGAATCATCATTCTCACAAAAGAGGCCGTTATGCCACATCATCCATGGACCAAGAAGATTCAATGGACTGACATCCTAATTCCTGATATCTCTTCATTTATTATACTAAGAGATGGTTCTCTATAAAAAAAACTGTATTTATAACTGAATGTGACTGCATTCTGATAGTCACACACTGTGTGGGATCATGTTACATTCCAGTTATATTTCTTATTACTTCTGATTCATATAGCCTTAGAATATATAAGTGAAATAAGGAAATTCTTGTTCAGTTATATATTTTCAGGTAATAACAATAGATTTATTACTTTTTAGGACAAATATGTTCAATAATCCAGAAGTAATGGAAGCTTTTTCTTTTTCTTAAAACAAATATATTATTACCTAACTAGTTCCTAGAACTATGTTTTTGTTTATTCTAATCTGAAGCAATACAACCTCAATTTTATGAGTTAACATATCTAAACAGTTACATATGAATAAAATATGTAATTGTTTACTCTAAAAGGGTTAAAATCCCAAAATAATTCAAACTATCTTCATCAATACCAAAGTTATTAACAGTACCTTTCTAACTGAATTATTTAGCCTAGGGCAAGACTAACCATATACAACCACCCTGGAATAAATAATTTCAACAAAAACTATATTCTGCACTCCAATGAATGAATCATCATTTTGATGTCTTTTGACATAGCCCTCCTCATTCTCCCAACCATATTATGTGGGAGTGTGACGAAGGCACTTATTCCCCTGAGAGAGATATTTATTCTCTTTCACGGGTAAATTGTGATTACTTGCAAAAAATAATTTATACAATGTATCATCTAATCTCATATGTTTTTTGTTTACTCTTTACTCCAGAATTCACTGGTTTCTTTCCTATCTTTTCATCTCTTCAGTCCACACAGGTTGATCTGCGCAGTCAACTCTGCATAACAAAAAGTAAGTCAAAACTATTTGATCTGTTGCCATGGCACCACTGAATATACTTTCCCTGAATGTTCAGGGAATAAATGTCCCTCAAAAAAGGACCAAAGCCTTCCGTACTTTCCATAACAAGAAGGCTCACATAGTATGCCTCCAAGAAACACACTTCACCAAAGATTCTACTCCAAAATATATTTCTCCTTTTTATCAACAAATTTACACGGCTTCTGCCTGTACCAAGCAAAGGGGTACTCTAATTGCATTTCACCGATCCACACCATTCACCTTATCATCAGAAATTAAAGACCCAGAAGGTAGATACCTGATACTCATGGGTTATATAATGGATACAGCAATCACGGTGATTTCCTACTACGCTCCTAACAAACAACCTACACCATTCCTCTCACATATATTACAAGTGATTAATACACACAAAATAGGAACAGTGATAATGTGCGGGGATTCGAACCAGGTCCTCCTCTCATTTCTAGATAAATCACCTTTTACACCATCCAAAATAACCTCTAGATTACCTTTTTCTCAACTTCTTTCCAAATACAATCTGGTAGATTCGTGGAGAGAAAGTAACCCAATGAAAAAGAAATTCACTTATTTCTCGCACCCTCATCAAACCTTCACCAGAATAGATCATATTTTTCTAACAATAGGAATGATACCAGAAATTATTGCATCAGATATAATTCAGATTCCGTGGTCTGACCATAATGCAGTATACACTACTATAGCCTCAGCCATACCAAAAGCGCATGACCCAACGTGGTACTTACCGGACATAATGCTCAAACACCCACTACATCAGATGGCCATTGAACAAGCTTTAAAGGAATACATATCAATTAATAATACAACAGACATTTCCCCAATAACACTGTGGGAAGCTCATAAGCTTGTCTTGCGTGGTACAATACAAAGACAAATGTCAATATTTAAATGGGAACGCAAAAATCTAGCAAAAAAACTAGAACTCAATTTTAATGCAGCCTACATATCATTCCAAGATAATCCATCTCAGAGTACAAAATCTCATCTGGAAAAATCTAGATTGGAATACGATCTATTTCTCAGTGAGTCAGTTGATAAATCCCTCAAACGCTCCAAACACAATTTCTACATGAATACAAACAAACCAGGTACATATTTGGCTCGGGCATTAAATTCAACTAACAAATCTTTCAAACCAATACGTTTGAAATTATCAAAAAATGTTTATACTTGTAATCCAGTTAAAATAGTCCATAAATTTCACTCACATCTCTCAACTTTATACAAGACAAACAATGAATTTAATCCTACAGAGGCTGAATCCTTCTTCTCAAAAATAACCTTACCTGAGTTGTCTCAGAATCAAAAAAGCAGTTTGGATGAGCCTATAACTATAGATGAAGTTGCTAACGCCATAAAAGACCTAAAACTTAACAAAAGACCAGGCCCAGACGGCTACTCGGCTTTATACTATAAAACATTCTCAGAAATACTCTCTCCCATTCTCACTGAAACTTTTAACAAACTTCTAGAAGGACATTCTTTTCGGCAAGAAACACTAATGGCAATTGTTTGTATGATCCCAAAACCCCTTTCTGATGATACTTCCTGTGTGAATTATTGGCCTATCTCTCTGTTAAACCTTTATATTAAATTATTAGCAAAAATAATAGCAAAACGCCTCAATAGCATTATAGGAAAATTAATACATAGAGATCAAGTAGGCTTCATGCCAAATAGACAGGCAGGCGATAATATACGCAGGGCAGTGTTATTGGCACATATTGCTAAAAAACGGAAAATCCCTTTATGTTTTCTATCTCTCGATATTAAGAGGGCATTTGACACAGTATCATGGCAATATATGCAATATTCATTACAAAAATGGGGTTTTGGTCCCCACTTTTTAACATGGATCAAAGCATTATATAATAAACCCAAAGCCTATATAAAATATGCTGGATACAAATCTGATGCCTTTAATATCGAAAGAGGTACCCGACAGGGTTGCCCATTATCTCCCTTATTATTTGCCCTTATACTCGAACCTATGGCCCAATACATCAGAACAAACCAAACTATAACTGGCATTGAAGTAGGAGGTATTACACACAAATTATGTATATTTGCAGACGATATATTACTTTTTCTATCACCACAGGTCTCTGGTCCTAACTTAATACCAGCTCTTGATGGATTTGCAGCCCTATCCGGCCTTATGATTAATCCTAAGAAATGCCTAGTGCTTAATATTTCGCTCACAAACATGGAATTGATCCCGACTAGGGCTGCACTCCCATTCACATGGGCAGAAAAATCAATCCCATATCTTGGAATTCATTTAACAGCATCTCATTCTGACTTATTCTCAACCAATTATCCTCCTGTATTAAGACAGATCACAAATCTAATAAAACAATGGTCACAACTTCCTTTATCCTGGATAGGGAAGATTAATGCAATCAAAATGACTATTCTACCCAAATTGCTTTATCTATTCAGAGTCCTCCCTATTCCATTTCCTTCCTATTTTTTGAGAATAGTACAAAAAAGAGCAACTTCGTTTATATGGGGCTCTTCTAAACCACGTATACCTATACACACACTACATCTTCCCAAAAATAAAGGAGGCCTGGGATGCCCTAATTTTACTAACTACTACAGAGCAGCACATTTGGCCAGTCTGTCCAAATACCATGCAAAACAGGAAATCCCATTATGGGTATTTATAGAGGCTTCAGAAAATGACCCTCTATTAATATCAAACTTGTTATGGCTTGATCCTAAAGACCGCTTTAAAATTCATAATCCCATAACTAAACACTTCTTATCTCTCTGGGATAAACTAAAAACCAAATATCAGTTACAATCTCCACACAATCCTCTCATTTCTTTTATCAGAAATCCGGCCTTTTATCCGGCATGGATCTACCCAAATTCTTTTAAAGCTTGGACAACATCAGGCATTCAGACACTAAATGACTTCATAGCATCTAAATCATTCCTTTCATTCCCATCGCTTAGAGAAAAATATGATCTACCAAACTCTGAGATATTTAGATATCTACAAATCAAAAATTTCTATACACCATTCCTAAAGGGGGATACACCATTATCCCAATTATCCATTTTTGAATCAATCTGTACAAAAGATCCATTTGCTAAAGGTACAATTTCATCACTTTATAATCAATTATATGGAGTAGTAAATCTTAATAGACCCTCTTACGTTCAGAAATGGGAGGAGGACCTGGGACGAACTTTAGAAGACACGGACTGGTCTAACATATGGCTCACATCTAAGTCATCTTCACCCAACATCTTAGCACTGGAGACAAATTATAAAGTCCTAACTCGCTGGTACCTTGTACCTGCTAGAGTGGCAAAATATTCACCTAATACCTCAGCTCTTTGTTTTCGAGGATGCCCAGAAATAGGCACACATTTACACATATGGTGGACGTGCCCAGTAATCCAAACCTTCTGGAAGGAAGTCTTCATGATTGCATCTAAAATATTTAAAAAAATAATACAACCAGATCCATATATAAGTTTACTTAATCTAAAACCGGAATGGTTAACACTCTCTCAATTCAAACTTATGATCCAACTAATAAGGGCTGCAAAACAAACAGTGGCCAAGACATGGAAATCTCCTACATTGGTACTAGCAGAAACAATTCACAGAATGAATAATACAATGTCCCATGCTAAGATGGTAGCCATCGATCAAAATCAAATTCCAAAATGTGAAAAACTTTGGCATCCTTGGATAAAACAACAGTTCCTGTCAAATTTCAATGACTCGGTCCTGTTGCCATGATAACAGATTAAATGACTTACAGAGACACCCATTCTAAGGCTTCAAAGAGAACCAAAAAGAATAATAAACTGACGAGCGGGACAACCTTGTGGACCATACCTCTGCCTTTCTACCCTTTTTATTCTTTCTCTTTCCTTTTCTCCACCTTACGATTAAAGCTCACTATCAGAATTTATTTGACCTATATACACTCTACCTGTAAACAATATGTATAGTAGGTATAAATCATTTAAATACCTACAAAAGTAACTAAGGTAATGATATATATCTTTAATTTAGGTTTACGTGAACCCAAGGTTTAATATTTGAAATTTCATGATATTTACCTATATAAACCCTACTGTAAAACAATGAGCTTACTTTATAGATCCTTGTAAACTTACTTTATGTATCTTTATAATATTGTATACTCAATAAACTTCTTTTGACAAGGAAAAGGAAAGAGAAGCCTGGGCCTGGGCAGTCTCATGTGGGATGTGTGAGGTTACCAGACACGGGGCTGCAGGGGTGGAGAGTTGCCTGTTGTGAATGTTGGCAGCAGTGTCAATGAGATGTCCATCAACATCAGGAAAACCCTGTGAGTTGTGCAAAAGGGGTGTCATTAGTTCTATTAGAGATCACCATTACCAGGTTGAAAGTCACTGCCACCAGTTTCTTACACTAGAGAGCAGAAGGAGACTTAAAGGCTATGTTCAGTGCCCTCACAATCCATTGAGAAGCCATCTGGTGAGGTGGCAGATAGAACAGGACATATTCCTGTGAATGAATAATGTGGCTGTGTGGGTGAAGGGGGGGAGGGGTGTGAGGGGTTAGTGGGGTAGGTACTGGAACATGTTACATGTTACACCCTAAATATGGGTGTAACATGTATGTTCCAAACGTGAACTTATCCTTTAGTCAATGACAGGTGAAAGGCTGTGGGCATCAACTTTCTTACTCATGTCCTAAAGGGACAGTGCCACCTTGCTTTGGAATACAATTTGGGTATTTACCCCTGAGATCCACTTATACCTAAGCACTCCAATGTAGAAACTTTGTGCCCCAAGGATTGCTAGTACACTGGACAATGGGAGAGACTAGAGAGACTGAAGGACCTTTTAGCTTTCAGTATCACCCCTTTAATTATGACTTTCCTAGTTTCAGGGTTCAGGTGCAGAGATACTTGGTCCTCATATTATTTGTGGTGTTGTGCCAAATTACTATCTGTTGTTTATTGCTATTAGACATGTGCAATTCGTTTCGTTCTGAATTAGTTTTTTAATGGATTTCGACAAATTTGTACATTCGTAAATTCATACATTCGCACATTCGTAAATTAGTAAACCCGTAAATTTGTAAATTCGGAAATCTGAAATAATAATTAACTAATAATAACTTAACTATTAAATTATAGGTATTGTAATTTCCTTTCAAAATTGGCTGTTAGTGAACGTAACAAATACAAATTTATCCAAAGTCACAAATCATCCGAAATAACGAATGCCGTATCCAAACGAATGGAACGTAATGAATTAATAATAATAAATAACAATAATAATAATACACTTTTTATTATTATTAATTATTAATTTGTTCCGTTCCATTTGTTTAGATGCGGAATCCATTATTTCGGATAGTTCGTAACTTTGGATAAATTCGTATTTGTTACGTTCACTAACAGCCAAATTTGAAAGGAAATTACAACACTTATAATTTAATAGTTAGTTACCATTTCAGATTTTCTCATTTTTGGGTTTTAGGTTTTTCGAATTTAGAATTTCCAAATCTCCTAAATTTACGAATGTACGAATTTTACGAATTTACAGATTTACGAATTTAGGAATGTACGAACGTGCAAATGTATGAATTTACGAATGTACCAATTTACGAATGTACCAATTTACTAATTGCAATCATAACGAATGGCCCGAAAAACGAAAAAAAAAAATGAATGAAACGAAAACAAACACATTTTTTGGCAGTGCACATGTCTAATTTCTATTGCCATCATGTGCTCATTGTCTTGTTGGGAGTATTTCCCAAATAAATCCTCCTTATTTAGCCTAGGTGTGTCAGAGGTTGTGTCACTGCTAGAAAAGTACCGTATTTATCCGCGTATAACACGCGCCGGCGTATAACACGCACCCCAAGTTTAGGAGGGAATTTTAAGGGAAAAAACTTTTTGGAGGGAAGTTTAAGGGGGAAAAAAACTTACATTTAAATGCCCATCAATGCAGCCTTGTCAGTGTCATTGAAGCCTTGTCAGTGCAGCCTTGTCAGTGCAGCCTTGCAGCCATGTCAGTGCAGCCTTCCCCAGTGTCCATTGCAGCCTTGTCAGTGCAGCCTTGCCCCTGTGCAGCCTTGCAGACTTGCCCCTGTGCAGCCTTGCCCCTGTGCAGCCTTGCAGCTCACAAGCCTTGCAGCCTTGCGATCCCCGCCGATCTCCGCTGATTGTTTTCGATCGCGCCGACATACACATCCGAGTGTACAGATTTAAATATGGCGCTGGCGGACTCGGCGGTGCTCGCCGAGATCGCAGGGACTTGGCGGAGCCAAGATACACATAGCCGAGTGTACTCGGCTCTTCTTGGCTCCGCTCACAGTCATGCCCAGTCCCGCCCTATGATGGACATAACACAGGTCCAATGGCGGGACTGGGCCTGACTGTGAGCGGAGCCGAGAAGAGCTGAGTACACTCGGCTATGTGTATCTCAGCTCCGCCCAGTCCCTGCGATCTCGGCCAGCGCCGCTGAGTCTGCCGGCGCCATATTTAAATCTGTACACTCGGATGTGTATGTCGGCGCAATTGAAAACAATCAGCGGAGATCGGCGGGGATCGGTGTATAACACGCACCCACGATTTCCCCCTGATTTTAAGGGGAAAAAAGTGCGTGTTATATGTCGATAAATACGGTAATTGTCATCTGAAAACAGGGGACCCATACATCAATGGTTCCTTCAGGTGTAAGCACTACAATTATATACTTTGGGAGATACAGTATATAGATGAGATAGTGATCATCTGAGATGAGGTCTCAATAGGAACGATGTAAGAATTTTTGTCTACTTGGGCAAAGGTGCATTTTGCCACATTTTTATTTATTTTTACATCACACACAGGACCAATAGCCCCCTATGTGATAGTATATAGGTGACAGGTTCTCTTTATGGAGACACCCAGGGTCTATTAAACCCTGGATGTCTCCTTTCTAATCCACCACAGCTAATGGAACACAGACTGTGTTCCATCAGCTGTTTCCCTCAGCACTGATTCCGGAGAATGAAATCTCCAGTGGGACAGCAGAGCCCGGTGAACATGGAGGGGGGAAGGGCAGCACATCCCAGCAGTGGTGAAAGTGATAGGCAGCTTCACAGCCGCTTGTATCACTTCCACATGAAAGCCGACAGTCGGCTTTACTAAAGTGCACACACTCCCGGCCGCTATAGTAGCTGGGAGTGTGTAAAAAACCCCACATGTCTGCAGCACTGTAAAAATCTGAATCCCTGGCAAAAGTGGTTGGGGATTTGGATTTTACCCCCCATCCTGGCACCCTATGGTGGCTGCTTAACCACCTTACACCCCTTAATGACCAGGCCATTTTTTGCGATACGGCACTGCGTTATTTTAACTGGTAATTGCACATCGTGAGATGCTCTACCCAAACAAAATTGATGTTCGTTTTCTCCACAAATAGAGCTTTCTTTTGGTGGTATTTGATCACCTCTGCGGTTTTTATTTTTTGTGCTATAAACAAAAAAAGATCGACAATTTTGAAAAAAAACAAATATTTTTTGCTTTTTGCTATAATAAATATCCAAAAAAAAAAAAAAAAAAATTTATTCATCAGTTTAGGCATATATGTAATTTACTACATATTTTTGATTTTAAAAAAAATCGCAATAAGCGTATATTGATTGGTTTGCACAAAAGTTATAGCTTTTACAAAATAGGGGATAGATTTATGGCATTTTTATTATTATTTTTTTTTTACTAGTAATGGCAGCGATCAGCAATTTTTAGCGGGACTGCAACATTGCGGTGGACAGATCGGACACTTTTGACACTTTTTTGGGACCAGTGACATTTATACAGCGATCAGAGCTATAAAAATGCACTGATTACTGTATAAATGACACTGACAGGGAAGGGGTTTAGTGTGTCCTAGGGAGGTGTTTCTAACTGTGGGGGGAGGGTACTGACAGGGTGTAGAGAGGGATTGCTGTTCCTGATCACTAGGAATGGACAATCTCACTGTACTCCCCTGACAGTATGGGGATTTGCTTTGTTTACATTGGCAGATCCCCATTTTGCCTCTCTGAGCGATCGTGGGTGGCCGGTGGCCATCGGCCACGTGCATCAGCTCCGGCACCGTAGGCATGTCTGCTATATCTATTAAACGAACACCCATACCAGTACGGTGATTTGCGCAATAGAGCCGACCTGCCGGCGGTGGCTGGCCAGCAAGTTGTTAAGTTGCCTTATGGTAATGCCGGCCCCGGGTCACACAGACCATTCTCCCTTTTTTACTTTATTGTAACAATAACACACTTGGCTTGAGATTTAGGCACGTAGTTAACCCTTGTATCTCTAATTTTTGTAACTTAGAACTTTTTCATGAACAGGATGGAAACATTCTGTCCAGGAATCATTTTAAAGTGGTTGGGGGGCTGATAGGTGGTGAGACACACATAGGAGCTGAGTGGGAGAGGGAGAGAGGAGAGCAGTGGAATGATGGAGGCACGTCACCAGTGGGAATTTCTATCTTCATGAAAATAAATGTCACCATGAAAAATGTAAAAGAATAACATCCTCAGATTCTAGTTCTATAGACTCAAAAAATTGCACTTTAGGTGTGGATTACATCTCAAAGTGAGATAGTAAAAAAACAAATACAGGAGAGCTCCTCCAAAGACATGGTTTAGGAGGCTTTTCAAAACTATTTGGATGCACATTCTCCAAAAAATCCAGTACAACTTACTGTATAAGACTGATTTTTTTTTTAATTTAGTGCACTAGGAATGTAAGCTACTTTGTATCCTCACATACAGGTGCATCTAAAAAAATTGAATACCGTATCATCAAAAAGATAATTTATTTCACTAATTCAATTCAAAAAGTGAAACCCATATCAGTGGCGGCTGGTGCTCAACATTTTTTGGGGGGCGCAAACAAACTGAAAATAAAAAACATAAATTGCAGCCACTGTGCCCATCAAACGAAGCCACTGTGCCCATCAAATGCAGCCACTGTGCCCATCAAAAGCAGCCACTGTGCCCATCAAAAGCAGCCACTGTGCCCATCAAAAGCAGCCACTGTGCCCATCAAAAGCAGCCACTGTGCCCATCAAAAGCAGCCACTGTGCCCATCAAAAGCAGCCACTGTGCCATCAAATGCAGCCATCAAATGCAGCCACTGTGCCCATCAAATTCAGCCACTGTGCCCATCAAACGCAGCCACTGTGCCCATCAAACGCTGCCACTGTGACCATCAAACGCTGCCACTGTGCTCATCAAACGCTGCCACTGTGCTCATCAAATGCAGCCACTGTGCCCATCAAACGCAGCCGCTGTGCCCATCAAATGCTGCCACTGTGCCATTAAACACAGCCACTGTGCCATCAAACGCAGCCACTGTGCCCATCAAATGCTGCTACTGTACCCATCAAATGCTAGCACTGTGCTCATCAAATGCTACCACTGTGCCATCAAACACAGCCACTGTGCCCATCAAATGCAGCCACTGTGCCCATCAAACGCAGCCACTGTGCCCATCAAATGCTGCCACTGTGCCCATCAAACGCAGCCACTGTGCCATCAAACGCAGCCACTGTGACATCAAACGCAGCCACTGTGCCATCAAATGCAGCCATCAAATGCAGCCACTGTGCCCATCAAACGCAGCTACTGTGCCCATCAAACGCAGGAACTGTGCCCATCAAACGCTGCCACTGTGCCATCAAACACAGCCCCTTTGCCCATCAAGTGCAGCAACTGTGTCCATCAAATGCAGCTACTGTACCCATCAATTGCTGCCAGTGTGCCCATCAAATCCTGCCAGTGTGCCCATCAATTGCCGCTACTGTGCCCCATCAAATGCTGCCAGTGTGCCCATCAATAACTGCTACTGTGCCTCATCAAATGCTGCCAGTGTGCATCGCCTGGCACTTACCTGTCTCGCAGCGGGTCAGTGGCGGTGTCCTGCACGCTCCTCGATGTTTTCTTCCATCCTCTCTATCAGGCATCTAATCACAGTGCCTGACGTTTCAGCCAATCAGGTGACAGGTAACAGATACAAGCACCTGATTGGCTGAGGGGCAATTCCTTCGCTTTGCTAACACACAGCTGTGTGAACAGCAAACACACAGCATTGTGCCCGCTGTTCACCTTTTTGGGCACCTATTAGAGCTTACGGCTCTAATCAGGTGCTTCCAAAAAACACCCCCGCCGCTGTAATTCAGGTGCCCAGCACCCAAAAAGGGGCCAGACACCTGAATAGGGGGTGTCAGCAGCGAACATAGATAGATTAATGCAATGCATGAATCTATCTATGGTGATAAAGCGGTGCCAGGAGAGAGGGGGTGGCGCTCCTGCGCCCTTTATGGATGCACCGCCACTGACCCATATATTATATAGATTTATTACACATAAAGTGATATATTTCAAGCATTTCTTTCTTCTAATTTTGATAATTATGGCTTACAGCTAGTGAAAACCCAAAATTCAGTATCTCAGAAAATTAGAATATTGTTAAAAAGTTCAATATTGTAGACTGATAGTGTCATGCTCTAATCAGCTAATTAACTCAAAAGGTTACTTGACCCTTTAAATGGTCTCTCAGTCTGGTTCAGTAGGTTATACAATCATGGGGAAGATCTGACTTGACAGTTGTCCAGAAGACAGTCATTGATACCCTCCACAAAGAGGGTAAGTCACAAAAGGTCATTGCTAAAGAAGCTGGCTGTTCACAGAGTGCTGTATCCAAGCATATTAATGGAAAGTGGAGTGAAAAAAAAAGGGTGGTAGAAAAAGGTGCAACAAGCAACATGGATAACCACAGCCTTGAAAGGGTTGTGAAGCAAAGGCCATTAAAGAATTTGGGGGAGATTCACAAGGAGTGGACTAGGGCTGGTGTCAGTGCTTCAGGAGCCACCACACACAGACATATCCAGGACATGGGCTACAACTGTCACATTCCTTGTGTCAAGCTACTCCTTAACCAGAGACAATGTCAGAAGCATCTTACCTGCGCTAAGGAGTAAAAGGACTCGACTGTTGCTCAGTGTTCCAAAGTACTCTTTTCGGATGAAAGTAAATTTTGCATTTTATTTGGAAATCAAAGCCCCAGAGTCTGGAGGAAGAGTGGAGAGGCACAGAATCAAAGTTGCATGAGGTCCAGTGTAAATCTTCCACAGTCATTGATGATTTGGGGAGCCATGTCATCTGCTGGTGTTGGTCCATTGTGTTTTATCAAGTCCAAAGTCAGCGCAGCCCTCTACCAGGAAATTCTAGAGCACTTCATGCTTCCCTCTGCTGACCAGCTTTATGGAGATGCTGATTTCATTTTCCAGCAGGACTTGGCACCTGCCCACACTGCCAAAAATACCAAAACCTGGTTTAATGATCATGGTATCACTGTGCTTGATTGACCAGCAAACTCGCCTGACCTAAACCCCATAGAGAACCTGCGCGGTATTGTCAAGAGGAAGATGAGAGACACCAGACCCAACAATGCAGACAAGTTGAAGGACAAAGCAACCTGGGCTTCTCTAATACCTCAGCAATGCCACAGGCTGATCGCCTTCATGCCACGCCACATTGATGCAGTAATTTATACAAAAGGAGCCCTGACCAAGTATTGTGTGCATATTATACTGTACATGGACATACTTTTCAGTAAGCCAACATTTCTGTATTAAAAATCTTTTTTTTATTGGTTTTATGTAATATTCTAATTTTCTGAGACACTGAATTTTGGGTGTTCACTAGCTGTAATCCATAATCATCAAAAATAAATGAAAGAAAAGCTTGAAATATATTGCTCTGTGTGTAATAAATCTATATACTATATCAATTTCACTTTTTTGAATTGAATTACTGAAATAAATTAACTTTTTGATGATATTCAAATTTTTTGAGATGCACCTGTATTTCTCTGAGTAATTAGGTTCTGTGTCTCCATCTAGTGTTGTGTTTTTAGCAATTATTCCATTACAGTAGAACTTAACCACCTGGGCCATTTTGCTGGCCAAAGACCAGAGCACTTTTTGCTATTCGGTACTGCGTTGCTTTAACTGACAATTGCGCGGTCGTGCAACGTGGCTCCCAAACAAAACTGACGCCTTTTCCCACAAATAGAGCTTTCTTTTGGTGGTATTTGATCACCTCTGTGATTTTTATTTTTTGCGCTATAAACAAAAAAATAGCGACAATTTTGAAAAAAAACACATTATTTTTTGATTTTTGCTATAATAAATATTCCCCCAAAAATATATAAAAAAACATTTTTTTCCTCAGTTTAGGCCGATATGTATTCTTCTACATATTTTTCGGTAAAAAATAGAAATAGGGGATAGTTTTATGGCATTTTTAGTACCCTGTTTCCCCGAAAATAAGACGTAGCGTGATTGTCGGTGATGGCTTCAATATAAGCCCTACCCCCCAAATAAGCCCTACCCTGTTTCTCCGAAAATAAGCCCTACCCTGAAACTGAGACCTACAAGGACTTTAACTAGGGCTTATTTGGGGGTAGGGCTTATATTGCAGCTATCACTGACAATCATGCTAGGTCTTATTTTCGTGGAAACAGGGTAATATTTTTTTTTTACTAGTAATGGCGGCGATCAGCAATTTTTATCGTCACTGCAACATTATGGCGGACACGTCTGACAATTTTGGCATGATTTTTGGGACCATTCACATTTATATAGTGATCAGTGCGATTAAAATTGCATTGATTACTGTGTAAATGTGACTGGCAGTGAAGGGGTTAACACTAGGTGGCGCTGTAGGGGTTAAGTATGTCCTAGGGATGTGTTCTAACTGTAGGGGGATGGGCTAGCTGTGACACGTCACTGATCTCTGCTCCCGATCACAGGGAGCTATGATCAGTGTCACTGTCACTAGCCAGAACGGGGAGATGCTTGTTTACATTAGCATCTCCCCGTTCTTCCTCTCCGTGAGACAATCGCGGGTATCCCCACGGTCATCGAGTCCACGGGACCCGCGACCCGACTCGCGGAGCTCCTGGCTGGCACGCGATGGCACGGCGACAAATTCAAAGGGATGTACAGGTATGCCCTTTTGGCCAGCTGTGCCATTCTGCCGACATACATCTGCATGCGCCGGTCGGGAAGCCGTTAAAGTGGTTGTAAAGGCTTCAGGTTTTTGGCCTTATTGCATTCTCTGCAGTAAGATAAAAAACCTTTTATGTGCAGCTCAATCCCAACTCCCCTAAACACTTACCTGAGCCCAAACTCAATTCTCCAGTGTGCCCAAGAGCAGTGGCACTCTCTGCTCTCTCTCTTCTCACTGGACTCAGCTCCTGGCTTCTGATATTATCAATCAAATCCAGTGATGAGGAAGTGGGGACAGGGCCAAGCCATACTGTGTGTGTCAGCCCGCATGTGTGCCACCATAGCAAGCTGCTTCCTTTGGTAGCACACGGAGAAGAGGAAGAGCCCAAAGCGCTGGCAGGGGACCCCAGAAGAGGAGGATCGGGGCTGCTCTGTGCAAAACCATTGCACAGAGCAGGTAAGTATAACATGTTCATTACTTAAAAAAAATACCCTTTTAAATCACTTTAAGGCAAATCTTTTTTCCTAATTTTGGATAGGGTATGGGAGGGTTATAAACCCTGTCCGGTTTTTCTTGTCATCTGTGTCTCAATGGGAAGACTTACATCCACTTCCTGTCCCAAAGCCAAAACAGGAAGTGAAAGGAAATCCTTCCAAAGTGAGGTAATCCCTGGTTGTCGCCAGGATCACTAGAACTAGTGTCCCCATTAGAAGATTTCCCCTCTATTCCTATTCTAGGGATATCCCTCATTTTTCTTTCACTTTTGATGATAACAGTAATCAGGACAAATAGAGAGGGTGAATAATGGGCCACAGACAGCAATACAAATCTGACAGTTGGTATAATCCCTCTCCACTCCATCCAAAACAAAAACACTTCTGCCATTCATTATGTTTTAGGGCCGCATAAAATCATGTGGTTGGGGACAAAGTACGATCTCCCACGGGAAAACAGTATTTCTGCAAACAGCTGCGGTCGGGAAGTCCCATACAAATTAATGAGAGGCTGATAACACCCACAAATATTCAAATATGGACCAATATAACTATGCAATAAAAGTCATATCTAGATTTCAGCTTTTCCTAAAAAAAACACAATTCCTATAGACACAAATATTGTTTACAAGTTTTTTTTATAAGGATGTCAAACAATTTCCAATTGTATCAGCCTTCCCTGTATTTATTTGTATGGTTGGTCACTTTCCCTGCTGTTAAGTGATGTGTAGATGCTCTCGTTCTATGACACCCTCCTTGACAAAGGAGGTGGAACTCCCGAAACACAATGCTTAGAAATCTCCTGCTCTTCTTTCCACCCAGGAGATATTCACAGCTCTGGAACACCCTGGGTTGTCAGGATTCTCCTATTAGTAGCTTTTCATGCCACCCAGACAGCCATCGGGATGTTCTTTATTGCGGATTCAGCTCCTCTGCTGGCCCACAGAAAGCTGTCATTTCTGCCTCCTGCTGTGGGCTTCTCACCAGCAGATTTTTTTACACATCTCGTAAATGCAATTTTTTTGTAATGTCAAAAGTTTTGATGTTATTATTGCACTTATGTCTGTGCAATCTGCTTGTTGTTTTAGCTATTGTCAATCACAGCATTAGGACAAAGTACCTTTCAAGGAGGTAAGATTTCCAGCGCCCTTTGCTAGGTACCTCCCGATGTTAAAAATTAAAGGGGAGCTCCAGGCTCCTTCAGAAAAAATGAAAAGTCAGCAGCTACGAATACTGTAGCTGCTGACTTTTAATATTAGGACACTTACCTCCCCAGGAATCCAGTGGTGTCATCACCCAACCCAATTTTTTAATCGGCTATCAGGTGCTGCCACCGCCATCTCCACTAAGGGTCTTGTGGCTTCACAGCCAGTTCCCTATTGGGAATGTGTGAGCCACGCTGTGCTCTGTGAATGGGCCAGTTGAGGGGGAAGGAGGAGGGGGGCCGAACTTCTCCCCCAGGTACCTGCTCCCCCTCTCCCCCAAAAGGTGCCAAATGTGGGGGAGGAGGCAGACAAGCAGAGCTTCCCCTTTTGGGTGGAGCTCTGCTTTAAGTGACCTAGTGTGGTTCACTTGCTGCCCTCCCTCTCTTGGCCTCCCAGGGTCTGATTAAAATTTTAAGGGAAGCTCCACACTATTTTTTCCAATTTTTAAAAGGGACAATACTTATGAAAAAAAATACAAAAAAGGAGAACATCATTACTGACCTAATGTACACATAACTAATATGTTTATAATCAGCAAAATTACATTAACATATAACAATCATAGCAGGCTGTATTTGTTTGCCAGAATAACTACCATATTGTAGAAAAATATTGTCTTTTTGTTTTTCTTCAGATTGATGCACGTGTTTAACCCCTTGGCACCGAGCAAATGCAAAAATGCTGCCCCACTGGACTGGGCTTTTTTCCGTGGGGCTGCATATTTGCGGATCTGTTTTTGTGTTGCGAATGCGCATTCCCAGCATAGAGACCGGGGTCTCACCGGGAGCCCTGGGCCCCGTACTAATGATTGGGACCTCGAACTCCTGATTCTGGGTCACCTGATCCCTGTGATAGCCTCTGATTGGCTATCATAGTGATCAGTCACTGTGAAGCCCGCCCCCATGTTTTCTTTCTCTCTCTGAATGTAGGGGACAGATACATTGTACCTCTGTCTCTCTCCTTGCAGGGAGAAATAAAAAAAGCAACTGTGTGTAAAAAAATTGTAATTAAAAAAATTAATAATAATAAAAATATCTAGATCAAGGTTTGATCTAGGTCAGTGCCGGGGTTAGTGTTTGGGTCAAGGTCAGGGTCAAAAGTCAGGGTCAGGATTTTTTGGGCAGGATTTTTTTTTCTTAATTAGTATTAGTGTCACATTATTATATAAAGAAACGTGATTTAGCGCTAACCATAGAAAAAATAAAAAAAAATTGTGCTGCTGCTCGTGTTAGTCCATAAATACAAAAGACCCAAAAAATAAATAGTAAACAGTGTAACCAGCGCGCATCATATCTTAGTGTGTATTAAATATAAGTGATCCCGATAGTTATGACTACTATTGGTATACCACACTTAAAGCCATTTCAATCCGGCCAAAACTCATGAAAAACGTTATTACTATAGACATATATTTAAAAAATCGTGAAATTGACTTATTTTTCTATATTAGGAACATTTAAATCCTATACTCACACCACGTGTTCAACAGTGAAACAAAACATGTGTTATTAATTACAATGTTACTTATGAAAATCAATCCGCAACAATGTAGTGAGCACCGTGAAACATATGTTGCTAGTAACAATGTTACTTGTTACTCACCCCCATCAAATCATTCTTTGCAGCTATTACCTTTTGTACCACCACCCCCTCCCTTTAGAATGTAAGCTCTACGAGCAGGGCCCTCCTGTACCTTTTGTATTGAACTGTACTGTAATTGTGTTGTCCCCCTTATACATTGTAAAGCGCTGAGTAAACTGTTGGCGCTATATAAATCCTGTATAATAATAATAATAATAATACTTGTGACTATCAATTCGCAACAATGTGGTGAACACCATACATATCCAAATTAGTGCTAAAATGTTTATCAGTGGGACACTTATTCCCCTTGAACATCTTAGATGTAGAAACAATGATCAGTCCTTGATGGAAATATGCTAGGTTGATATTAGCACCAATCTTCTTTATAGAAAGAGACACACCGATATTCCTCCTTTTCACAAATATGGTAAAAAAGGCCGCTTACCGGATCAGATGGATCTCAGGTTAGTGAGATCAGATGAGCATGTTGCATTAGCCTGCCGGCCTTAGATTATCACCTGGGCGTTTTCCTGGGGGATTTCCTCAGCCACTGTGCTCCAATTCACAGGCAGATCTGGGCATTTTCCTGGGAGATTTCCTTAGCCACTGCGCTCCAATACACAGGCAAATCTATCCTCACTGATACAATGTATCCGGTTTCAAAATATTAGTTCATCCATACAGAAGATACACCTCAGTGGGAATAAAACGAAAAGGGCTCCATAGTGCAAATGTGTTTTATAGATTTATTCAAAATCTCTTTCACAGTCACTTTAAAACAATTCTTTCCACTGCAAATGTTCACAGCAACACTCCACTGCACCTCAGGAACTACAAATCAAAAAAACTCCCAAGTATACACCAAACGGAACTCAGATAAAAAATGGGAACCAGATAAAAATTAGCTAAAAATCAGCATACATGCAGAGCGGGAGCAAACTGGCTGACTGCATGGAGAAAGACCAGACAAACGTGATGGCGTCACAGCCTCTAGCTTCACCCGACACGTTTCCCCAAAACAGGCTTCCACTGGGAACGGAGACATGACTGAGTGCTGACACATCACGTTTTTATACTCATATGGCAGGAGACACAGGAAGTGAAATTCCCACATCCACTTCCTGTGGTCACTTGATATAAAGTTATTTTTTCTTCAAAGACTGCTCTTTAAATATCAAAACTAACTACTTTTCTTCACCACTATATAGGGAAGAAAGAAATTAGCTTAAAAACAAGAAAAAATTAGAAAAATTTAAAAAATAATTTTTTTTTTTTTTTTTATTATTAGAAAAATATTTTTCTTTCATATGTATAATTGGGTGTTCCTAATTCGCACTTCCATTTACTATACATATGTCAACCTTTAAATGACATATATTACTATTAATCATCCTCTAGTTCACTTTTAATCAGCTCCTCTGTATGGTTATGCAGCAGTCTAACCAGAAAAATACAAAGGAACTTCACATAAGGAACCAGAATTTCTCTCCTAGCAGAGGATTAATATAACTTTTACATATACCCCTGACATTATCCTCAATAAAACATATAAAAATACAAATGATCAATACAGATTCTCAAAAAATTATTTTTTTAAAAATTCTCAAAAAATTCTTTTTAGAAATTATTTTTAGAAACTAGGAAGATTATCACCCATTATCTATTGTCAATGTAGCAATTGATATCCCACTCCACGTTGAGTCCTAGGGGTCTAAAACATTGGAGGTCATATATCCATCTGGTTTCACGGCGAGAGATGGACCTTCTCATATTGCTTCCCCTCCAAAGGGGGGTATATTTTTCTATTGCTATTACTTTCAAAAGTGCTGTATTTCTGTTGTGATGTATTCTAAAGTGTTTTGAAACACTATGTCCTACAAAACCCCTCCTGATATTTCCTAAATGTTCCCCTATTCTGATGTTCCTCAGAGGAAGGCACGAAACCCCTGTGCCGAATACGCGTCGGGGAGGGGTAGGACGGAGCTGTCAGCAGAGGAGGAGGATTGCACATGCCATACCGCACGCCATACGATCAGCTGCTTATTATTTTACCTGTACAGTTTGGTGCACTCTAGCACCCATCCAATGTGAGTACCCTCTTGGAGGGCTTATTCTTTAATAAATGTCCTGGCTATATTGCACTATGGAGTCCCTCTGTTTGTTTTTTCTATGATTTTGGATCTTGGTTTTACCTGAGAGGAGTGTTTTTGCACCATTGTAACCTGAGTGAGCCTAGCAGTTTCACCTGGGAGGAGTGTCTTTGCATCATTGTATCCTGAGTGAGCCTAGGAGTGGTCCCAATGCTTATTTTGACACCGTTTAATTACTGTGTCACAGGACTGAAGGTGAGCGCAAGCACATGTGGGGTGTCACGGGAGAGCACAGTTTTTACGTGTTGTGATTTATACACCCATCAGAAGAAGCATGATGTTTATTCATTTTATGGACACTATTTATTCACGTTTTTTGTGATTTGTACTTATTAATTGGGATATACACTCATTTGTCACTGGAAAGTGTTTTGATATTTATATTTTAGCACGTTGCACTTTTATTAGTTACTACCACGACTGCACCTTTATATGCACTTGGTGGTTTATCATTTATAGTTATTTGCATTATATTTTACCTGTATGGTTTCATTTATCACATTACATGTGTTTTATTTGTGAAAATATTTTTTATATATTATATATATTTTATATGTGACACTATACTAGCGCGGGCACATTTACTATTTTTTATCTATCTACACGCAATGAAACGTGGTTCAGTGCTTGCAGCTTAAATAGTTTACTCCTTAGAGGCATTAGTCCATCTGTGGCTCGCAAGACACCTATATTTTGTTTGTACAAAATATTGACACTTTGGGCCGATTTTGTCTGTGTGTTGAGTTTTGAGAGGCCAGCAAATTTACACTGTTATACAAGCTGTACACTCACTACTTTACATTGTAGCAAAGTGTCATTTCTTCAGTGCCGGTTCACACAGGGGCGACTTGTCAGGCAACCTAGCTGCCTGACATGTCGCCTACCGTTATGTACAATGGAACCGTTCTAAAAGGGGCGACGCAAGTCGCTCCGACTTAGAAAAAGGTTCCTGTACTACTTTGGGGGCGACTTGAGGCGACTTGCATAGACTTCTATACAGAAGTCGTTTTGCAAGTCGCCATGGAAGTCATGTGCAGGTCGCCTCGGTAAGGCAACCTGCAAGTCGTGCCGCCCCTGTGTGAACCGGGGCTCAGTGTCGTCACATGAAAAGAGATAAAATATTTACAAAAACGTAAGGGGTGTACTCTCTTTTGTGAGATGCTGTACATCCTGTATTATAATAATATTGTAAACTGACTGAAGTGAAAGCCCTGATGTAATTTAGTGCCTTCTGATATCAGTAAAGTAAAAATAAAGTAAGCCCGGGTTCACACTGTAGCGATTCAGGAACCAGCGTGATTCCAGCGCCGGTTCCTGCATCACATCTCTCCCACAGGCAGTTCACACTGCCTTCTGTGAACCGCTGGGGGTGTCAATACAATGTTAATGACACCCCCATATCGGTTCACAGATTGCAGTGCGAACTGTGGATTCGGACAATAATCAGATTGCATGGGTTAGAACACCCCCTTGCAATCTGATTCCAGTGTGGGAAAAAAAGACCCTGCACCTTTTTATGCAAATCCAATGTGGGTTCAGCCATACAAACTGTATGGCTAAACTCGCATTGCACAGACATCGCATGTGATCTGCACCGCATGCAATCTCTGTGTTCGCTAGAGTGTGAACCCAGGCTAAAGGTAAAGTTAAAGAGGAAGTAAAGCCTCTGAAAAAAAAATACACCCTGTAAGACAAAGGCATAATGAGCTAGTATGCATAGCATACTAGCTCATTATGAATTACTTATCTGAGATCAAAGCCCCTGAATCTGCCCTCGTTTGTCTCCTCCAACACCGCCATCTATCCCGGAATGACGTCTGGGTATAGCGGCTCCGGCGCTGGGACTGGCCGGAGCCGCAATGACGTCATTCCCACGCATGCGCGCTAGTGCCGCCACTAAGGGCATGATCGCTGTTAGAAACGGCACGCTCAGTGCGCCTGCGCCGTAGACATTGGTGCCGCTATTCTGCAAATATCTCCTAAACCTTTTAGGTTTGGGAGATATTTCTTGCACCTACAGGTAAACCTTAATCTAGGCTTACCTGTAGGTTAAAGTGGTTGTAAAAAGTGGAAGAAAAGCCTAATACCAACTTCTTAAAAATCTTTCCTCCCACTCCTCCTACCTATCATATCTACCCTCTTTAACCACATCAATACCGGGCACCTTCTCCTCCTTCCTGCCAGGCCAATTTTCATCTTTCAGCGCTGTCACATTTTGAATGACAATTGCGCAGTCAGGCTATACTGTATCCAAATTACATTTTTAGCATTTTTTTCACACACAAATAGAGCTTTCTTTTGGTGGTATTTAACCACTTGACCTCCAGAAGGTTTTACCTTCTTCATGACCAGGGTATTTTCTCCTATTCAGCACTGCGTTACTTTAACTGGCAGTTGCGTGGTCATGCAATACTGTACGCAAAATACATTTTTGTTATTTTTTTCACACTAATATAACTTTCTTTTGGTGGTATTTGGTCACCAGTGTTTTTTTTTTCTTGTGATATAAACAAAAAAGACCAAACATTTTGAAAAAAAAAAAAAAATTTTGCTATAAATTTAGGCCAAAATGTATTCTGCTACAAGTTTTTGATAAAACAACAATCCCAATAAGTGTATATTAATTGTTTTGTGTGAAAGTTATAGCGTCTACAAACTTTGGTATATACAGTATACTTGAAAATTGATCAATTCTGATGTACCGACAGCCGTTTTGTTATAAAATTTTGCAAAAAAAATCTTTATTCATAAATTTAGGTTAAAATGTATTCTGATACATTTCTTTGGTGAAAATATCCCAAATCAGTGTATATTATTTAGTCTGAAGGAAAGTTAGAGCCCACAAACTATGGTATATACAGTATCTCACAAAAGTGAGTACACCCCTAACATTTTTGTAAATCTTTTATTCTATCTTTTCTTGTGACAACACTGAAGAAATGACACTTTGCTACAATGTAAAGTAGTGAGTGTACAGCTTGTATAACAGTGTACATTTTCTGTCCCCTCAAAATAACTCAACACACAGCCATTAATGTCTAAACTGCTGGCAACAAACGTGAGTACACCCCTAAGTGAAAAATGTCCAAATTGGGCCCAATTAAATATTTTCCCTCCCCGGTGTCATGTGACTCATTAGTGTTACAAGGTGGCAGGTGTGAATGGGGAGTAGACATGTGCACTGCACATAAATTTGTTCGTTTTCATTTCTTTTTTTTTCTTTTTGGGTCATTCGTTATGATTGAAATTAGTAAATTTGAAAATTCGTAATTCGAAAATTCGTAAGATCGAAAATCCGTAAATTCGAAATTCGGAATATTAACTAACAATAACTAACGATTAAATTATAGGTATTGTAATTTCCTTTCAAATTTGGCTGCTAGTGAACATAACGAATAAGAATTTATCCGAAGTTACCATTTATCCGAAATAGCGAATGTTCTTATCTAAACAAATGGAACGGAACGAACTAATAATAATAATAATAAAAAGTTTTTATTATTATTTATTATTATCAATTCATTACTTTCCATTCATTTAGATATGGCATTTGTTATTTCAGAAAATTTGTAACCAGAAAAATTTGTATTCGTTACATTCACTAACAGCCAAATTTGAAAGGAAAATATTTTGTGTGGCCACCATTATTTTCCAGCACTGCCTTAACCCTCTTGGGCATGGAGTTCACCAGAGCTTCACAGGTTGCCACTGGAGTCCTCTTCCACTCCTCCATGACGACATCACGGAGCTGGTGGATGTTAGAGATCTTGCGCTCCTCCACCCTCCGTTTGAGGATGACCGATAGATGCTCAATAGGGTTTAGGTCTGGAGACAAGCTTGGCCAGTCCATCACCTTTACCCTCAGCTTCTTTAGACATTAATGGCTGTGTGTTAAAAATATATATAAAACACAAAGCGCTGTGATGCTAAATAGCTGATAATTACACATAAAACCAAGTGAGGCTGCTATCAAAAGAGAGTGTTTTCAGAGTCACTTAAAAAGAATAAATAATGATATTTGAAGCGCTTCACAATGGGCATGAAAATGAATATATAAGAATAAATATAAATAGTCAAATAAATCCAGCGGTGAGTAAAAATTCCTAAAAAAATCCAGCAATCAAAATAGTGTAAAATTATAAAAAATTAGTGACACCAAATGTGTAAAAAATTCACATAAAAAATCCACATAAAAATAAATATATAGGGATGTATTCAGAAGTTTCAATTATACAGGTGTAGAATCCTGATTGGTATAGAGCTTTTGATCACTAGCAAAGCTGTTTAAAAACACTTGCTTAATTAAGGTGCTCATTGATAGTACCAATGTGTTTTTTGCTTCTATTCACAACCAATGTGAGAATCATAAACAGGCAGCTAAGAGAAAAAACCAATCATTGTGCAATAGTTAGCGTGGGAGAGCGTCCTTGGCTTCTCCCACGTGTTACATCACAGTCACGTGACTTTTTCAAGGATCCTTGAAAAAGTCACGTGACTGTGATGTAACGCGTGGGAGGAGCCAAGGACGCTCTGTGCAGATCAGCAGTTTCACACAGTGTACTGCACTGAATCTGCTCCTGTCTAAGGCGGCTGACTGCTATAGTAAAACCTGCATATGCCTTATCATTATAAGGCACACGTGAGTGGATTGAAGTTTGCCTGTGTACCTTGGTATCCTAACTATTGCACAATGATTGTTTTTTTCTGTTATCTGCCTGTTTATGATTCTCACATTGGTTGTGAATAGAAGCAAAAAACACATTGGTACTATCAATGAGCACCTTTATTAAGCAAGTGTTTTTAAACAGCTTTGCTAGTGATCAAAAGCTCTATACCAATCAGGATTCTACACCTGTATAATTGAACCTTCTGAATACATCCCTATATATTTATTTTTATGTTGATTTTTTATGTGAATTTTTTACACATTTGGGGTCACTAATTTTTTATAATTTTACACTATTTTGATTGCTGGATTTTTTTAGGAATTTTTACTCACCGCTGGATTTGACTATTTATATTTATTCTTATATATTCATTTTCATGCCCATTGTGAAGCGCTTCAAATATCATTATTTATTCTTTTTAAATGGCTGTGTGTTGAGTTATTTTGAAGGGACAAATTTACACTGTTATACAAGCTGTACACTCACTACTTTACATTGTAGGAAAGTGTCATTTCTTCAGTGTTGTCACATGAAAAGATAGAATAAAATATGTGAGGGGTGTACTCACTTTTGTGAGATACTGTATATCTGAAAATTGATCAATCCTGATGTACTGACTGATGTACTAATTTCTTAAAATGCCAGAACAGAACAAATATTCCCCAAATGACCCCTTTTTAGAAAGTAGGCAGTCTGAGGTATTTAGTAGGAGTTACGGTGAGTTTTTTTAAATTTGTAATTGTTTTGTCACAACTTTTTTGCGAATGAAGAAATTGAAATAAAATTGTTCTTTTTCCATATATTTTTTAATACTGTCACCAGTGCAGTACAGCGTCATCATATGACTGATGTGGTCGGTGACCAGGGACACTGACTGGCAACAGTATGTTAAAAAATATATATTTTCTTTTTTTATTCAATTTTTTTAAACTTTTTTTTTCATTTTCTAACATTTTTTTACATTTTGTTTTACATACTTTCATTAAAGTAGTTCAGTGTCAACATAGTAACACTTTACTACTCTGGGGGGATGAAAAGGATTCTTTATTTTTTTTACACTTTGTTTGCTGTTACAATGAAGATCATTGTAACAACAGAGTTTAACTGTCATGAATGGGTTATTTATTGATGGCAGCCAGGGGCGGGCTGGGCCGGGGGGCAGAGTGGCAATTTCCCCCCAGGCCGCTCTGATTCCCTGTAAAAGGGCCGCTGTGCAGCCAGCTCAGTACTGCGCATGTGCAGTTTCCGGACCCAGCCGAGTGCTATTGCTCGGGCAGCAGGGGGGCGGGGTTAATGGGCTGGATGCTGAATTTAGCAGCCGAATTGTTGTGAAAGAGCAGTGATCCCTCCATTCCATGCTGCAGCTGCGATGTGTCCTGTGGCAGGCATGTTGGCTGCACCTGTCACAGGGCTGCGAGTGTGTGTGTGTTCCGTCTAGCAGAGCACACAGTACAGCCCTCCTCTAGTCTACACCAATGGGAGAATGATCAGCTCTGCCTCTTCCCGCCCCTCTCTCCCTGTGCCCGCCCCTCTCTCCCTGTGCCCGCCCACACTCCATGCAGCCCGTGTGCTGTGTGAAGGGGATATGTGGGCGGGAAGCTTTAAAGTCGGCAGCCACAATGTCCCATCCTAAACATGAAGACACTGAGTGAGGCACCGAGCCTCCTGCTGGGACTGTGCATTGTACAAGTGAGTGATCTGTGACCAGACTCTCCCCTCCCCCCTCTCTTCCTTCCTACTCTGTGTCTTCCTCAGCCTTATCATTTAACCTCTTGCCTGCCAGGCACTTTCACCCCCTTCCTGCCCAGGACAATTTACAGCTTTCAGTGTTCTCACATTAAGCCCAGGTTCACCTTGGAGCGATTTGGCATGCGATTTGACAAGTTAAATCGCATGCCAAATCGGTGGAAATTGCCGGTGATGGCAGCATTCGAATCGGTGCAGCGCCGCATCGATTCCACTTGCGGTGTCACACCGATTCCCAAAAGTCATTTCTGTACTACTTTTGGCAACTTTGGGGTGCGATTTCAATAGACATTTGTACAGGAACCCGCACAGATGTCTCTGAAATCGCACCCCAAAGTCGGGACTGACATAGGAGTATGAAATCATTCAATCGTTCAGCTGAACTCGCTCGATTTTATCCCTGATGTCAGTGTGAACCTCGGCTCTGAATGACAATTGCGCGGTCATGCAACACTACATATTACATTGTTGTCCTTTTTTTTTCACACAAATTGTTTTTGTTTTGGTGGTATTAAATCACAACTGGGGTTTTTATTTTTTGCTAAAATATGAAAAAGACCAAATTTTTTTGTAAATACAGTGCCTTTAAAAAGTATTCATACCCCTTGAAATTTTCCACATTTTTGTCATGTTACATCTAAAAATGTAAATGTATTTTATTGGGATTTTATGTGATAGACCAACACAAAGTGACGCATAATTGTGAACTGGAAGGAAAATGATAAATGGTTTTCAACATTTTTTTTTTCAAATAAATATCTGAAAAGTGTGTGTGTGGGGGGATTTGTATTCAGCCCCCTTTACTCTGATACCTCTAACTAAAATCTAGTGGAACCAATTTCCTTCAGAAGTCACCTAATTAGTAAATAGAGTCCACCTGTGTGTAATTTATTCCCAGTATAAATACAGCTGTTCTATGAAGCCCTCAGAGGTTTGTTAGAGAACCTTAGTGAACAAACAGCATCACGAAGGCCAAGGAACACACCAGACAGGTCAGGGATAAAGTTGTGAAGTATAAAGCAGGGTTAGGGTATAAAACAATATCCCAAGCTTTGAACATCTCACGGAGCACTGTTAAATCCATCATCCGAAAATGGAAAGAGTATAGCCTTGTACACACGATTGGATATTCCGACAACAATTGTCCGACAGATGTGTTTTGTCGGACAATCCGACTGTCTGTATGCTCCATCGGACAATTGTTGTCGGAATGTCCGACAACAAATGTTGGCTGTGCATGCTCTCAAGTTGTCCGACAACATATGTGTTCCATCGGATTATCTGATCATGTGTACACAAATCCGTCAGACTAAAATCCAAAGTACAAACACGCATGCTCCGAACCAATGCTAAACATCAGACAACAATAGTAGAAATTGCCCAAAGGATGGCGCTAAAGAGCTGAAAGACCATGTGGTTTCGTGAATGTTGGCTGAAAATCTTCTGCCGTGTGTATGCAGAACAAGTTCATGGACAACGCCCTTCGAGCAAAAATCCACAGATTTGTCCGATGGAAATCCGGTTGTGTGTACGCGGCTTTAGAGTCTGCAAAAGACTTGAGACTGGGGTGGAGGTTCACCTTCCAGCAAGACAACGACCCTAAACATACAGCCAGAGCTATAATGGGATGGTTTAGATCAGTGGTTCTCAACCTGGGGGTCAAATGATGATTTGCCAGGGGTCACTGAATCCTGGGCTGTTCCTGAAGCCCGCAACGCTCTCCCAGCCTTTTTGCGGCCGCCCAGCTGGGCTGTTCCTGGAGCCCGCGGCCGCCCACTCAGCTGCCCATTCAGTTAACAACATGGCTGGGGGCAGAGACTAGAGAGGAATGTGAAGTGGAAAGGGCTGGAGGAGACCCTATCTCCTGATTTCAACATAGGTGTCACTGCTACGAGACACCACAAAGTCAGAGACACAGTGAAGCCAGAGACACAGTGAGTAACATTACCTGTGATTATAGTTGCCATTAAAAGTCCCCACTACAGTTCTCAGATCAGCAGATGACCTTGATCAAGAGCACCTAAGTTGGCCGATCAGAACTCCCCCCAGCATTGCCACTCATCCCATTCCCCCCACCCCCTCCACCAAGGACTAATGCCCCATACACACGGTCGGACATTGATCGGACATTCCGACAACAAAATCCTAGGATTTTTTCCAACAGATGTTTGCTCAAACTTGTCGTGCATACACACGGTCACATAAAGTTGTCGGAAAATCCGATCATTCTGAACGCGGTGACGTAAAACACGTACGTCGGGACTATAAACGGGGCAGTAGCCAATAGCTTTCATCTCTTTATTTATTCTGAGCATGCGTGACACTTTGTGCGTCGGATTTGTGTAAATACGATCGGAAATTCCGACAACGGATATTGTTGTCGGAAAATTTTATATCCTGCTCTCAAACTTCGTGTGTCGGAAAATCCGATGGAAAATGTGTGATGGAGCCTACACATGGTCGGAATTTCGGACAACAAGGTCCTATCACACATTTTCCGTCGGAAAATCCGACTGTGTGTACGGGGCATAAGAGAAGGAATAAAAATAGAGAATACATGAAAGCGAGAGGAAAAAGAGGGGAAGGAACAAAGAAAAAGGAGAGAAAGAATATGAGAAAGGGGCAGGGAAAAAAACAAGAAATTAGAATAGAGATAAAAGGGAAAGAAAGGAAAACAAAGAGAAAGAATGGTACATTCTAAAATGTACCATAAGGGGTTTTAAAACTGTACGAGTGGAAGGGACTCTGGGAGCGCTAAATGTCCATGGGTTAGGGGTGCAAATGACTTGTCTTGCCTTGGGTGCTGACAACCCACGCTACGAAAATCATTTTACTGTTAGGGGTCCCCACAACTTGGGAAATTTTATCAAGGAGTCACGGCACTAGTAAGGTTGAGAACCACTGGTTTAGATCACAGCATATTCATGTGTTAGAATGGCCCCGTCACAGTCCAGACCTAAATCACATTGAGAATCTGTGGCAAGACTTGAAAATTGCTGTTCACAGACGCTCTCCATCCAATCTGACAGAGCTTGAGATATTTTGCAAAGAAGAATGGGCAAAAAATGTCCCTCTCTATATGTGCAAAGATGGTAGAGACATCCCCAAAAAGACTTGCAGCTGTAATTGCAGAGAAAGGAGGTTCTACAAAGTATTGACTCAGGGGGGCACAATACAAATGCCCCCCCACACTTTTCACATATTTATTTGTAAAAAAAATTGAAAACCATTTATCATTTTCCTTCCACTTCACAATTATGTGCCACTTTGTGTTGGTCTATCACATAAAATCCCAATAAAATACATTTACGTTTTTGGCTGTAACATGACAAAATGTGGAAAATTTCAAGGGGTATGAATACTTTTTCAAGGCACTGTAAGTCATTTTTCTCATTTACTGAAGTTCACTGATAGGGGGCACTGATAGGTGGTGGCACTGATAGGCGGAACTTATGGGCGTTACTGTTGGGCACTGAAAGGCAGCACTGATTGGTGTCACTGATGGGCACAGACTGGCGTCACCTGCTGGGCACTGCTAGGGCTGCCCTGTAATTTTTTTTAACAAACAGGTGTGCTTTATTGTATCATATGGAAGAAAGTTACAGGATACCTTTTGACATAATTCAGAACATTACATGACAGATAAGCATGAGCAATCGCTTAGCAGTGACATACATATGCAAGAGGTGAAACATCAATATATATTAATATTTTAGACAAGATGATCACAATTAAAAGTACCTCATGTATCCGGGAACTTCCCCTCCCTCCCCCCCACATAATACATAAATCCACTGTGGTTCCCTAAGATGAGAGCCAAGGTGTCCACACTTTCTCAAATTTCCATGGACAACCTCGATTGATATATGTGATTCTATACATAGGTATAGCTGCCTCAATCTGTGCTTCCCAGGCCGACACGGTCGGGGGTGAGGGGTCTATCCACTTCATCAGTATCTCCTTCTTGGCATAATAAAGCAGAAAGGAAACAAGCAATTTTAAATGATAGGCTCTTTGTTCATTGTCATGAATCCCAAGAAGGGCCAACTCCGGAGTGATTGGTATGGATATTTGCAACCTGGAATTTATCTCTGCAAATATCGCACACCAATATGTTGCTATCAATGGGCATTTCCAGAACATGTGGAAAAAGGTTCCAATTTGACATTTACATTTGTTACACATAGGGTCTCTGTCAGGGAATATGCGATGGAGTCTCTGTGGGGTGTAGTAAATCCTATGTATAAATTTGACCTGGATTAATTTATCCTTAGATGCAATCACCAGTTTAAGACCGTTATCTAGACATTCCTCCCAGTCCTCTCTGTCTAATGATGGAATGTCGGTGTGCCAACTGTCCCATAATTTTGCTATTTTAGGAGAGTCCTTACCTAGGAGTACAATATACAAGGTGGAAAGGGGCTTAGAGACATCTCCAGACGCCAATAGCTCCTCAATGGGATCTGTCTGAAGCAAAGGTGTCTGAGGAAACTGAGCCCGTGCCGCATGTCTTAATTGAAAACATCTAAACCTCATCCCTCTGGGCAACTGGAATTTATTCATTATTTCCGTGATAGAAAGTAATTCCCCTCTGGGCATAATTTGTTCTATAGTTGTAATGCTGAACCTGGCCCAAAGCTGTGGGTCAGGCACAGTCCGGAAGTGTTTAAGAGCTGGATTCCCCCATAACGGGTTTGCTGGCGATAATTGACCCGGTAATAGGAATCTACATCTTGCAGCCACCCACACCCTCCACGTTGCCCGAGTGGGTTCGGGAACTCGCGTATACGTACCCGGACCTCGATAGGAAAAGTTTCGTATATCAGTAAGGGAGCCCAAATAGTTTGCCTCAAGGCAGACTGCCGCATTCATTTTAGAACCTTGAAACCACCAGTAGGCCGACACCAACATAGCCGCCCAGTAGTAAACCTGGAAGTTGGGGAGGGCTAAACCTCCAAAACAGGCAGGCAGCCACAGGGTAGAGCGCGCCAATCTGGGGTTCCTACCCCCCCAAATAAAGGTTCCCACCAGACCATCAACCTCCCTAAAAAACGAAACAGGGACCCATACCGGGGAATTTCTAAAAACATAGTTAAATTTAGGTAGTATCATCATCTTAAGGAGGTTGATGCGTCCCAAGAGATTTAAAGGTAAGTCAGCCCAGGCCAAACACTTCGCACGCAACATACTCAAGATAGGGCTCAAATTTTTAATTATAAAGTCTGATGGGTTTTTCGTGATTACTATCCCTAAATATTTGAATTCCGTCACCCACTGTAGTGGGGAGGATGGTGGCCCAGAGGCAGCTGCATCGTCCAGAGGGAACAGTACTGATTTGGTCCAGTTGATCCTTATACCAGATAACCCCCCAAAGTTGTCAAAGATTCTCAAGGCCGCAAGGAGAGACGGGCCCGCATCATTCAGGTATAGAAGCGCGTCATCCGCGTACAGAGACAGCCGCTCTTCCAACAGACCCACCCGCAAGCCCAGGACATCCGGAGCACTCCTGACTGAGATTGCCAGTGGCTCCAACGCCAGAGCGAACAGGCTGGGGGAGAGCGGGCAGCCCTGTCTCGTGTCGCGGAATAACTCAAAGGGCTCCGAGACCCAGTTATTAGTACGGACCCTAGCTTTGGGGGCCTGGTACAACAATCTAATGCCATGTATAAACTTAGGGCCAAACCCAAATCTCTGTAATACCAGCCACAAATAGTTCCACTCCACAGAGTCAAACGCCTTTTCGGCGTCGAGAGAGGCTATAACTCTGGTCCCTGAATTGTCATGTGGAATGGTAAGATTAAGAAAGAGACGCCTCAGATTGATATCGGTTCCCTTGCCAGGCATAAATCCGGTCTGATCTATACCGATCAGGTCTTCTATGACATGGGATAAGCGGATAGCCAGAACTTTCGCAAAGATCTTGGCGTCTACATTAAGTAGCGATATTGGCCTATATGAGGCACAGTCTAGCGGATCCTTACCCGGCTTGGGAATCAACACAATTACTGCCTCGTTCATGAACTCTGGTAAAGATTCTAGGGCCATGAAGTTAGATCATAGCTAGGTTAATTTAGGAGCTAGAATTTCGCTGAAGTTGGAGTAGACTTCAGATGGTAGGCCATCTGCCCCAGGAGCCTTCCCCCCCTTGAGATGTCCCATAGCGACCTGAATCTCCTCTAGCGAGATATCTTTCTCCAATTCTTCCCTGGCTTCCACTGTCAAGTTAGGGATAGATAGTGAGTCTAGAAACCTGGCCAGGTCTGAGTCAGATGCCTCAGTCCTGGAGGAGTAAACCTCTCGGAAGTATTCCCGAAAACGAGTGTTAATATTTTGGGGGGATGTGAGCAGCTGGCCGGAACTGTCCCTGATGGAACCAATGGGGGTAGCTGGGATATTACCCTTAGCCAACCATGCAAGGAGTTTCCCATTTTTCCCCCCATGTTCGAACACTCTTTGGGCCGAGAAGAGTAACGCCTTATCCGTTTGTGTCATCCTAGCTGTGGAGAGTCTGCGTAAAGCCGGTTTCCACTCTCTATAACGGTCAGCCTCCAAAGCAGCCGCTCGTCGCTCAAGTTCCTCCAATGCATGAGCGGAGTCACGTTTAAGGCGAGCAATGCTGGTCATAAACTCCCCTCTAGCCCAAGCCTTAAAGGTGTCCTACATCACGGTTGGTGTGGCAGAATCCACATTATCTGTCCAAAAATTGCAAATGGCTGCCGTGAGGGGCTCCTGTAGTCGCTCGTCATCAGCCCAGAACTTGGATAGTCTCCAAAGCCGGGGGCCCGGGGGGGGCAGTCAAAGTCAACGTCAGGCAGAGGGGCGTGTGGTCAGAGATTCCCCTGGGAAGCACAGAAATGTCTTTAACAAATTGTAAGGCAGGGCATGAGGCATATATCAGATCTATTCGAGATAGAGTTTTATGAGAAGCAGAGTGGCAAGTAAAAACCTTTGCAGTCGGGTATATGTGTCTCCAGACATCAGTGAGGGCATAAACATCAGCCCACTGTCTGAGGTCCGGAGTGTCACGAGCCGACTGGTGCAACCTATCGTGTTCCACCGAGGGGGCCATGTTAAAATCTCCCAGTAAATAAACAAAAGCTGTATCATATTGTACCACAGTTTGCATAATTTCATGAAGAATATTACCATTAGCTGGAGGGGGAATATACAATCCGACTAGTACCACATTTTTGTCATATATGTTAGCATATAGAATTACAAATCTACCCTCCTTGTCCATCTTGACTTCCAAAAGCCTAAACGGCACTGTCTTGTGTACTAAGATGCTGACCCCACGGGCATACGTGGAAAACGTGGAGTGGTAGTGTAGGCCGACCCAAGTCTTGTTAAGGCAAATGGTTTTGTTACCCTGCAGATGTGTCTCCTGGAGGATACAGATCTGCGGTTGATGCTTTTGTAAGAACTTGAACACTAGGGATCTTTTCACTGCAGTATTAAGGCCTCGCACATTCCATGAGATTACTTTAAGTTCAGCCATTAGGTGGGAGAGATAATGGGGGTACACGAATCACCCAACCCGAGGGATCAGCATCCGCACACTCAATTACATATACTGTCATGCATACTCCAATATCTAGAAACTTTCCCCGCATCGATACTCCAAAGCACGTAGAAAAAAAACAAAAAGAAAACAAAAGGAAAAAACCCCAAGAACATTCCCCCCCCCCCGCATCCCCCACCCCAACCAAGGAATGCTTTGTTCCCCAAACATTAACACCCAATGAAAGGGAGCGTGGACCAGTGGGTGTAGTCACTCGTGGAGATGAAAAGTCCACTCAGAGTGGTGAGAGTCTCCGTCGCCATACATAAACAGAAAGGAGGAGAGGGTTACCTCCCCAAAGTTCCCAAGTTAATATTAGGCTATTATCATCAGTTTCCCAAGTATGAGAGGAAAAATGGTTTTTCTTTTCAAAAAAAAAAAAAAACAAGGAAAAATGAAAAAGATAAAAAACAACTAAACGTCATGAAAAGGGTTACTGTAACTTCCTCTTCGTAATAAAGAATTTTCCGAACATCAGAGGCACTTGCCGCCCCAGAATGCAGCATATACATCATATTTTCCCAAGATTTACTTGTATAGAAGGGGCAATATATTCGCTGCTATGCATGTCAGATTGAGCACATATAGAAGTTAATGTAATTGTGCAGTACTGCGGTCTGCCACAAGAGTCCGCCATAGGACACTCATTCACACTGCATCATCTATGGCTGGGAAAGAAAACATTTGAAAAGAAAAAGTATGTCCCCTAATCCAAGGGCTGCCCTGTAATCAGTGCCCTATCTGTACAGTCTCCCCTGCGAGGAGATGCCGCTGTTCGGCTCTCCTCACATGCCGTCATTTACATGTGATTGGCTGTTATTGGACACAGCAGGTCACATGAGTAAAGAGCCGTGTAGTCTGCTCTTTACCAAGATCGGGGTCATGCTGTCATTGCTGTGTCATATTTGGCTTGCTTCATAACAACAATTTATGTTATAAAACCCGGTAGGCATGGATGTTGGGCTGATTCGGTGGTACAATGGGCCACTCGACTGGACTTGCCCCCCTGGCTTAAGGCTGCCAGCCCTCCCCTGATGGCAGCTGTGATCAATAGTGATCTGTGATTGGCTACCAGCTAATCACATAGTACAGGATGCTGTGATTGGCCCAGGTACTATGTGATAGCTGTGGGGTTGATGTTTCTGGAGGTTTTGTAAGCTAAAATATGATTTAGAAGAGTTGAAAGAATGGTAAAAGCAATGGAAACTGCATTTCAACAAATCCAAGTGCCCTTAGGGAAAATAATCCTCCTATAAAATACAATATTTAGAATACAGCGTTGCCCAGAATTAAAGAGGAGATAAATCTGGGGTTGCACATTTCATATGTTGGGAAAATGAGCAGTGTAGCCTGGCCATGGGGAAAGAGTAGAATTCTAGGGTGCATCGCTGAATGGTTCACTAGCCTGAGGAAGGAGGTCCTGATTCCTATATATCAGGAGTCTCAACTGGTGGCCCTCCAGCTGTTGTGAAACTACAAATCCCATGAGGCATTGCAAGGCTGACAGTTACAAGCATGACCCCCACAAGCAAAGGCATGATGGGACTTGTAGTTTCACAACAGCTGGAGGGTAGGGTTGTCCCGATACCGATACTAGTATCGGTATCGGCACCGATACCGAGCATTTGCCCAAGTACTTGTACTCAGGCAAATGCTCCCGATGCCTCCCCCGATACCTGTACAGTCAGCTGTGATCGGCGCGTGGGGGAGTTACAAGATTCTCCCCCCACGGCTTTCAGCTGCTTTAGTGACATACAGCTGTGATCGCTCACAGCTGACTGTCACTGCATCCTCCTCCATGCCCCCTCCTTTCCTCTGTGCCTCTCCGCTGTCCCCCTCCGTTCCTCTCTCCTTATCTGTCCCTCTCAGCTGTCCCCTCAGTTCTACTCTTATCTGTCCCCTCCGTTCTGCTCTTATCTGTCCCCTCTGTTCTGCTCTTATCTGTCCCCTCCGTTCTCCCCCTCCGTTCCTCCGTCCCCCTCCTCCTTCCTTTGTGTATGGACAGAGTCAGCTGACTCTGTCCATTCACATAACTGAAACATTGTAATCTTCTGTGATTACGATGTGTCAGTTTATGAATGGAGAGAAGCTGCTGTCTTCTCCATTCATTCTCAGTGCAGCTGACGCTGCAGAGAAAGGGACTGGGGAATCTCTATCCTCTGTCTCTTTCTCTGTCTCAAGGGGGAGATATCAGAGGTCTGTTAAGACCCCTGATATCTCACCAAAGCCCCCCAAAAGGGCTGATTAAAAAAAAACAAAAAAAAACAATAAAGAATAAAAAAAATATTATTGTAAAAAATAAAAATTGTAAAAAAAAAAAAATAACACACACATACAACGTTCACCCCCTCCCCCCCCCCCAAAAAAAAAGCAAGCACTGTTAAAAAAAAAAAAAAAAACTGTCACGTGACATTAAAAAAAAAGTATCGGTAATCGGTATCGCGGCGAGTACTTGAAAAAAGTATCGGTACTTGTACTCGGTCCTAAAAAAGTGGTATCGGGACAACCCTACTGGAGGGCCACCAGTTTGAGACCCCTGCATATAGTTCTTTAGTTAGACCTCACTTACGAAAGGATATTATGACAGAATGAGTCCAGGAACGAGCAACAAAAATGGTGAAAGAGCTGACAGATAAAACATATTAGGAGAGACTCCAGCAATTTAATATGTACAGCAGTGGCAGCTGGTGGCAAAACACCCCCCGTGGCATCTCAGTCAGCAGCACTTACCCAAGCAGGCCCCAGGGGGCAGGATGTTGGCTCTGGACGCAGCGGCATGCTCCAGTGTTTGCAGGCTCGGGTGGTTGCAGGCTCTGGTGGCAGTGGGCATCCATGTCTTCTGTGCGGCATCCTCCCTTCTTCTCCTAGGCATTCAATAGGATCGCCTGTCCTTTCAGCCAATCGGGTGATGAGTATCAGACCCGCTTCCCGATTGGCCGGGAGGAGGATTAGTGTTGCAACAGTGAATATTCATTCATTGTTGCAACACACCTTGGTGGGCTCGGGACGCAATGCTCTGCTCCCTGAGCCCACCCTATTTTGAAGCCTATTAGAGCCTCTGGCTCTAATCAGTGCTTCAAAAACACACCTCGCCCATCCCCGCCATAGGAATTCATGCGCCTGGCATCCTGAAAGGGGCTGGGTGCATGGATAGGGAGGGCGGAGGGGCACGGATAGGGGGGGGTGGCGCCCGTGCGCCCACAATGGATGTGCCGCCCCTGATGTGCAGCCTTGAGGAAAGAAGGGAAAGGGGGACATGATTGACACATTTAAATACAAAGTGGTTGTAAACCCTGACATATAAACAGTGAAGTGACTGGCCTCTGGTGATACAGAGATTAAACAAATCATCCTATGTAAGTTGTGCCTGTTTACCTACAGACGTTTGTCTTGTACATCCATTAAAAGTGCAGAATTTACACAGGACCTCTCAGCTCTGAAAAGCAGAGGGCGGAGAGCTGAAGGTACAGTGAGGAGAGCTCTGAGAGCTGATTGGAAGGAAGGGGCAACCCTCATTTCACACAGCACACAGGTACAGAGTTGAGGTTGTCAATCACAGCCTGTGCCTCTTCTTCCTTATGCCCTGGCAGTTGCAGTTCCTCTTATGCCATCAAATGCAATGCAAAGCCCATAGCTGTGCATTGGACATGAGGATGCTTAGGGGAGTCGAGGAGAGCTCTGGCTTCCAGGGAGCAGAGGAATGGGATAAGTAATACTTTCTTTTTGTGCCCCTAGATCTAAACAAGCAGTTAAAGCCTCGTGACAAGGATACATTTTTTCTTTCCTCGGAGATAGGCTTTGAGCATGCTTAGGGAAATATTCATCTACAGTATATAAAAAGGGGCAGGCTCGCTTTTCTATGTTTCTAATGTAATATAATTGTAGCACTATTCCCGTAAGGGCTGCTGCTTTTAGCTGGTTCTTCCCAATCAGTACAAAAGTTGGCGATTCCCACAAGCACCAGTTCATTCACTCTGGCTCCAATAAAACAGTCTAGGGCAGGCATGTTCAAAGTCCGGCCCGTGGGCCAATCGCGGCCCGCGTTGCATTTTCAGATGGCCCGCCCGGTAATTTGGACATGTATATCTTTTGTGGCCCCCAACAAATCCCCGAGCGTGGGGGGCCACAAAAGATATACATGCTGGCTGCCTTGGAGGCGACAGGGAGGAAGCGGGACGAGTGTCGTACATGCAGGTTAATTTCCTGTTTGCACGGCGGCCTCTGTAATAGGAAGTCTCGTCTCCTGCGCTGCCATTGGACAACCATTCTGTCCATCATAGGAGGTGGGACTTTGTAGTCCTTAAAGAGGACGCAGAGAAAACAGATTCTGCTGTATGTAATCTGTTGGCGCTGGTCCCGCTCCCTCCCTGTCCCATGCGAGGTTGCAGATGGGCATCAATCAGGCTGCACTGATGGCAATGGTGAGTCTGCATTCATCTTTTTTTTGTAGGAAAAGATTAAAAACCCAGAAGTGATTAAATACCACCAAAAGAAAGCTCTATTTGTGTGAAGAAAATGATAACAATTTCACATGGTTACATTGTAGCATGACCGTGCAATTGTCAAACTGTGACAGCGCTGAAAGCTGAAAAATGGCCTGGGCAGGAAGAGGGTGTAAGTGCCCTGTATTGAAGTAGTTAAGGGAGGGATCTGGGGGCCCCCCTTCTATGTGAATGGGTAGGAGCATTGTACCCCTACCCATTCACCAAAAAAAGCAGTGAAATGTAATAAAAACACAAGAGCTGGTTTTTCATAATAGCTCTGTCTTCTCTAGCCGTCTTCTCCTTCCCAACGTCTCCTCCCACTGTCTTCTCCTTCCCGCTGTCTTTTCCTTCCTGCCATCGGATGGCCACGCCCCATTGCTATATAAGAGTCGGTAGAGAGTGGGCGACAACAAAACACATGAAGACATCAACAAAACAAGAGCAGCTTTTAAAAAAAATTTAGCGGGTAACCAGTGAGGAAGACAGCAGCGGGAAGAGACAGCTCGAGGAGAAGACGGTGGGAAAAGACAGCTTGAGGAGGAGACAGCGAGAAGGAGAAAACAATGGGAAGAAACGGCTAGCGAAGACAGGGCTATTAATAAAGGAAATGTCAAAATCTGGCTCTTGTATTTTTATTACATTTCACAGCTTTTTTGGTGAATGGGTAGAGGTACCCGCTACCCATTCATAATGAGGAGACGGGATCTGGGGCCCCCTTGGGGCTTCCAGATTCCAATAAGCCCCCCACCCGCACACTCCGACAACCACCTGTTAGGGTTGTCGGGAAGAAGCCCTTGTCCTCATCAACATGGGGGAATGTGCTTTGGGGTGGGGGACAGAGCCCCCCTGCCTCAAAGCACCCACCCCCCATGTTGAGGGCATGCGACCTGGTATGGTTCAGGTGAGGGGGGTGCTCACTCGTCCCCTCTGTTTCCTAACCTGCAGGCAATTTTTTTTTAACATTCAGCTTTCAGTGGAGAAGCCCGCTGACAGTTGATGACTCATCGGTTGTTAAGGAAGTGGCAGTCAGCTTCCCGGCCCCCTGCTTAGCAGCCAGCTATATACATTGGTAAAATAAGAACCGCAAAACACATCAAAAATGCACCACTTGCATTTCTGGTGCAGCTCTATTGAAGTCTATTAGCCACAAATTGCAGGAAAAAAGTCCCCGACCCATTCCAAAAATGCACTGGCCGCAAAACATATAGATGTGAACTAGTATCATAGGAAACCATGTTAAATGGACTGTAGTGCGTTTCTGCAAACTTCAAAATGCACTAAAAACACATAGATGTGAACGTAGGGTAAGGCTTGGTTCACACGGGTGTGACTTTTGTGATTAACATTGTGGTCTAAAGCACTCAAGTCGCACAAAAGTAGTGCAGAAACTTTTTTGTTGTTGCAGTGACTTTCTATGTCGCATGTTGTGGTAGTGTAAACCAGGACTAAGGCCTCACAGCTGAAGACCAGGAGGCAAGTTTATTTGGCCATCTGGTTACCTTGTGTCTATGCATAACTCAGCGCTTGACAAATTTGCTTTGAATCTAGGAGCCAGGTAAAAAGTTAGGAGTTCCCCAGGTTTTAACCTTTTACCTACTGGTTACTTTCACCCCCTTCCTACCCAGGCCAATTTTCGGCGCTGTCGCACTTTGAATGACATTTGCGCGGCAATGCAACACTGTACCCAAACAAAATTTTTATAATTTTTTTGAGACAGATAGAACTTTCTTCTGATGGTATTTAATCATCACCGGGGGGGGGGGGGGGTGTTATTTTTTGCTAAATATATGAAGACTGAATTTTTTTTTAAACTTCTCTTAATTTCTGTTATAAAAATTTAAAGTATTTTTTTTCCCTACTAATATGCAGTGATGATGCTGCACTGATGAAGCTACACTGATAAGCAGCACTGATAAGGCAGCATTGATGGGTCCTGATGGGTGTACTGATGGGCCACTGAGGAGGCTGGACTGATGGGCTACTGAGGAGGCACTGATAGGTGACAACACTGGCTGGGTAACGTGCTCTTTGGCTGCCCAGAACCGACTCGGAGCCTGTCCAAGGGGGGGAATTGGAGCCAAAAGCAGGGGAATCCCCTGCGAGGTAGTGTCCAGCATGGGGCCATTGCTGAGCTTGTTTAGAGCCACCGGTTCCTGCTGCAGAGCGCCTTCCTGGACAGCTCGATCTAGACCCACACACAGCGAGAGGGAGGAGAGCACAGGGACAGTTACTGCCAGGGGCTCTGCTCCATCCCGGTCAGCTCTGCTCCTTCCCCACCACTTCTACTACTTCACAGCCCCACATCTGCTTTAACCCACCCTTCCCAGTCCCACCCCTCTTCTCCTTAAAACCAGCCCTCACAGCGCTGCTCCTCCCCCAGCATTAGAAAAATACATGTGTCATCTGCTGGCCGCCTGGCAATGTTGCGCCTGGCTACGCTCCCCCATGCTAGTCCCTGGGGCCAAAAACAGCCCAGCCCGCATTTTCTAGTCACCATTGTGACCTGGCACCTGGGATTTGTTGAGCCCTGGCATAACTACTGGTAGTCAATGCAATATCCAGAATACTGCACAATCACAGGGATCAATGTAGGGTCTTTACTCACTGGTCCCTAGGTCAGCTTCCACCCTTCACCGTACACAGTCCAGTAAGTAAGACAGTCCTTCTCCAGATCAGATCCCTTGTGGTCAACTCCTGCAACCAGCTTCTAGCAAGAGTCATCCAGGACTCCAGCCCTATTTCCACTGACACCTTAAGAGCTTCACAGTCCATGGGCTGCCTAATCAAGGGTTGAAACCCTCATTTGGAGAGAGAACTCAGCTCTCCAGTCAAACTATTTATCCCCTGTCCAGCCCCCTTCTGGACACTCCTCTCCAGGGATTGACTGAAGCATGATAAATATTCAGGCTGGTTATTTGAATTCTCCCTCTCTAAGCTCTGGAAGCTTTTTCCAGAGGCAGGGGAAGCAAACAAACTCCCAGCCTGTAAAAAACACCAACATACCAAAACAAACAATCAATCACTGCTCCCTTGATTACAGGAGCCAGAAACTAAAATGTACCTAGCATTCTATGATAGGAGGGTGCTACATATCCAGCTTATCAGTCCTTAGATGTAGTGTTTTCTTTTTTTCTGGCTTTTTGCCTTTTTCACCTGGTGATCCTGCCAGTAACACACATCCTCTTCCTAATGTGACACTGCTTACCTTTGTATCTAAGAAAAAGCAGCATTCTCCCTCTAGGACAGAAACTATGTTAGGACTTTAAACGTCCCCTTGTCTCCATACCATGGGGGTTGTAGTCCTGAGAGATTGGGAACAATGTAACTAATAAGGATGCAGCACAGGCAGAGAGCACAGGAAGTTATCAGCTTTTTGGATTTCTAACAGAATCAACAGGTATTTTTTGCACTCAAATTAAAATGGTTGTAAACCCTCACATATACCCAGTGACGTGAACAGCCTCAGATGATACACAGAGATGAAACAAATCCTGCTACATACATTTTACTTGTTTATCTGCAGTCTTCACTCTACATGTTTCAAAAGTGCAGATTGTGTTATAAATCTTTCTTCATCTGTAAGCAGCACAGAGGAGGGGGCAGAGAGACTGCAGTTACATTGTGTCAGAGCTGATTGGAGGAAAGTAACACACCCCCATTCATACAGGAGAACTGTGTTATGAATAGACAAGCTCTGTTCTGACACCCCCCACACACTAATTTATCTCATGTCTCAGGAAAACTTCTCAGAAGTGACTCATGCTGATAAGAGAGGAACAAAGCACCAGAGAAAAACAACATTCAGAGCTTTGGAGAGAGATAAGTAAACACTACACAGATATATGTGCTTTGCTCAAATTCCATGACTGAGGTTTACAACCACTTTAAATATATATTATACAACATATATTACAAAACACTTTCAATACTGAAAGGGATATTAAGAAAAGGAAGTTCATTGTTAGGGTTTATAAACACAATCATCATAGACTCAGATTTACAAAATAGTTTGCAGATATATTTTAACTTTTTTAATTCTTAGAAAACAACACAATCGCAAATAGCAAACAGAGTCACCTCAAAGGAGCAAGCCAATTTTATTGATAATTTAAATCTTAAAAAAAATAGTTACATCCCAAAATTCTATTATTTATTGATAATGTCTATAGAATAAATACAGTCTTATTACTAACATGCCATTTGTTCTCTCACGTGCCTCATATCTGTATCTGATCATTTCAGGTCTCTGTCTGGTGATTAGGACAAATGATTTTTCTTTCAAGTGCTAGATAATTTATTCAATATATAACTGGGGAATTAGACCACCATAATCTGATACATTACCAATGATTGGATTCCAGTTGACTGAAACACCCAACAACCTCAGGGTGTGATTACGGAGGTTTGGTATGAAGTTTTCTGTTCCCCCAACTGATGTGAAGTTTATAGGAATATCATTCTTTGTTTTTATTGTATAATACCAAGAACACAATGGTAATGCACAATGGTAATTGGACTTTTAATATTGTTTTGTTACTTTTTGGTTGCCCTAAAAGTCCAACTTAAAGAGATTTTTTGATACCTAGAGGGATGATGGCAACCCAGCACTGATGAATCAAATATTTCATCACAATGGTAAGGCCTGATTCACACCTATGCATTTTTTAGTGTGTTTTCAATTTTGCAGAAACACACTACAGTCCACTTAACATAGTTTCCTATGGATGTAGTTCACATCTGTGCAATTTATGGAAAGGTTTGGGAATTGTTTTCTGGGTTTTGGTTCCATAGACTTCAATGAATCAAAAATGTGTATTGAAAAACGCAAAATGCACCTGCATAATGAAAACTGCATCCTGCATAGGTGTGAATCAGGCCTAATGCTAAGCCTTCTGCAGCTGTGAGGCCAGACAGAGCCAACTGAATTTCTGAGAAAAACATTTAGGGCCTATTTACATTATAGATTATGTTAACACAACATATTACAGTGCATTATGGTCCACTGCCCTAAGACAGACCATTTATTTTGAAAGTACAGGTAGTGCAGCTTGACTAAAAAATTGGATATACACTTTTTTTTAAAGAACAAATTTGCAACACACACCATGTGCATTGTAATGTGCTTCAGTGCATTTCCCTACTTTGCAGAGTGTTCAAAACAAATGGCACCACAAAACACTGAGATGCATGCATTGCACTACACAATCAGTTTTTATTTGTGGCTTGTATGTGGAATATACATACTTATCAATACCTTTTTCTTTCCTTTAAGCAACATTAAAATAAAAAAACAAAACAAAACAAAACATACTTACATTTTCCATCTGGATTCAAGTCATCAATAATCTCTTCTCATATTCCACTGTCAGTTTTTTAGGCGGACCTGAACGGATGCTCCATGCAGGTCTATGGAGGGATGGATGTCAGCGGTTACCATGTCCGCTGACATCCAATCTGATCTGCTAAAATCAGACGTATGGCCCTACGTTCGCATCCATCCTGGTGGATCAGATGAGATCTGATAAAAACGGACATGCTGTCCATTTTCGTCCGATCCCTCCATAGGAATCGGCGGCGCTCTGACAGGTCCCTCCTTGCTCAGTGAGCAGAGAGGGACCTGTCATCTGCCGGCTCAGCGGTGATCAACGGAGAGATCTCCTGCTGAGCTGGTGGACAGAGCTCTGTGGATCCGCCTCGTGGGAATGAGACCTAAAGGCTTTTTCAGACAGGAGATGAATAGTGGTAGGACCTCTGTAGATGGCTTTTGTCATCATACAAGACTATGGGGTTGATTTACTAAAACTGGAGTGCAAAATCTCATGCAGCTGTGTATAGTAACCAATCAGTGTGTAACTTCAGCTTGTTCAATTAGGCTTTGACAATAAAACCTGGAAGTTAATTGGTTTCTATGCAGAGATGCACCAGTAAATCAACCCCTATGGGTATGTAAATCTGCTTAAAGCAGGTCAGAGGAAAGTCAACTGCAGATCAAATGCACCTGTCAGTGAATTCTGGATGATCTCACAAGTGTCTCCAACTGAAGCCCAATGACACAGCCCTAAGGCAAACACAGCTCAGTGCTCAGCATTTTCTAACCCACTTCTTTTATCTCTATGATGTCTGGAGGTTCTCTATGATGTTTGGAGGTCTCATATACACACTGAGAAGTTAAGTGCATTCTGGATATTGGCCCGCACAGTGACAGACTCCTCCAAATTAATGAAAGGGAAATGTCAATGTTGGTCTGACCTTTGCTGTTTGTAGATGACAGCACCTTTTATTGTAAAGATAGCTGAAGCCGACCAGAAACACTCTGACATACATGAGAAGGGCAGCGGGAGAGATGTACAGTGACTTGCGAAAGTATTCGGCCCCCTTGAACTTTTCAACCTTTTGCCACATTTCAGGCTTCAAACATAAAGATATAAAATTTTAATTTTTTGTGAAGAATCACCAACAAGTGGGACACAATTGTGAAGTGGAACGAAATCTATTGGATATTTTAAACTTTTTTAGCAATTAAAAAACTGAAAAGTGGTGCGTGCAAAATTATTCGGCCCCTGTACTTTCAGTGCAGAAAACTCACTCCAGAAGTTCAGCGAGGATCTCTGAATGATCCAATGTTGTCCTAAATGACTGATGGTGATAAATAGAATCCACCTGTGTGTAATCAAGTCTCTGTATAGATGCACCTGCTCTGTGATAGTCTCAGGGTTCTGTTGAAAGCGCAGAGAGCATCATGAAGACCAAGGAACACACCAGGCAGGTCCGTAATACTGTTGTGGAGAAGTTTAAAGCCGGATTTGGATACAAAAAGATTTCCCAAGCTTTAAACATCCCAAGGAGCACTGTGCAAGCGATCATTTTGAAATGGAAGGAGTATCAGACCACTGCAAATCTACAAAGACCTGGCTGTCCCTCTAAACTTTCAGCTCAGACAAGGAGAAGACTGATCAGAGATGCAGCCAAGAGGCCCATGATCACTCTGGATGAACTGCAGAGAACTACAGCTGAGGTGGGAGATTCTGTCCATAGGACAACAATCAGTCGTACACTGCACAAATCTGGCCTTTATGGAAGAGTGGCAAGAAGAAAGCCATTTCTCAAAGATATCCATAAAAAGTCTCGTCTAAAGTTTGCCACAAGCCACCTGGGAGACACACCAAACATGTGGAAGAAGGTGCTCTGGTCCGATGAAACCAAAATCAAACTTTTTGGCCACAATGCAAAACGATATGTTTGGCGTAAAAGCAACACAGCTCATCACACTCAACACACCATCCCCACTGTGAAACATGGTGGTGGCAGCATCATGGTTTGGACCTGCTTTTCTTCAGCAGGGACAGGGAAGATGGTTAAAATTGAGGGGAAGATGGATGCAGCCAAATACAGGACCATTCTGGATGAAAACCTGTTGGAGTCTGCAAAAGACCTGAAACTGGGACGGAGATTTATCTTCCAACAAGACAATGATCCCAAACATACAGCAAAATCTACAAAGGAATGGTTCACAAATAAACGTATCCAGGTGTTAGAATGGCCAAGTCAAAGTCCAAACCTGAATCCAATCGAGAATCTGTGGAAAGAGCTGAAAACTGCTGTTCACAAATGCTCTCCATCCAACCTCACTGAGCTCGAGCTGTTTTGCAAGGAAGAATGGGCAAGAATTTCAGTCTCTCGATATGCAAAACTGATAGAGACATACCCCAAGCAACTTGCAGCTGTAATCGCAGCAAAAGGTGGCTCTACAAAGTATTAACGCAAGGGGGCCGAATAATTTTGCACGCCCCACTTTTCATTTTTTTATTAGTTAAAAAAGTTTCAAAAATCCAAAAGATTTCGTTCCACTTCACAATTGTGTCCCACTTGTTGGTGATTCTTCACAAAAAATTAAAATTTTATATCTTTATGTTTGAAGCCTGAAATGTGGCAAAAGGTTGAAAAGTTCAAGGGGGCCAAATACTTTCGCAAGCCACTGTATCTATCCAATGGGTCATCATCTATCTGGAGAAGCCCAGAATATGATAGTGATGTCCATGATGAAATGAGATGGTAAACAGAAGCATGGTTTAATGTCTTCTTTTTACAAATCAACAACAAATCAAACTATAAACTAGCAATTACAAACATAATAAAAAAGGTAGACCCTTCACCTTACTGCAAATATGAAAACCTTATCAAAATTATGCAATGCTACAAATGCAGAATTATGTATAATATGATAATTGCTGTATAAATCCTATTCCTACGGAAAACCTGTCACTGAATATGGCACATTTGGGTTGATCTACTAAAGGCAAATAGACTGTGCACATTGCAAAGTGCAGTTGCTCCAGAGCTTAGTCAATGAGGTAAAGCCTCACTTTGCAAAAAAGTACCCAATCATGTGCAAGTGAAAAAAAACTGCATTTTTGCTTGCATGTGATTGGATGATGGAAGTCAGCAGAGCTCTTGCTGCTTTACTAAGCTCTAGATCAACTGCTCTTCAACTGCACTTTGCAAAGAGCACCAGTCTTTTTGTTTTTAGTAAATCAGCCCCTTTGTGTTTATTACTTCATTAGCTGTGTATCAGGATATCAATGTTCTTCTGACTAATGTACAGAATGCCCAGAGAAACTGTCCCCCAATAACAAAGGAAAGGCGGCTCCATAAACATGGCTGGTAATAAATGGAACCTGTGAGGATGGAGTTATGAGAGATGTCACTGTGGATTGATTGTTTTTTAGGAGTGCAGGTTTTGAGGCTGTCATCCTGGTCCTTGAATAATTGTCATCCTGATCCTTGAATTACTACACATAATTCCCTGGACCTGAAACAAGCACACAGATGGAAGTTCTGACATCATGCCTGCTCCAGGTCACTGATTCATGATGTACCCAAGCCAAGATCAGGAACATAGAAATTAGTCTATACCAGTGATGGCGAACCTTGGTACCCCAGATGTTTTGGAACTACATTTCCCATGATGCTCATGTACTTTGCAGTGTAGTTGAGCATCATGGGAAATGTAGTTCCAAAACATCTGGGGTGCCAAGGTTAGCCTTCACTGGTCTATACCCTTAAAAGGTCAGCAATGGTATCTCCCATAATTCTATCCTCACGAGTTTACTTTCTAGTACATACATGTACAGGGGTACAATAAAAAGATCCTAGGATGGACTTCTGCGCTACTATCCTTAAACCGTGTATAAATAATGTGTAAATAATTATGGGTAATGCTGCAAAATCAAAAATAGTGAACACTTCTCACTACAAAGAAACTTCAAAAAATGCACAATAAAAACCAATTGTGTATGTGATTCCACGCAATACTTCTTAATAGCTGTTGCAATAAATAAACATATAAATGCATAAATAAATACTTTCTAAAATATATGTGAAAAATCCGTCTTCAAAATAATAAGTGTATGTAGCACAGCTAATAAATATATTAGTAATACGTGTGTTTAACCGTGACTAAAGTGCTAATACATCAAATAAATTACATAAAGTGTGACTAATATTAGTGAGCATGCGTTGATTGAAGATCTGGTGACTTTTGTGATGTTACATCCCCGCTAAGTGCTCCCAGAACTCTCACCTTGATGACACAGTAAATGTGCCTGTATGAATCCTTTGGAGATGCAATCCTTATGGTCCAGTTGGTGATAGCGATCCGTTCCGTTTATGGGGAGAGATCCTTCCTTAGGTTAGTGGACTCCACATAAAAGGTAATCAAAAAAGGTCTCCAATAGTGTGATAACGTTTTGCCAAAGAATTTTTATTATAAATATCCGCTTACATTAAAATAAATGCTGTTGCGCCAAACATCAGTAGAAAAACAGCGTGGATACGATACCCGCTATGTCACTTCCGGTCCGCGCTGTGTATTTCCGGTTACATCCTATGCGTTACGTCGTATCACATGACTTCCTCAGGGCACCGGATTGGTTGATACCTTTGTTTATTTATATGGATGGGACAGGAAATTTAAAAATTGCCATTTTGTTGTAGACCAAGTATATATCACTACGGCGGCCATCATATATAATATGGTCACAATGGATCATTATAAATAAAGTTTCCTCGTGTTTAAACAAAAAAGGAAAAAAAGTTAAAAGTTAAAAAGAGATGTTAATCCTTGGGTGACCTTTATTTTAGTGCTTATGCCATACATCAAGCCAATGAACGTTAAGCGCGCGATCATACCCCATAGTAGTTTTAAATATTACGATGCAATGTATAGCTCAGTTTTATCTCTGGGTAATTTAATTACCATTATGCTAGCATCCCGATGTGTGTAATTATGGACAAATTTATTAGCAATAGATATTGAGGTGTAAGTAAAAACTAAAATAACTAAAAGTGTATTAAAAATCAATTAGAATATAGGAGTTTAAAATAGGTGAATAAAATCAATAATATTGATGAGTCCCGATGAGGACTTATAAGTGTTAACGACGTTCCGCACACCGGAAATGAGATAATGGGTTTACATTAAGGGACATATAGAATACTTTAAAAATCACTTATAAAACAGTTTAAATCAGATTCTATATTTAACCCCTCAGGTGCTAATGTCTTAATTTTGTGTATCCACTTAGATTCTTTCTGGCTGATGGTCCTGATTTTGTGATCTCCCCTCCATGATCTATTATATTTTTCTATGCCCCAAAATAATAATCGCGTGGGGTCTTTATTATGTACCAGCGAAAAATGCTTGGATACATTGTGTTTCGGACAGCCTTTTATGATATTTTTTTAATATGCTCTTTGATTCTAGTTTTCAATGCTCTCTTGGTCCTCCCTACATACTGTAAATTACAGGAACATTGTAGAATGTACACTACCCTTCTGTGTAACAATTAATAAAATCTTTAATTGGGTAAATGTTTCCTGTACTAGTTGCATTAAACTCTTGTTTCTTACCTTGAAATTTTTTTGCATGTGTACATGCATAGCAGTATTTGCAGGGATAAAATCCTTTGCCATTGAAGAAGGAAAATTTATTTTTTGGAGGTGGTTCAACTACATTTTTCACAATTATATCCCTCAATGTGTGGGCTCTTTTATAAATAATGAGTGGTTTCTCAGGTAGAATTTTCTGTAGATGTCTGTCTTCCTTTAAGATGTACCAGTGTCTACGGATGATTTTTTCTATGTCCTTAAAATCTAGGACTAAACTTGGTACTTCTGAATATGGTTGTGCTTTCTTAGGTGCATGTATCATTTGTTTCCTGTCCATTGTTTGGATCGACTGGACGTGTCTTCTGATTTGTGCTTCTTCATAGCCTTTAGTGACAAATCTTTGTCCAATCAGATTGGCCTGAGTGTTAAAATCTGCATCTTTTGTGCAGTTGCGTCTGATTCTTACCAGCTGTCCTTTCGGGATATTGAATAACCAAGGTTTGTGATGACAGCTTGTTATAGGTAAGTAACTGTTTCTTGATACTTCCTTAAAATGGGTTTTGGTTATTAATAAATCTTCTTCAATGATTATTTCCAAATCCAAAAATTCTATCTTTTTTGCATCAATATTCCAAGTCAACTGTATGTTCCTATCATTATTGTTTAAATTACCTAAAAATTGTTCCAATGATTCTCTACTCCCGTTTCATATGATTAAAATGTCATCGATAAATCTTTTGAACAGTCCTAGTTCACAGGGTGGATGTTTGTATACTGATTCCTCCTCCCATTGTGCCATGAAGGCGTTAGCCACACTCGGCGCAAATTTGGCACCCATGGCTATGCCGGTTATTTGCTTGTAATAAGTTTGGTCATGCCAAAAATAATTGTTTTTTAGCGAAAACTCCAGGCATTTGATTAGGAACTTTCTTTGTGTACATTTTAATGTACTGTATTTTCTCAAAGCCCATTTGGTCGCTTCACATGCTTGGTGATGCTTAATAATCGTGTAGAGGGATGAGACATCCACAGTAGCCATTAAAGTTCTTCCTTCTAGGACTGCTATATCTTCTAATAGTTGTAGGACATGTTTTGTGTCTCTTACATACGATGTTGTTTGTTGGATGGCAGGTTGGATGAAATAATCAATGTATTGACCCATTCTTGCTGTTAGGGAATTGATCCCATTACCTATGGGTCTTCCCGGGGGGTTCTCTTGGTTCTTCTGTATCTCTTGTGTACAATGTATGCTCCTCGTCATTACTCAGATATTACTGCAGAAACTGGGAAGTTGGATGCAGTGGAGTACTGAATAAGATGATGGTACTATTCAGAAATCCTCAGTACTAATATATACACAGCACTGATCCAATCAGTTAACTCTGCATATGAATATTTATTTTATATATTATACTACAGTCCTTTATAGGAGTCACATTGTCAGCCATAATGATTTGATCAATATGGGGGAAATACTTCTATCAATCTTCATGCAATCGGTGTACCACCCTGGTTTTACATTCAATTTTATCCCTTTTATACACCAGTGGATTAGAATACATGACAGGTTCTCTTTAAATGACATGGCATTAGATGTATTAAAGAAAGCAGACAGAAGCAAGTGTAATAGTCTGAAACTGAAAGGAAAAAAAAAATGCATCTCCCCCTCTTCCTGTGATGTCCTCACATAATTGTACATGGTGTACTTTTAGGCTGTCAGGTTGCTGGAAGAAAGTAGAGACATTTAGTCTGTAGGAAGATCATGATAAATAATGATTATCATATAATATTATTATATAGAGTACAGAGAGAGATAACATCCTTCTGACACACTGTGCTTTATATTACAGAGAAAGGTCTGTACAGAGAGCCAATAATGGAGAACCAGTTATTTCTATTGGTATCATATAATGTAGGCATTGATAATAAAAGTTACTTGTATCATAGAATAGGATTATCTGCAGGACGTCTCATCTTCTCACATATTCTACACACCGCACACTATAATAACACAGAGAACAGGACATGATGGGATACTTACTACTGGTGGTCTTGTAGCCTTTTCCCCTCTCTGAAATATATGAATTATTGTGTTAGAAACAAGAAAACATTAAATAAAAGCTCATCACAATCTGTCATAGCCAATATCCAAACTTTCAGAATTTTGAGACGAGAAACAGCCATGAGCTCACATACATGGGATAGAACATATGAGAAAAGACACAAAACAGACTAATATAATTAATTATAAATGGCAATAAAGAAAGTTTCTACAAATGTTTTTTTTTCACTGAAGAACTGAACCCTACTTTCTGTAAATGACACACTATGGGTGCTGATTAAAAAAAATAAAATAAAGAGACAATATCATGAGAGAATACTGGAGGCCGCCATCGCTGCAATCTACCTTTGAGAATGCTCATTCTCTGGCTGTCTTGCTAATGTTTGGCTTCAATGCTGTCTGAGTTGGTGACCCAGAACAGGTATAGTTATGGAATTTGACACTTTTCTGTCATTCATTTACAGCATGCTTGTTCCAGGTCTGTGACTCCCCCCTGGATAACCTCTATTTTATACTTTATACTTTCCTTTGCATTGGTCTTAAAGGGGTTGTAAAGGTATACATTTTTTCACCTTAATGCATTCTATCCATTAAGGTGAAAAAACTTTTGATAATACCGCCGCCCCCAGCCCCCCCGTTTTACTTACCTTACACCTCGAAACTCGGCCGCTCGCTCCTGACCTCCATTCAGGCGATCAGCCTGGTCGCTGATTGGCTATAGTGGATGGATTGAAAGCAGCGCAGCCATTGGCTCGCGCTGCTGTCAATCACATCCAATGACGTGGCGCGCCGGGGGCGGGGCCGAGTGGTACAGCGAGCGGCTATAGCCGCCGGCTGTATCACGGGAGCGCGCCCGCAATAACTAACCACCATGCGAGAGAGCTCGCATTAAGGTGGTTAGTTATTGCGGGGAGGAGCTGAGACAGCCGCCGAGGGACCCCAGACGAGCAGGTTCGGGGCCACTCTGTGCAGAACGAGCTGCACAGTGAAGGTAAGTATGACATGTTTGTTATTTTTTAAAAAAAAATAATTTACCTTTACAACCCCTTTAAGGTTGGTCACATGATGTGCAGGGTCCTCTTCCTCTTCAAATGGTTTTCTGGTAGTGGGTGGTTCTTGATGATACAGACAGCAGTGCTGACATATAAAAAGGGATACTGCGCTATAGAATACGAAATAAAAATGAGCTGCAACTAAAAAGTGTTATACGACACTAACCAGATAAGCAAAACAAAAAGTCGCGCTAAATAATGAAAAGATCGATTGACATATATTCCCAATGATAAGTGCCAAAAAATTAATGCAATAAGTGACACAAAATAGAAATAAGGTGCAAACTAGGTGCATCAGACTATGTGGTACAAAATAAAGTGCATCGAATACACAAAAGCAATTGCGTGATAATGAAAAAAAAGATAAATACAAATAAATTAGTTTAAAAATTGTCCAATGACTATGTGAAAAAACAAAAAAGAATGAAAAGGATGAAAGACTCAAAATCAATCCATATTGGGAAGGAATGAATCCTTATTGTAAACCATAAAAATCATGTAGATCCAAAAGTGATGTGTTGTGAAGTTCCACACTCAAGTGACAAGTGAAAGGTATATCCTCCAAGAGTCAGTGAGGCGGCAGCCTGAGGCGGCGGTAATGTCTCCTTAGAGCTCCGCTCCTTGGGATTGTTAACCGGAGGACTACAGGTCCCAGCGCCACTAATATTTACAAAAAACGGGTCACTGCTCACCCCAAAGCAACCTAAATAATGGTCCTAAGAGGTCAGAAATCTACTTTTAAAAAAGGTATTTCTAAAGAAAAGATACACAGACTGACGGCCGAGATGGCAGCATCTTCATCTTCCTCTCCCTCACAGCGCAGCAGCTCACACAGGACACAGCCTCTGCCTCACAGCAAAATAACACAGGCTTTTAAGGGTGAGTCAGTGTGTGACCAAAATGTTTCACAAATTACAGCACAGCCTGATATGTTCAAACAGTTTGAATATATGCTCCAGAAAGCTCTTAAACAGACTTCTGACCACATTACAGATATGTTAACTAGAGAAATTAGAGAGCTAGGTCAAAGGACTGCAGACCTAGAGTTGAGAGTGGATGAAATTGATACACGCACTCACAATTCTATGACTGAAATTATGTCACTGAAGGAAGAAAACCTCACACTTCAGTCACGTTTGGAAGATCAGGAAAATAGAAATCGTCGATCGAATTTGCGCATCAGGGGGATCCCTGAATCTTATTTAGACTTGCAGACAACAGTCACAGCGCTGTTTCAGGAATTAATACCTGAAATTCCCATTGACAGGCTTGAATTTGACAGAGTACATAGAGCCTTAGCTCCACGCAAATCAAATGGCCCTCCTAGAGATATCATTACCAAATTACACTACTCTATTGAAAAGCCAGTGGCGTGCAAAACACACCTCAAAAACTTCCACCCGGTGCCAAAAAAAAGTGCCCACACATAGAGAGTGAAACACAAAAACGTGCAACGGGTGTACAGAGTCCTCCACTAGGGAAGGACCTTACCCTGATCCCCCGGGGCGTTAGGCTCCAGACAGGGACTGAGGTACTCAGACAAAGGGTCCATCCGGCCGAAACCAGGCGGACCCCCACAACTGGAAGGACTGCCGAAGCAGACCAACCCAAGTACAGTGGGGCTCTCCCGAAGAGAGACTCCTCAAAGGAGAGGGCGAACCAAGCCAAAAGGCCTATGTCCACCCCCTCCCAAGACTTTCAGAGTAGGCCCGAGGACCCACACCCTACTCGCCACACAGTGACAAACGTGTATACAAGACAACCAAAAAAAGACAAAAAGGTGACAAACAGGGGTAAAAGAAAGAGTGGGGAAGATAGTGAGATGGGAGAGTGAAAGTGGCCATTGTGCTATACAATAGCCGGCCCTCCGGCCAGGCATAAAAATTTCCCCTGGTCCTGGCCAAAAGGCCCGGCCCAAGAGGCAGGTGTGAAAAACGTGTGTTGTGATGAAGTGACCATGGTGCCATAAAATCAAGTGCTTTCACACCGTGACTATACGGCACCCCTGAACTGCCACTTCAGGGGCACATTCACCACTGGCTTTTCGAAAAAGCCCTGACCCACAGCCCAGACCACAGCAGCCCCCACCCCAGGCAGAAAGGTATGGAGTTCTGGAAGCTTGGAGAGAGCCCTTGCCATCAGGCTTCACCGTCGTTCCGTCCCTCCTACCTAATTACATTCGGGAAATACTGGCCGCTCCCCCGGTGGGAGAAAGGGGAGCCAGCGTTCTCTCCCAAATAACTGTCCAGAGCTAGAGCTGCCCCAATCCAGGCCAGAAGGCCAGGATCCCGACCCTCCGCCAAGACCGAATGGTTCTCCGTCCCCATCAGAAGGCTTCCCTTTCGGCTACAAACCGCTCCGGGTTACCTTCACTCCAGCAGGTTTTGCATAGCAACCGCAATCCCATCTCTATCTCGCCATAGATCAGGGACAGAAGCAAGCGCCACCTCCTGGAAACTGATAAGAACAGATTTTTTTTTTTTTTTCCATCAGACTGAATCACTACCTCAGCACGAAACTCACGATACCTTCACTGAGCAGCGTTCCTTTCATCATCTGGACATCATTTTTTTCACAAAAGGTAAGCATAAACAGTAAGTAAAAAATCCTACCCCCCACTAAACTCTTTCCTCCACCTATCATACTTCCAATACACGTTTGCATCCTCCACCCCCATCCACCTTCTATCATACAACAACACAACATATAATTTGGCCAAACATAAATTCATACAGTCCTTTTCTGAGATGTCATAGTTCTTCTTCCAGTGCCAACACCTAGCATCCCACAACACTTCTTTAAGGATAGCAAAAAAAATCCAGGCCTTTCGTCGCTGTTTCAACCCTCCTCCCACCAGACCAAAAAAACACGCCAAATCTCATATTTTCCACCTCCACCACACCACTCACAAAGCACTCCACTCTTCTGCATACTTTTTTTGCAAACTCACATTCCCAAAAAACATGGGCTGCAGTTTCCACCCCTCCACATCCTTCCCTTGGGCACTTATCATTCCTGACCAGATCCCTTGCTTTCAAGAATGACTTCGTAAGCAAACAGCCCTGTAAGGCCATCCAGGAAACCTCTTTTTGTCTGTTGGTTATTCCTTTTATCAAAAAGCTCCCCCAACATTTCTCAGCCGAGGCAGATCTCAACCCCAAAATATTGGTTACCACCTCCTCCCTCCTCATCCACTTTACAAGATTTACTTTAGATGTTGCACCAACTCCCAACTCACTCAATTTATTTTGCGAAAAGAACTGCTGTAATCTTAAGTATACAGGTGAAGGTACCAGAGCCATGGGTCTTCTGAGGTCTTTTTCACACCACCCCCATTTAAGCAAAGGCCATCCGGCGAGATATCTCATTAATTTAGCAGCATTCCCATTAGCAGAAAAGATTTTAAAATGACTAATCCATAACTGGATCCCAATAAACTTCTGAACATCCGGGAAGTTGTACCCTCCAAGCTTCACTTCCTTCATCACAATGATGCGGGACACCCTCTCCATCTTTGCTCCCCAAAAGAAAACAAAAAGGAGCCTAGTGATCTTCTGAATCATTTTTACACTTGGCGGAAAAATTAAACTGGTATACAAAAGAAGGGGTAGTATCACTGCCTTTATAACCAACACTTTCCCAGAGAAAGTCAAACGTCTCAACTTCCAAAGGTCTAACTTCTGGGATATTTTCCCTACCACCTTTTGAGCATTGCACTGATTCATTGTATCCCTCTGATACTGGACCCCCAAGATTTCAATTTTTTCTGTGGTTCTTAAGCGAGCCTGTGATGTACTACAGGTCCCGCTCAACACACACACCTGACTTTTGCTCCAATTGACCTGCAGGCCAGACATGCTTCCGAACAGACTTAGTTGCAGTTCTGCTCTTTTCAGATCCACTGAAGAGGAACAAAGAAAAGTAACGTCATCCATGTAGCACATGGACTTTACTCTTGCGCCATCCCCCCTGGAATAAAAAAACCCCGAAAACTTTTATCCTTCTGCACATGCCGCAAAAGGGGCTCCATAACACAAATAAAAATAACGGGTGACAGGGGGCACCCCTGTCTCACTCCAGAGTTCACTCCAAAGGGTTCAGACACTTGACCATTAACCAGCACCTGACTAGTCATGCCGGCATATAATCCTTTAAGGGCTACTAGGAACTTATCCGGGAAGCCCATCTGCTCCAAGACCCCAAACAGGAAGGGATGAGCCACCCTGTCATAGGCCTTCTCAATATCTATCCCCGCTACAGCCAATGGAAGGTTATTTGACTGGGCATAACAAATCAGATCCCTCAGTAATGCCAGGTTCTCTGTGATCCTTCTCCCAGGGACTGCGCATGTCTGCCACTCCCCCACCAGACCTCCAACAACCAGACTAAGTCGACTTGCCAACAGCTTAGATATTATTTTATAGTCTACATTGAGTAGAGTTATTGGTCGCCAGTTCCGTAAGTCACGCTCCTCTCCTTTTTTGTACAACAAGGTAACCACCCCCTCCTTCATTGATGATGACAAGTTCCCGGTCTCCACACAGTATCTTACCACCTCCACCAAATGATCCTTTAATATTGCCCAAAACCTAACATAGAACTCTGCAGGGAGGCCATCTTTCCCCGGAGTTTTATTTTTTGGCATTCTTTTCAAGTTCCCCTCCACCTCCTCTTCCGTGACAACATTTAACAGGGCTTCCGCTTCTTCACTTCCCAAACTTCCTCTCAGGACCTCACAATACTCCAAAATTTCTGCTTTAGTGGTACCTGATTGTTCCTCATACAGTTTCTCATAGAAAAGCTTTACCTCTTCCACCACTTCCTCCCCACTCACTTCCCCATTCCCTGTGAGCACACTTTTTACCACTTTCTTCGCCCCCAGAGCTTTTTTGAAAAAGAACCTGGAGCACTGTTCTCCTTCCTCCATATCTTGCACTTTAGCACTGAAGATAATTCGCTTTCCTTTTTCCTGTATAAAATGGCTCCTCTCCTCCCGCACCTTCTCCAACTCATCTTCCACTTCCACCCCCATTTTTTTGAGCTTTAGTAGCAAGTGCAATCTCTCCACTAAGGCCATTTCTTTCTCTCTCCTTCGCCTTGCTTTCTCCACTCCTATTTTCATAAAGAAACCACTTATCTGCATTTTGGCCCAATCCCACCACTGTAATATTCCTCCAAAATCTTTTTTCTTTCTCACCAAACGTGCAAAAAAAATCCCAAATCTGTCACACACCTCCTCCTCCTCCAAAACCGTGGTATTAAGTTTCCACAACCCTCTCCCAAAAGCAACCCCCTCCTCCAACACAAAAGTACCAGAAACCATTTTATGATCAGAAAATAAAAAAGGCTTAGTACTATAACTCTTCACTTCAATAAACTCAGATAAAAAAAGGAAATCGATCCTCGAGCTGACTGTACCACGGTCAGAAAGGTATGTATGAGAGGTATCACTCCCTTCCCTTTCCACTGCCACATCCTTTAGCCTAAAATCGGTCACTATTTCATTTAATAGCCTGGATGAAGAATCCAGCCTACCTTCCTCTCCAGCACCCTTTCTGTCCCTTATATTTCTAATACAGTTGAAATCTCCTGCTATGATCGTCGGAATCCTTCCAGGTAAGTGTAGTTTCAAGGTGCTAAGAAATTCATTTCTTTCTCGCTTATCAGCAGGAGCGTAGCAGTTAAAGAGTCTAAATCTACATCCTGCATATTCTAGCACAACCAGTAAGAGTCTTCCCGGCACAATCACCTCTTGTGCTACCATCACAACCTGTGGATTTTTTATCAGCACTCCCACACCTTCACATTTTGTTATACAAGCAGGAGACCATGCACTCCCCCCATGTCTCCATTCACTAGAATCTGGAACTCTCTCCACACCACACTCTTGTAGGCACAAAATGTCTGTCTTACATTCTGACAGGCTGTCAAACACCGCAGCCCGTCTCCATCCAGATCGCACACTCCTCACATTTATAGAGCAGATGGTTAAAGCCATAAGGAGAAAGAAAAAGATTTTCCCAGCCATAATGAGTCTTTTTAGAAGGGTCAGTCCATACTCTTACTCTCTCCTCCCTGTTTACTTCCCCTCTGCCATCTCTTAGGACCTGGAGAACTGGCGGACTCTAACTCAGAGTCCCCAGATAGGGCAATCTGAAGTGATCCCTCACTCTCAGAACCCCTTTCTTCAATTCTGGCTCTTTTACCAGCCAACTCCTCCCCCTCCACTGCCGGAGATACAAAATGCTGTCCACACTCCAGCTCTTCTTCCTCTTCTTCCCCCTCTGCGTCATCCATCTCCTCTTCACTATCCGACAAGTCTCCGATCAACCTGGACACACTCCGCCCTGATACCGAGGTTTCTGCCCCACTTGCCACATCAACTTCATCAGAGACGTCATCTTGCTGCATAGATTCCTCCTCTTCTCCACCATGGACCGCCCTTTCTTCCACACCTAGAGATGGGTCCCCAGTCTCAGGGCAGGCTACTCCAGCCTCCGCTCCAACAGCAGAACCTGAAGCACTACCCACACCATCAACCAGAGTACCACCATCTCCAGGCTCAGCCTCATCAGCCGTGGTTGGTCGAGGTACACCAGACGGGGCCGCATCATTATTTACTTCCGCGGGTCCCCCCCAGTCCCTCTCCCCACACCACCATCACGCCTCGGCCAATACTTCCCTTTAACGTTAAGTCTTCGTTGGATTCTTCGGTTTGTCACTATATCAGAAAATGTTTCTTTGGCTTCACGATATTTCTCGCACTGTCTCGCAAAATGGCCTTCTCTTTTGCAAATATCGCACACTCTGGATTCAGTACAGTCACCTGCAGCATGTCCGGCCATATTACAGAAACGACACACAACTCCCTCATCGCAGTCAGCACTTACATGCCCGTATTTGAAGCATTTCCGACAGTATTTTGGCTGTCCAGGATAGAAAAGGAATCCCCTCTCCCCTCCAATGGTAAAGACAGCCGGGGGTCTCCTCACTCCACCTATAGATCCCTCATCCTTCCTAAAACGCCCAAAGAACCTATACTTTCCGGACCAAATACCAAATTTATTTAATACTTTTTCTCCTCCCCTTAGGTCTTCACAATAACCTTTCAAAAAAGCCCACACTAAAGCTGGATCAGCGAAGGGATTATAGAGATGGACCGTAATCACCTTCTCCTCCTGCATGAAAAGAGGTTGAACTTCAATCAGCTCCAAGAGTTCGCTTTTCTTTACCTTAGCTTCTTCGAAGATTCTCCAGCATACCTCGGAAGAGCAAAAGGTAACATCATAAGTTCCCTGCTGCGGGAAATCCTGCAAACACATTATATCCTTTACCTTGACATCAAATTCGTCCATCAGAAGATCCACAACGATCGTCCTTAGAGTCACCATCGTCCTAGCATCTGGCCTAACCAGAAATCGCAGCGAATCGCGAAGACCTCGACCCGCCATGGTGGAACACGCCCACCAATCGCCCTCTCGTCACCTCTAGCAGCGTCTCACCCAATAGCAGCATGGGGTGTACCAATTAAGGAAACACCCCAAGGCCGAGTGAAACTGGTGCCTTCAGTAAACCCTTCAACCACGACACAAGATCGCAGCCAAAAGGCCGAGAAGCGATTACACTACTACAGAACCAAAGAACAGCTTTTAACAGCAGCCAGAGGTAAAGATCTCCTCAGCTTTCAGGGCCACAGTTACCAGCTTTTCACTGACCTTTCCCCACTTACAGTGGCTAAGAGACGTGCACTCAAACCTCAATTACAGATACTTCAGCGCAATCAAATTGCATACCAATGGGGATTTCCTTTTTCTCTTCGTTTCACACATCTGGAAACCAAATACGTTTGTCGCTCCTCAGACGATTTACAATCGATCCTAATCGACATAGGGTTAGCCGAAGAAACCCTGACAAAGAACCAGCCCAACAGAAGTTTCATCTCTCGATCATCACAGCAAATCCAGTTCTGCATCCTCGTCATATCAAAATCTCAGCAAGCGTGGTCGTTATGAACATTCACCTCCCACCATTGTGGACTCAATGGACTGACTTTCCAGTTCGCACAAATTCCTCATACTTTCTTCAGATTCCCAGCTTCTTATGCTGGTTAATTTCCTTTAAGTGTTAAGCTCATGAATAAAATGAGCTCTGACTATATGGTTTAGTTATGATATTAGTGTGTGAGGGGAGGGGGAAGGGAAAGGGGAAAAATTTAGTAAAATGATTTATTTTTTTTGTCGATTTTTTTTCCCATTTCTCTTTTTCCTCTTTATTCTACCTTTTTTTTTGTTAAAAAATAAATAAATAAAAAAAAGGTAAAAAAATGGTAATAAAACTATTAGTTATTTAATAATATATTAATATTCTAATTATTCCTGTGGTCCTCCGGTGTTGTTAATCCCATAGGAATTTTTTGCTGCCCTTTTTTTACCACCTACAGAGACCCTCTATTTTTTCTATGGGGGACTCTGCGGGTGGTCCAGGATCCTCTCAGGGAGTATTATATACTCTCCTAAAATGCTCCCATACCCTATACTCTAACTTTAGTCTAATGATACTGACACATAATCACACACTGACACATAATCACACACATAGGTTGGACTTGATGGACTTGTGTCTTTTTTCAACCTCACCTACTATGTAACTATGTAACTATGATACTTGGTCTACATATGGGGTTTTTGTTTATGTACGCTCTTCTTCTTTTTCTAACTTTTTCTATTCCCCCTTGATCCTCCGGCTGGTCGTCCTGGCTCCTGGTAAGCACCTTATCTACTATGATATATTGTTTATTCTACTTGGTTTATGGCCCCTATAAATGTTTTGTCATTAAATGTACAAGGGTTTAATATTCCACATAAACGTACAAAAGCATTACGCTCATTTGCATTAAAGAAAGCTAACATTATTTGCTTACAGGAAACCCATTTCACTGATAAGATTTATCCCAAGTTTCTTTCATCCTCATATCCACAATTTTATACAGCCTCTGCCACGGTTAAACAGCGTGGAACTCTGATTGGTTTTCACCGTTCTACTCCGTTCAATTTGAAATCACAATTATCTGACCCTGAGGGACGTTATTTACTTTTAACAGGTTTTATTTATGATAATCCTATTACAATTGTTTCATATTATGCACCTAACAAACATCCAACTGCCTTCTTGTCTCATCTTTTACATGTAATTGAAGCTCATAGGAGTGGTACAGTTGTTATCTGTGGAGATTCCAATGCAACTATATTCCCATTTCTGGATAACTCTCCCTCAAAACCTAACATTTTGAGGGAGGGTATTAAAAACTTGACTTTTCAACACCTACTTAACACACATGGTTTAGTTGACACTTGGCGAGAGATGAATCCTGCCAGTAGACGTTTTACTCACTATTCATACCCACATAAGTCTTTCTCACGAATAGATCGTACTTTTACTCCATCCAGTATGTTACCAGAAATCATTTCATCCAAAATTGTTCCTCTTCCGTGGACTGACCACTGCGCAGTAATTACTACTATTGCTTCCACAATTCCCAGATCACATGACACAACTTGGTGCATAAACGACTCTATACTGACTCATCCCTCTCACCGTGTTGAGATTGAAAAAGCATTATCAGATTATATAACGTCTAATGACACAGGTGATATATCTCTGCTCTTACATTATGGGAAGCCCATAAAGTGGTTATTAGAGGTAGATTCATACAACAAGCTACTATTCTCAAAAGAGAACGTAAAATTCTGTTTGCAAAACTTGAATCCACCTTTATTGACTGTTACCAGACATTTCAATCCTCTCCGAATGCTAACAACAGCACTAAACTTGAAAGATCTCGCCTAGATTTAGATCTTTTTCTGACCGATTCAGCAGACAAACTCATACGCAAGCGCCAACATATTCAATACCTTAAAGCAAATAAACCCGATAGGCTTATGGCTAGAATCCTGAAGAATTCACAACACAATCAAATGCCTATAAAGCTAAAAATATACAGAGAAGCATATACCAGTAATCCAGTAAAGATTCTCGAGATATTTCGTTCTAATTTAGCCAAATTATATTCCTCATCTCCTAATTTTGATAAGTCCAAAGCTGATGTTTTATTTTCTAATATTACACTTCCTAACCTCGACCAGCTGCAGAGAGGTCAGCTAGAAAACACGATTACTGACAATGAAGTGTTGAAAGCTATAAAATCCTTAAAATTACGTAAGAGACCAGGCCCAGATGGCTTTTCAGCAGCTTATTATAGACAGTATGCACACATCTTAACACAAGTCTTAACCAAAGCCTTTAATTAGATTCTTGAAGGGCATTCCTTTAGAACAGAAACGCTTACTTCTATTATAGCAATGATTCCCAAACCACACTCTGATTCTACCTCTTGGACTAATTACCGTCCTATATCTCTTCTTAATCTAGATATAAAACTATTGGCTAAAATCATGGCCACCAGACTAAATTCTATTATAGGACATCTAATTCATAAAGATCAGACAGGCTTCATGCCAAAACGCCAGGCAGGTGATAATATCAGACGTACACTTTTACTTATCCATGCAGCTAAATCTAGACAGATCCCAGCTTGCCTGGTGTCTCTAGATATAAGGAAAGCATTTGACTCTGTCACATGGCCATACATGGAATATACTCTCCAAAAATGGGGTTTTGGTGATCACATTCTATCCTGGATTTCCTCTTTATACAATAATCCCAGAGCATATATTAAATATTCCGGTTATAAGTCAACAATGTTTGACATCAAAAGAGGTACCAGACAAGGTTGCCCCCTTTCCCCATTACTTTTTGCCTTATTAATTGAACCTTTAGCACAATTAATTAGAAATACCCCCGATATCAAAGGTATTGAATCAGGTGGTCACCATCATAAATTATGTCTCTTCGCAGATGATATTCTTGTATTTTTGTCACGTCCACATATATCTACCCCTTATTTATTACTCACACTTGAAAACTTCACCCAAATCTCAGGTCTATACATCAACCCTACAAAATCAAATGCGTTAAATATCTCTTTATCACAAACTGAACTTCAACAAGCCCAAACTTCCTTACCTTTCAACTGGGTTCCGAAACAACTCCCATATTTGGGAATACAAATCACAACTTCCCTTAAAGATCTTTTTGCAGTTAACTACTTGCCTCTTCTAAAACAAATTACTGCTCTCATGAAACAATGGGCTTCTCTTCCGTTATCCTGGTTGGGAAGGATTAACGCTATTAAGATGTCAATACTACCAAAATTTCTATATTTATTTAGGGTACTTCCAATACCAATACCATCCTATTTTCTAAGACTTACTCAACGTAGAGTTATGTCATTTATTTGGGGTAACACCAAACCTCGCATATCTAAATCTACATTGTATTTGAATAAACTGAATGGGGGTTTGGGGATACCCAATTTTTCTTCTTATTATAATGCTGCGCAAATTGTACTTCTACCCAAATATCACGCTATGGTTGAAACACCTCTTTGGGTTGCTGTTGAATCGGTAGACAGTGATCCTATCTCAGTGGCAAATATATTATGGCTTAACCCTACTGATAGGATCCACCTTACTAATCCAATAACAAAACATACCTTAAATATTTGGGATAAATTCAAACATAATCTTAAATCTCCACATAATCATCTGCTTTCATTTCTCCATAATCCAGCCTTTTATCCTGCTTGGAAATTTCCAAGATCATTCTCTGCATGGTCCATGGTAAATCTTACTCGTTTATATAATCTACCATGCTCATCTAATATTCATGCCTTTCCTGTATTATGTGAAACTTACGGTTTACCTAAAAAAGAAATATTTCGCTATCTACAGATTAAAATTTTTTATGAACCACTACTTAATACAGGTTCTACTCGCTCTGTGCACGGCGTGAGGATCCTGAGAACCCTCTCCCTGCAGCTGAGAGGAATGATCGGCCTGATGAGAAGGTGTAGGTAGCTTCCCTCCCCGCTCATCACTCACTGAGCTGTCTTGTGGAGTAAGCCAGAGGAAGTTTGTACCTGCGTCTGACTGCAACAAGCTGTAGTGAGCGTCCCTTTTTGTCCCAACTTCAACAACAACTAAAAGATAAGTACCGTATTTTTTTTTGGCTTTTTTTCTATTGCAATTGTCTTGAAGTGAAAAGGCAAAGGAAAAGTAATAGAGCAAAAGAAAGGGAAAGGGAAAGAACATATTGAAATAAAACGAAATAAAATGGAATAAAAAGCGAAAGTAAATGAAAGTAAATGAAGGCGAAAGAGCTGAAAAAGTAGAATCAAGTGAGCTAAGAAAAACAATAAAAACAGGGGGGGGAACAGGGGAGAAGGAGAAGGTGAATGAGAGACAAGCCAACGGAAGAGTTGTCTCCCAGCCCCCACCTGCTTGTTGCTGCTGCTGCTGCAGTAGCTCCCTTTCTTGTGATCTTTTTTTTTTTTTTGGTCTTTTTTTTTTTTTGTTTTTTGCAAATGGTATTAACTATAGGCTCGATAGTATAAACTATAGAATAAGAAGAAATTTCATAGTAACAAAATGTGGAACATATAAGCTCATACTGGAACTATACTGCTGAATATATAAATCATCTTGCTGAATACTTGAATTAGATTGCATTATACTGCTAAAAAATTTGAATTATTTTTATGAGCACCTGGGCCCTCATGCACATGGGCTGTTGGGAGAACGTTGTGAAAACGCTAGTGTCTTTGCAGTGACTTTTTTTTTTTTTTTTTTAACTTTTTTCAGCGTTTTTGCAATAGCGTCTTTGAGCGTTTTTTTTTTTCCTCCTCTTTTGGCTCTTTTCTATTGCAATTGTCTTGAAGTGAACAAGCAGGGGAAAAGGCGAAAGAGCTGAAAAAGTAGAATCAAGTGTGCTAAGAAAAACAATAAAAACAGGGGGGGGGGAACAGGGGAGAAGAGAAGGAGAAGGTGAAAGAAAGACAAGCCAACGGAAGAGTTGTCTCCCAGCCCCCACCTGCCTGCTGCTGCAGTATCTCCCTTTCTTGTGAATTTTTTTTTTCTTTTTGCAAATGGTACTAATTATAGGCTTGATAGTACAAACTATAGAATAAGAAGAAATTTCATAGTAACAAAATGTGGAACATATAAGCTTATACTGGAACTATACTGCTGAATATATAAATCATCTAGCTAAATACTTGAATTAGATTGCATTATATCGCTAAAACATTTGAATTATTTTGCTGAGCACCTGGGCCCCCATGCACACGGGCTGCTGGAAAAGCGCTGTGAAGACACCGGTGTCTTTGCAGTGACTTTTTTTTTTCCAGCTTTTTTCAGCATTTTTGAGCTTTTTTTTTTTCTTTCCAGCTTAAGAACGCTTAAACAATTGAACAGCACCAAGGAATGCTTAATGTACTTAAGGTAGTAACATAACTTCTGGAAAACGGGGACTACTCATATCTCATTAATTTATTTCTATTATTGGATTGTGGGGAGGATGCCGGGTATGAGAACGGAATAAAAGAAATATTAGTAAAAATAAGTCAATTTAAAAAGGCTGGGAGATTTTTTCATCATTAAGAGACCCCAATCAAGGGGTATTCTGGAAGGCAGCTTTGAAGATCTTATAAATCCAGCCATAGAAACAAACATGAAGGGGAAAACAACAAGAAGTGCGGGAGCAATACCGAAATCACCTAGGACCAGCCTAGGTCCAAGTCCAGGCCCTATGAACAGGTATATACAGCAAGGAATCGGAGAAGGAGAGAAACAAGTGGGTTCAAAGGGCAGACAAATAGATACAAAAGAGAAGGACAACAAGGATAAAAAAGGCCAGTATAAAGTACAAACAGAAACCAGCCACCTCTCAGAATCCAGAATGGAGCCAGAAATGGGAGAGGAAGACAGAGGAAAGGAGGAAGGACAACAAGGGCCACAGTTGCCAACAAAACAGGATATGGAAAAAATGTTCGCGGCACTAGAGAATTCCCTAAAAGCAGAGATGTCAACACTCCATAAAGATATGGGATATATGTTAAACAGAGTGGAAGAAGTAGAGATCAAAGTAGACCTACATCAAAAAAACATAAAGGAACTAGAAGACGAAATAAAGAAATTAAAACGGGAACAACAGGAACAATCATATAAAATAGAAGAGCAAGAAAATAGAGATAAAAAGAAAAACTTGAGAATACGTGGGTTACTGGAAACAGAACAAGCAGAAAATCTAATAGAAAAAATGAACAATCTCTTCAACCAAATCTTGGGAAAGGAAACAACTAACACAATAGGAATAGAAAGTGCCTTTTGAGTAAAAAAACCTCAAAGGTTTGCAAGGGAAACACCTAGAGATGTAATCGTACGCTTTGAAAAATGGGAAGAAAAAAAACAGATCTGGATAAACCTAAAGAGGAAAACACAAATAGAGTTTGCGGGAGGTAAATTACAAATATTTCAAGACTTATCTCAAGAAACGTTGAAAAGACGACGGATACTAAAGCCATTATTAGAAATCCTCCGGGAGCAAGAAATTCAATACAACTGGGGTTTTCCAGCATGTCTAATAGCAAGGAAAAACTGAATAAGTGCGAGGCTAAGACATGTGGAGGAGATTCCGGACTTTTGCAACAAACTAGAAATCCCCTCCCCAGAACTGGAAAAATACGCAAATAGTCAGGAGCGAATAACGGCAAGAGATGACCTACGGTGGCAAGTAAATTCAAGGAGCAGACATCAAGATGTGGACTCTCGAGGAAATTAATATCTGAGAAAATACCACACAACGGTGCAAGGGGCCTTAGAGTGGAAAGGGGGGGGGCTGGGGTTGATGGGATGGGAAAAAAGGAAAGTGAAAGGATTGGTAAAACACAACAAAAACGCAGGGAGAGGGAGACAGGGACTCACGGAGTGGACAGGGGGTCGCCCTATTAGTGCTTAGGCAGGGGGGGAATAGGGTGTCTTACAGAGCTCCGCCTCACAATAAATAGAGCAGAGGGGGCAGAGCGTGCCCCACAAAACAAAGTAAAACGCTCTCAGCTCTAGAGAATATGGGGGTAAAAAACCCATATCAGAAAAAAGGGAGGGGGAGGGTGGGGAGGGAGAGGTCTGAGTCACATGAGTGGTTACATAGGCACACCTATTCTGAGACAAGAGATGAGGAGACCCTGTGCGTCCGCTGGGTGTCCCCTCCATCCGGTCTCCTAGGGGGACCGCGTGGGGGGGAGGGCCGGAGGACGGGCGGGGAAGAAAAGGCACAAGAAAAGAACAGGTGCAGAGCCAAGTGGATAAATAAATAACATAAAGGAACGGACCAGACACAGGGGAGGGGGAGGGGGGGGACGAGGGGGAGGGGGGAAATAAGAGGGACTGAGAGAGACTAAGATAATAATAGGGTTTATAATTATAGAAGGCGTTTTGTCGCCGGTTTTTAAAAATATTTAAGAATATCCTAGAAGGGAAAAATAATAAAGATGTGACGGAAACAATCCACAATGATGTGAAAAAGGAGAAGAGATAAAGTTTGACACATAAAGTTGAAATAATGTCTCTCGGAAAACTTTCGCTGAAGTGGATAAAAAAAAAAAAAAAAAATACAGGTTCTACTCAATCAAATGACTCAATTTGAACATATCTGTATAAGCGACCCGCACATCAGAGGTCTTATCTCACTATTATATCACCAATGTAATGTGACTTCAGGAGAAACTCTACCCTCATATGCTATTAAATGGGCACAGGATATTAATCAAAAACTGGATGATAAAGATTGGTCTAATATATGGTTAGCCACCAAAACTTCCTCTCCTAACTGTTTTGCTGTAGAAACGAATTATAAAGTTTTAACGCGATGGTACATGGTACCAGCTAGAATAGCTAAATTTGCTCCCTCATATTCTCCTAATTGTTTTAGAGGTTGCGACATGCCCGGTACACATTATCACATATGGTGGCAATGTCCTGTTGTTAAAATATTCTGGAAAATCATATATATATATATCAAGAATAATGTACAAGTGAATGTGAGAGATTACATCACTGAGGGGGCTAGGGAGGAGGTGGGATCTTTATGGGTAGAGCTCCAAAGGGATGAAGCTAAGGGGAAAATAATACTGGGAGTATGCTATAGGCCCCCTAACCTGAGGGAGGAAGTGGAGACGGATCTCCTATCACAAATTGGATTAGCAGCAAGGATGGGAAGTGTTATCATAATGGGGGATTTTAATTATCCAGACATAGACTGGGCGGAGGGAACCGCGCATTCATTTAAGGCTCGCCAGTTCCTTAGTGTCTTGCAGGACAATTTTATGGGTCAGATGGTAGACGCACCAACTAGAAATAAAACATTACTAGACCTACTGATTACCAACAATACAGACCTGATAACAGATGTGGAAATACGGGGCAATTTAGGTAACAGCGATCACAGGTCAATTAGTTTCAGTATAAATCACACAAATAGGAAACATGAAGGGAACACAAAGACACTGAATTTCAAAAGAGCCAACTTCCCTAAACTACAAACCTTGCTAAAAGGCATAAATTGGGATAAAATATTAGGAACAAAGAATACGGAGGAGAGATGGGTTTGCTTTAAGAGCATATTAAATAAGGGCATTAGCCAATGTATCCCATTGGGTAATAAATTTAAAAGAGCGAACAAACATCCTGGATGGCTTAACTCCAATGTAAAAATGCATATAAAAGCAAAGGAGAAGGCCTTCAAAAAATACAAGGTTGAGGGATCATCCTCAGCATTCAGAATTTATAAAGAATGCAATAAGAAATGTAAGGGTGCAATTAGGATGGCTAAGATAGAACATGAAAGACACATAGCGGAGGAGAGCAAAAAAAATCCCAAGAAATTCTTTAAGTATGTAAACAGTAAAAAAAGGGAGGACAGACCATATTGGCCCCATAAAGAATGAGGAAGGACATCTGGTTACAAAGGATGGGGAGATGGCAAAGGTATTGAATTTATTCTTCTCCTCAGTCTTCACGAGTGAATCGGGGGGCTTCAGTAACCAAAACTGCAGTGTTTATCCTCATGACACAACACAGGAAGCACCTACATGGTTAACAGAGGACGGAATTAAAATTAGACTTGAGAAACTTAACATTAATAAATCACCGGGACCAGATGGCTTGCATCCGAGGGTACTTAGGGAACTCAGTCAGGTGATTGCCAGACCGTTGTTCCTAATTTTTACAGACAGTCTATTGACTGGAATGGTACCAGCTGATTGGAGAAAAGCCAATGTAGCACCAATATTTAAAAAGGGCCCAAAAAACATCCCTGGGAATTACAGACCAGTTAGCCTAACATCAATAGTATGTAAACTCTTGGAGGGGATGATAAGGGACTATATACAAGATTTTAGTAATAAGAATGATATCATTAGCAGTAATCAGCATGGATTCATGAAGAATCGTTCTTGCCAAACCAATCTATTAACCTTCTATGAGGAGGTGAGTTGCCATCTAGATAAAGGAAGGCCCGTAGACGTGGTGTATCTGGATTTTGCAAAAGCATTTGACACAGTTCCCCATAAACGTTTACTGTACAAAATAAGGTGCGTTGGCATGGACCATAGGGTGAGTACATGGATTGAAAACTGGCTACAAGGGCGTGTTCAGAGGGTGGTGATAAATGAGGAGTACTCAGAATGGTCAGGGGTGGGTAGTGGGGTTCCCCAGGGTTCTGTGCTGGGACCAATCCTATTTAATTTGTTCATAAACGACCTGGAGGATGGGATAAACAGTTCAATCTCTGTATTTGCAGATGATACTAAGCTAAGCAGGGCAATAACTTCTCCGCAGGATGTGGAAATCTTGCAAAAAGACCTGAACAAATTAATGGGGTGGGCGACTACATGGCAAATGAGGTTCAATGTAGAAAAATGTAAAATAATGCATTTGGATGGCAAAAATATGAATGCAATCTATACACTGGGGGGAGATCCTCTGGGGGAATCTAGGATGGAAAAGGACCTGGGGGTCCTAGTAGATGATAGGCTCAGCAATGGCATGCAATGCCAAGCTGCTGCTAATAAAGCAAACAGAATATTGGCATGCATTAAAAGGGGGATCAACTGCAGAGATAAAACGATAATTCTCCCGCTCTACAAGACTCTGGTCCGGCCGCACCTGGAGTATGCTGTCCAGTTCTGGGTACCAGTCCTCAGGAGGGACGTACTGGAAATGGAGCGAGTACAAAGAAGGGCAACAAAGCTAATTAAGGGTCTGGAGGATCTTAGTTATGAGGAAAGGTTGCGAGCACTGAACTGATTCTCTCTGGAGAAGAGACGCTTGAGAGGGGATATGATTTCAATTTACAAATACTGTACTGGTGACCCCACAATAGGGATAAAACTTTTTCGCAGAAGAGAGTTTAATAAGACTCGTGGCCACTCATTACAATTAGAAGAAAAGAGGTTTAACCTTAAACTACGTAGAGGGTTCTTTACTGTAAGAGCGGCAAGGATGTGGAATTCCCTTCCACATGGTCTCAGCGGGGAGCATTGATAGCTTCAAGAAACTATTAGATAATCACCTGAATGAAAGCAATATACAGGGATATGTAATGTAATACTGACACATAATCACACACATAGGTTTGACTTGATGGACTTGTGTCTTTTTTCAACCTCACCTACTATGTAACAGTTTTCTTATGGCCTCTAAAGCCTTGGAAATCACAATTCCTCCACATCCCACCATGGCTATTCTAAACCTAAAACCTACCAGGCTCACTCACACTCAATTTCTTTTAATTTATCCAACTAAGTACTGCAGCCAAACAAACCATTGCCAAGGCATGGAAGTCTCAAACTCTAATCGTGAACGAAGCTAAACACAGAATGAATAAAGCACTCATACTAGCAAAGATGACAGCTATTGAAGATAATAAAATTGATCTATTTAATAAGATATGGCAACCATGGGTCAAACACTACTTTCCTGCTGACTTTGACCAATCTTTGTTATTACCACACTATAATTGTATATATGCCATGAGCCAGGACACCACCCCAGGTTTGCCTTTCCTTCTCTCTTTCTTCTCTCTCCCCCCCCCCCCCTCTTTTCTTTTTTTTGTTGAGTAATATTTTCTAGGGTATATACTGTTTGAATATATGAGATACATATTCTTTTCATACTTTTTCTATTGCTCATCTTACAACTAGACAACTATATCTAGCCAAATCATTTTATGTTTTCCTTTATTTCTATGCCATACTTAAAATGTGTATAACATAATAACAGTTGTAAGACGGTTCTATGTATAATATTATACTGTAAAGCTTCTGGAAATATGTGATATGTATCCATGTATTATATTCTTTTATTCTTTTTTCTTTCTTTCTGAAAACTCAATATATTTAAGTCCTCATGCACACGGACGTTTTTACAGCCGCTTTTTTGAGCTTTTTTTGCAGCTTAAAAAGGCCTGTCTATGTTAGTCTATGGCTTCATGTCCACCTAGGCGTTTTTGAGCTGCAAGTGGCATAGGCGTTTTTAAGCTGTAAAAAAAACCCAAGACCAGTGGGTTCTGAAAGACGTTTTTCAGCTGTAAAAACGCTCTAACGCTGAAAAACGCTCAAAAACGCTCAAAAACGTCATTCACCAACGTTTTTTAGCGTTTTTGATCCATTGAAAAAAAAAAAAAATTTGAAAAATTTGAAAAAAAAAAAAAACGCTCAAAAACGCTAACGCGGAAAAACGCTCAAAAACGCTATTGCAAAAACGCTGAAAAAAGCTGAAAAAAGTCACTGCAAAGATACTGGCGTTTTCATAACGTTTTTTTAACAGCCTGTGTGCATGAGGGCTGACAAGTAGAAAGGTATATCCTCCACCACAGAAATTGCTGCCGCTTACCAGAAATCGGTGGTCCCTTATTACAGGGGACCACACTGGGCGAGTGGCTGTAACCCCAGCCCGGGATCTCACTGGCAGGCACTGGACTCCTCAGAGTCAGCAGGGATGGTCAGCGGAAGGATCAGTGGGTAGGCAGTAATGTCACCAAAAAGAACAAAAGGCTCCACATAGCGTAAATCCTTAACTTTTATTTAAGTATAAAAAAGTGTTCATTTTGCTGACGCTGAGGAGTCCGGTGCTTGCCAGTGAGATCCCGGGCTGGGGTTACAGCCACTCGCCCAGTGTGGACCCCTGTAATAAGGGACCACCGATTTCTGGTAAGCGGCAGCAATTTCTGTGGTGGAGGATATACCTTTCACTTGTCACTTGAGTGTGGAACTTCACAACACATCACTTTTGGATCTACATGATTATTGGACTTTTTATGGTTTACAATAAGGATTCATTCCTTCCCAATATGGATTGATTTTGAGTCTTTCATCCTTTACATTCTTTTTTCTTTTTTCACCTATTCATTGGACAATTTTTAAACTAATTTATTTGTATTTATGTTTATTTTCATTATTACGCAATTGCTTTTGTGTATTTGATGCACGTTATTTTGTACCACATAGTCTGATGCACCTAGTTTGCACCTTATTTCTATTTTGTGTCACTTAGTGCATTAAGTTTTTGGCACTTATCATTGGGAATATATTTCAATCGATCTTTTCATTATTTAGCGCGACTTTTTGTTTTGCTTAGCAGTGCTGACATGATGACATCAGTGCCTCTCCCTGCCCCAATGTACTGAGTACAGGGTGCCATAATGATGCCCCCTCAAAAGCACTCCTATGACACCCTGCATTCACAGTATGTCCTCAGTCTCCCGGATTGAATGATAAGTGTGAGTTCACCTAGAATACTTAGTGGGACTGAACCGCTTGGCTCCTCGCTTGGGTGCTTCTGTCAAACAGTGCTTCCTGCCCCCTAAACTGTTCCAGCAGACCAAAAGCTAATACCAGACCTTTACCCCAATCAGTGTACACAGACAAGATGTTGGGGTAAAACCAAAAGGAATGATTTTTGGTTGAACAGAAATACAGGTTTTTATACACTTCAAAAGTAGGTCAGTCACCACATGAACAATAAAACCAAACATTTAACCAAAACATCACACAATGGTTTAGATAACAAGTTAGAGTTGACACAAGGCTAATCCCATCATATAGGAACCTCCAAAACTCAGCCAAATTAGCCAACAGACAGAAACAATAGGAGACTCAATTAACAATGGGAATGCACACCTAGGAGGCGCACAATGGGAGAGACATTTAATAAACATAACACCTTAACCACTTGCCTACTGGGCACTTAAACCCCCCTACTGCCCAGACCAATTTTCAGCTTTCGGTGCTCTCACACTTTGAATGACAATTACTCAGTCATGTAATACTGTACCCAAATTAATTTTTTGTCCTTTTTTTCATACAAATAGAGCTTTTTTTTGGTGGTATTTGATCACCTCTGGGTTTTTTATTTTTTGCGCTATAAATAAAAAAAACACGAAAATTTTGAAAAAAAAACGCATTTTTCTTAATTTCTGTGATAAAATTTTGCAAATTATTAATTTTTCTTCATAAATTTTGGCCACAATTTATACTGCTACATATCTTTGGTAAAAATAACCCAAATTAGTGGATATTATTTGGTCTTTGTGAAAGTTAGAGAGTCTACAAGCTATGGTGCAAATCATAAAAAATTGATCACACTTGATGTACTGACGGCCTATCTAATTTCTTGCGACCCGAACAAGCTAGGAAAGTACAAATACCCCCCAAATGACCCCTTTCTTGAAAGTAGACATTCCAAGGTATTTAGTAAGATGCATGGTGAGTTTTTTGATGTTGTCATTTTTTCCCACAATTCTTTGCAAAATTAAGATTTGTTTTTTTTCCCCCACAAAATTGTCATTGTAATAGGTTATTTCTCTCACATGGCATGTGTATACCACAAATAACACCCCAAAATACATTCTGCTACTCTTCCTGAGTATTACGATACCACATGTGTGGGACTTTTTCACAGCCTGGCCACATACAGAGGCCCAACATGCAGGGAGCACCTATTACACTTTTGAAGGCCCTGGAGCACCAGGACAATGACACGTCACACTGACGTGGCACTGATGAGAGATGGCACTGATACGTGGCACTGATGACAGATGGCACTGATACGTGGCACTGATGACACTGACGTGGCATTGATGACAGATGGCACTGATGACAGATGGCACTAATACGTGGCACTGATGACATTTGGCACTAATACGTGGCACTGACAGATGGCACTAATACATGGCACTGATGACACGTGACACTGATGACAGATGGCACTAATATGTGGCACTAATGACACGTGACACTGATGACACTAATATGTGGCACTAATGACACGTGGCAGTGATGACAGATGGCACTGATGACAGATGGCACTAATACGTGGCACTGATGACACGTGGCACTGATGCCAGATGGCACTAATACATGGCACTGATGACAGATAGCACTAATACGTGGCACTCATGACAGATGGCACTAATACGTGGCACTGACGACAGATGCCACTGATACGTGGCACTGATGACAGATGGCACTAATATGTGGCACTGATGACGGATGGCACTGGGGAGGGATGGCAGTGGGGACGGATGGCACTAGCGACAGAGGACAGTGGGGAGGGATGACAGTGGGGAGGGATGACAGATGACACTGATGACTTTTTTTTCTGTTTTTTTTTTTTTTTTTTACACTCACCACTGCAGCGGTTCGCTCTCCCTCCTCACACGCTGTCTCTGTGTGAGGAGGGAGAGCCGGTGATGAGAGATGATCTCATATGTTTACATATGAGATCATCTCTCATTGGCACCGCCGATCGCACTGCCGCTGTCATTGGCCGTTTACGGCGATCTGTGACTGGCTGTGTCCGAGGGACACGGCCAGCACAGAACTTCCCCGATGCACGCCCGCGGGAGCGCGCATTGCGGAAGTAAACAGCTGGACGTCCAGGGACGGCCACCCGGCAGGTAGCGTCCACGCTGCAGCCATCTTTCGGCTATAGCGCGGGCGCGAAGTGGTTAATAAACAGACTTTAGTAAGAGACCCTTCAGGTTGCTTGAGCTGATTATATAATTAACATCTGCTCTAAATCTCACAGTCTGAAGCAGTTGCTGGTTCGGGCATAGAGACCCCAAATATATATATGGGTCCTCCAGTTCCCAGAGTCTGTTTTTTGGAGAGACATGGACTTGAATCCGAAGCAAGACCACTCCAAGGGTGCCCCAGGCACACACCTCCCAAAGAGTAGTGTTCCCTTAAATGCCAGAGCCCATAGTCAGTGGGTAGGAGGCTTGTCCCTAGTCCCCTACAAAAGCCTCTGTTGCCGTTTCATCCGTCACACTGAGGACATCATTTGGCAGAGAAGAGGTACTGTGGGATTGAGTGGAGGGCTAAGTACCGGACCCATAATTGTCACTTTAAGCAAACAAATTCATCTGAGCTTCATTCATTTATACTGTGAAAGAAAGGAACATCTGAGAAAAAAAATATTACAATCTGTCACTTACTCTTGTAGCAAAAGATTCCAACACCAAGGATGACTGCGATGATGACAACAACACAGACGATGGCAATAATCATTGTATATTGGCTGCCATTGTCAGGTTCTGAAAGAGAGAGATGCATGAGATGGTGGGAATACTGAGTGAGAAGTTCAGGTGAAGATACTTTATAATAGAAGACATGTAATAGTCAGACCTCATGTACACAGATGGGAAGAAACCGTATACAGTATATGCCCAGTGTAAAATTCTGGATGTTTTCCCACGTCATACTCTTAAAAATGTTGATGCTTCTGTGCATCACTGTGTACCCCTTCATACATGTATGACATAATTACTATACACCGAACCTCTGTGTACCCGCATGCACATCTGTGGGTAAATGCTGATACACAGAAGCACCAGTCTTGACAAGCATAAGGCTGTATACAGCCAACCTCTAGAATAGCAGGCTGTACACAACACATGAGGCTTCCTGGGTGCAGGAAAACTCCTGGAATTTTATGCCAGGCTTGTCTTTACCATGCCAATTGAAATCAGCTGACAATTTCTTTGCAAAGGCTGTTTGGGTAGATATACTGTACATCATCTGACAGTAAGACCTTGTTTACACTTGCAGTCAGGGGTGCGGTTGAGCAGCGTTTTTAATCGCCCTCCAACTGCATCTACTAAAGCTGCCATGACAGCAAGTGGGGTGTACATTCCGCAGCAAAGTGAAAAGTGCATTTGCCTTTAATAAATCAACCCCTAAAGGCAAATAGCTTGTTCACTTTGCAAGTGCAATTGAACTCTGCAAGGACATTTACTTAAGAGATTAAATGAGATGAAGCTTCACTATGCAAAGAATACCCAATAACAGGCAAAGAAAATAAAAGGAACAGCATTTTTGCTTGCACATGATTAGATAACATAAGTCAGCAGAGCTTCCCCTCATTTACTAAGGTCTGGAGTAAACTCCCTTGCAAAGTGCTTAGTCTATTTGGCTTTAGTAAAATCTGCCCCAGTATGTATTTTCTGTATTCAAAATTCTGCCTGTTCACATTTTTTTCACACTGAAGGTACACTTTAACATATTTACTCATGGTGGCCGGAGGTCCTGTCTGCATTTCTCCTATAGACAGGACTATAGCTTTCCCTTGCCTTAATCACAGGGATTGGTCAGTGACTAGCTTATGTTCTTTACGTAATGTAATATTTAAAAAAAAGTGACTCAGATAATAGTTCTAGATTATATGAAAAATACAGTGCTCCGCTATTATTAAAAATAGACAGAGTCTGGAAAAATGTAAGGAAAAGTGCAAGACAAATAAAATTAATCAATAATTCACTCCTATTTAAAACCATAGAACATCATTGCTGAAGAAACGCGTAGGACGGAGTCACAGCGGGTGACGTCATTGCACACCGAATGCAGTGGCCATCCTGAAACTTTCTAATGTGGTTTTCTATTTTTTTTTAAATGTGAGTGCATTATTTTACTTGAAATAAATGGACTTTTTTTACAAACATACTGCACTATGAGATACCTCTGCCTTTCTTTTTGACTTCTACCCATTGGGAGTTCTGATGATCACCAGGGTAGGAACAACTACTGAATATGTTTACCCAAGGGAGAAGTTGAGAGATGTTCCATTTCTGAAGGAGATGTTTGACTGTGCTTTTTGACTGCAAGGTCAAATTTATTTGGTCAGACATCCTTATGAGCACCATCTACCAGCCATTTAAGGACTTTATGGACTTACCTGATCAATTTTAATTGTTTTGCACTTCTTTGTCCATCCTTTTCCAGTCTCGGTCTATTTTTAATATTAGTGGAGCACCGCCTTTTTTTATATAATCGTGTTTATATTGTAGCCTGCAATATTGTGTCAGCTGCTTGTTTCTTGGCAATTAGAGCTTTAGCGCAGGTACTATTTGTGATTTAATAGTTTTGGATTGGCAATTCTATTTTCAAGACATGTTGTGAATATGAACACAGAGGGGTTGATTTACTAAAGGCAAATAGCCTGTGCACCCTGATAGTGCAGTTGCTCGAGATATATGTAAATGAGATGAAGCTTCACTTTACAAAGAATACCCAATCACATGCAAGGAAAATAAAAAACAGCATTTTGCTTGCACGTGATTGGATGATGGAAGTTAGCAAAGCTTCTGCTCATTTACAAAGCTCTGGAGTAATTGCCCTTGCAGAGTGCACAGTCTATTTGCCTTTAGTAAATCAAATCCAAAGTGTCTTTATCTCTCTCAGAATGTCTCCATCTATACAATGTATGACAGTTATATTGGTGTAAATGTACAGAGCACATATATCAGGAGGAAGGAATAAATACACATTACATGGATATTTTAATGATTTCTCTTGAAAAGGACCTATTGCAAAATATATATATATTGCAATATATATATATATTTATATTCATGACGGCAGACCTCATGTGTATTCATGGTTAGATATTTTATCATCAAACTTTCTTCTACTCACCGTATTTCTTAGTGAGAACCTCCTTCAGACTGCTGTGGTCCACATGACAGGAGTAAGTGTCTGCTTCCTTGGTTGGCACTTCCACACTGACTCTGATCTGATAGGTGCCATCAGGATGGGGGAGAATTGGACTCATTTCATCTGAAGGAAGATGGTCCTTCCCATTCCTCACCCACTTCACATCCACAGGTCGGGGGTGAAACCCGTACACCAGGCACTGAAGTCTTGTCACATCATCCGACTGACGATGACCCCACACCTTCACCTCTGGGGGCACTGAGAGGGAGATAAAACAAAGAGAAATATATAAAGACACTATTGGTATACAGGTACAGTGCATCCAGAAAGTATTCACAGTGCTTCACTTTTTCCACATTTTGTTATGTTACAGCCCTATTCTAAAATTGATTAAATTTCAGGCGCTAAAATAGCACCTGTAAATGCCTCCCCTGCAGCCCCAGTGTGAAAGCCTGAGTGCTGAGACAGTATTGAATCGAGGCCAAGATCTGGTGAAGGGTACAGAAAAATTTCTTCAGGTCCCAAATGAGCACAGTGGCCTCCATCATCCGTAAATGGAAGAAGTTTGGAACCTCCAGGACTCTTCCTAGAGCGAGCTGCCCGGTCAAACTGAGTGATCGGGGGAGAAGGGCCTTAGTCAGGGAGATGACCAAGAACCCGATGGCCATTCTGACAGTGCTCCATTGTTTCTCTGTGGAGGGAGGAGAACCTTCCAGAAGAACAACCATCTCTGCAGCACTTCACTAATCAGGCCTGTATGGTAGAGTGGCCAGATGGAAGCCACTCCTTAGTAAAAAGGCACATGACAGCCTGCCTGGAGTTTGCCAAAACGCTCCTGAAAGACCCTCAGACCATGAGAAACAAGATTCTCTGGTCTTATGAGACAAAGATCGAACCCTTTGGCCTGAATGGCAAGCGCCATGTCTGGAGGAAACCAGGCACCACTTGTCACCTGGCCAATACCATCTGTACAGTAAATCATGGTGGTGGCAGCATCATGCTGTGGGGATGTTTTTCAGTGGCAGGAACTGGGAGGCTAGGGAAAGATGAATGCAGCAATGTAGGAGATATCCTTGATGAATACCTGCTCCAGAGCACGCTGGACCTCAGACTGGTGTGAAGGTTCATTTTCGAACAGGACAATGACCCTAAGCACGCAGTCAAGATATCAAAGGAGTGGCTATGGGACAACTCCTTGTCCTTGAGTGGCCCAGACTTGAACCCGATTGAACAGCTCTGGAGAGATCTGAAAATGGCTGTGCACCGACGCTCCCAATCCAACCTGATGGAGCTTGAGAGGTCCTGCAAAGAAGAATGGGAGAAACTGCCCAAAAATAGGTGTGCCAAGCTTGTAGCATCATCCTCAAAAAGACTTGAGGCTGTAATTGGTGCCAAAAGGTGCTTGAGGATTGAGCAAAGGCTGTGAATACTTAAGTACATTTGATTTGTTTTGTTTTTTTATTTAACCACTTGCCGAACACCGATATACGTCCTGACTTTGAGGATGGATATCGTTGTTATGGCAGCAGCTAGCTGCCATAACCCCGGTATCCCTGTGTTCGGCTGGCTACAAGATAAAAGTGGTCTCTGTGGCGGATTCACCGCGAGATCACTTTTATAGGTGGCGGGAGGGGGGCCTCCCGCCGCTCTCCGGTGCCCTCCGCCGCTTACCGAAGCTGTCGGCAGCGGCGGAGGTGATCCAGTCCTCTCACTAGCTGTGCATGGAGATGGGTGAGGGGAAGATGGCCCCACCCATCTCCATGACACTGCAGGGCGGAAGCGATGTCAAAACGTCACTTCCGCCCATAGCTCTTAAAGGGCATTTTTTTAAAATCTTTTTTTAAATGACAATTTTTTTTTTTTTTTATATTGCATATTAGTGTAAATATGAGATCTGAGGTCTTTTTGACCACAGATCTCATATTTAAGAGGTCCTGTCATGCTTTTTTTCTATTACAAGGGATGTTTACATTCCTTGTATACTCAAAAAAAAAAAATATTGCGCTATTTCAAACAAAAATTTAAATATTAAAAATGATAGTGATAAAGCAGCTACATATGAATGTGACTAAAATTCATAACAAGGATGTGGGTGAAAATGTAGCGCTAATAAAAAACTGTAAAGCATTCAAGTGAACCAAGATGTAATAAAATATGAAAAAGACGTGTAAATACACATACCGTATATACTCGAGTATAAGTCAAATTTTTCAGCACTTTTTTTGTGCTGAAAGTGCCCCCTCGACTTATACTCGAGTCAAGCACTTTTCTGCAGCAAAAAATTTCATTTTCCGAACCGACTTTGGGGCCCCGTATCTCAGGGCCACTTGGTGCTATTAACCCCAAATTTGGTGTGCAAACCCAGTGGAACTGGTACCACAACATATCCAAAGCTGGGGTTCCTAGCACCAAGTAGCCTGAGATACGGGGCCCCAAAACCGGTTCGGAAAATGTCATTCTCCTGCAGAAAAGCGCTTGACATTTTCTGAACTGATTTTTGGGGCCCTGTATCTCGGGGTCACTTGGTGCTGGAAACCCCAGCTTTGGAAATTTTATGCTGCTAGTTCCACTGGGCTTGCACACCAAATTTGGGGTTCTTAGCACTAAGTGGCCCCGAGAGACGGGGCCCCAAATTTGGTCAACTGTGTCCATCTGCAGCAATGTCATTTCGGGACCCTTTGGGTTCAGAGACCCCAAATTTTTGCTGCAGCTAGGGGGCATCTAGGAACCCTTAATTACCGAGTTTGAAGTTCAGGGGACCTATGGCTGCAAATGGGCACAGTGAGGCATGCAAATGGGCACAGTGATGCTGCAAATGGGCATTGTTGACCCTCTTTTCCACTTACAGTAGCTGTGCATTTCTCACCCTCGTCTTATACTCTTGTCAATAAGTTTTTCCCATTTTTTTTGTGGTAAATTAGGGCCTCGACTTATACTCGGAACGACTTATACTCGAGTATATACGGTATACAAAATGTGATCTGTAGGCAAACAAGTCCCATTGAGTAATAAATCATAAAGGAGTCTATACGGAGGTCACTAAAAAGAAGAGTGGCGTGTAAACCACAAATGATGAAAGGTGTGCTTCAAGTTGAAAAAATCTTCATATGAGCAATCAGGAACACCAGGTATGATGTTTGACAGCAGGTATCACAGAAGAAGAATAATAAATGGGTACTCTTACCGGAACCAATGGATCTGGATGTTAGCGACACCAGATCAAACAGGCATGGACAGGAACGGCTTGCAATATCCTGGAATGGTCGGCAAATTTTTAAAAATTATTATTATTATATTTTTTAATGTTTGGTCTTTTTTGTTTTCTTTTTTTTTGTAAAAAATAAAAAGCCCAGTAGTTTTTAAATACCACTAAAAGAAAGCTCTACTTGTGTGAAGAAAATGAAAAAAAAAAATATTTGGGTACAGTGTTGCATGTCCGTAATTGTCATTCAAAATGTGACAGCACTGAAAGCTGAAAATTGGCCTGGGCAGGAAGGGGGTGAAAGTGCCCGGTAGGCAAGTGATTAAGTGGGCAAGTAATTAAGTGAGCAAAAAAGACCAAATATTAAAAAAATAAAAATAATTTTTAGTTTCTAGGGCTAGAATTATTGCTCTCGCTCTACCGATCACGGCGATACCTCACATGTGTGGTTTGAACACCGTTTTCATATGCGGGCGCTACTCATGTATGCATTCGCTTCTGCACGCGAGCTTGTCAGGACGGGGCGCGTTTAAAAACTTTTTTTTTTCTTATTTATTTTACCTTTTTTTTTTAACATTTTTACACTGTTTAAAAAAAGAAAAATTGTGTCACTTTTATTCCTATTACAAGGAATGTAAACATCCCTTGTAATAGAAAAAAGCATGACAGAACCTCTTAAATATGAGATCTGGGGTCAAAAAGACCTCAGATCTCATATTTACATTACAATGCAATATAAAAAATAAATAAAAAGAAAAAAAGGTCATTTAAAAAAAATGAAAAAAAAATAATGGCCCTTTAAGAGCTATGGGCGGAAGTGATGTTTTGACGTCGCTTCCACCCTGCAGAGATATGGAGACGGGTGGGGGCCATCTTCCCCTCACTCGTCTTCATACCCAGCAAGGGGACAGACGCGATCACCTCCGCCGCTGCCGACAGCTCCGGTAAGCGGTCCTGCCCCCTCCAGCCACCGATAAAAGTGATCTTGTGACGAATCCAACGCAGAGACCACTTTTATCTTGTAGCGGACCGCCTGCTAAAGAAGAGGATACCGGGGTTATGGAAGCTAGCTGCTGCCATAACAGCGATAACCTCCTTCAAAGTCATCACATAAAACGACGGTGGGCAGTCCAGAAGTGGTTAACGGATGTGCACTGATAGGCACTGATTTGGTGGCACTGATGAGCAATGATAGACAGCACAGATAAGTGGCACTGATTGACATCACTAATGGGCACGGATTGTTGTCATTGATGGGCTTTACTGTAATTAGGGCACAGATGAGCAGTGCCCTGATTACATGCCTGGGTGTGCCCTGCGAGGAGATACCGCTGATCGGCTCGCCACACTCTCTGTCAGTGTGAGGCGATCACTGGCACTTCTGTGTTTACATGTGACCACATGGTTAAAGAGCTGTGTGATCGGCTCTTTACAGGAGATTGTGGGTCGCACCGTGTCCTGGCAACACTGCGTGACCCCGATCGCCCGCATTCTGGGCGCCGTCATATGACATCCACCCAGAGCGAGAGCCACATCACTCCTCTGTCTTTTGGTGGGTGGCAAACGGTTAAAGCCCAACTCCAGGCAACTAAAAAATGACCCCTTGCGGAGGGATTGTGCCCACGCTGCAAGATTTAGTTGCTTGTTTAGGTCTAGAGGAACAATAAAATAAGATTTTCTTACTTGATCCTACATTCCTCCCTGCTGTTAAACCAGTCCTTCCAGCATCTTCAGTCCCATGCTCTAGCAGTCTAGAATCCTGAAGTCATCAAGACCAAGAGTGTGGGGAAGCACGATCTTCCAGGGAAGCAAATGATTAGGTAAAAGTGTTTCTCTTTTCCTCTAGACAAAGCAAGTAAACCTTGCAGATCGGGCACAGCCACACCTCAAGGGATCATTTCACATTTTCCTGGAGTTGGATTCTTTCACACCCCTCAGCCGCCCCAACCTTCTCTCCCGGTAGCAGCAGCTGTTGGCTGGTAAAACCCAATCTAGCTGGTTGTTCTCCATGAAGGAAATCGCTCACCCAGGGGAGTTGAACCTGATTTAAAATGGGTCCAAACACACAAATCTCTTCATATCTGTCAAATCTGTCTGGACTGGGTGATGATTATTTTAGGTTGATGGCACAGAGAGAAATAGAGGTTGTTATTGCTGAACTCACTTGAAAATGCAAGTTCCCTGGCTGTCATGCTGATCTAATGTTCTAATATGTCCTGAGCTGATGACCCAGAACAATATGCAGATCAGTTTTATTTTCATTCTTACTTCACTTGCTACATGCTTCTTCTGAGTCAATGGTTCTGAAAGTATTAAATCTCAGAAAATCTGAATTTTGGAAAGAGGTCAGCAATGTCAGCTATAATAATTATCTTACCACAGGTTTCTTTTGAGGTTGGCCATACATAGTAGGATGTGATTGTACAGACTTATCCTTTAGATTTCATTAGCCAGACATGAACACTGATTACTTACTGCATGTTGTACCCATTTCCCCATTACACCCCATAATCAGCACAATGCAGCCCCATCTCTGTGGAATCACGATTATCGGGTGAGATTGTAGCACTGCTCCCCAGCGATCCCCTGTATTATACATCAATACTTATCCATGTATATAGAGAGTAGGGATGAGCCGAACACCCCCCGGTTCGGTTCGCACCAGAACCTGCGAACGGACCGAAAGTTCGCACGAACGTTAGAACCCCATTGACATCTATGGGACTCGAACGTTCGAAATCAAAAGTGCTCATTTTAAAGGCTAATTTGCATGGTATTGTCCTAAAAAGGGTTTGGGAACCCGGGTCCTACCCCAGGGGACATGTATCAATGCAAAAAAAACTTTTAAAAACGGCCGTTTTTTCGGGAGCAGTGATTTTAATGATGCTTAAAGTAAAAAAAAAAGTGAAATATTCCTTTAAATATCGTACCTGGGGGGTGTCTATAGTATGCCTGTAAAGTGGCGTGTGTTTCCCGTGTTTAGAACAGTCCCTGCACCAAATGTCATTTTTAAAGGTAAAAATCTCATTTAAAACTGCTTGCGGGTTTAATGTCATGTCGGGTCATGGCAATATGGATGAAAATCAGTGAGACAAACGGCATGGGTACCCCCCCCAGTCCATTACCAGGCCCTTTGGGCCTTGTATGAATATTAAGGGGAACCCCGCACCCAAATTAAAATAAGGAAAGGCCCTATATACTCTGAACAGCAGTATACAGGCGGTGCAAACAAGACAGGGACTGTAGGTTTGTTGTTAAAGTGGAAGTAAACCCTCCTATCGTTTTCAGTCAAGGAAGCTGCCATCTTGGCCTCTAATAATTCTTCAACTGCCATAATGCTGCACATGTGATCAGTTGTGACACCAGCCATTGGATGGTTTGAAAGTTTGGTTGAGAGCACAACCAATGTAAAAGTTAGCATTTCCGGCATGCCGGGAATGTAAGTGTTTTTTGAAACTAGGTTTACTCCCGCTTTAAGTAGAATCTCTTTGTAATTTTGAACGGGTACATTTTTAACGTGTTTAGCTGCAGCCAAAAAATCTTTTTTAAGCTTTTTGGAAAACATAGGGAAGGGTTATCACCCCTGTGACATTTGTTTTGCTGTCTTTCCTCCTCTTCAGAAGATTTCACCTCACTTTTTGTCCCAATGAAAAATGTTTTTTGAAAATTTGGGGTTTTTTGTGGAACAAGGATTGGAAAGCATCAGTGGAAAGGAGAAATTGTTTTCCCATATTAACTCTTACAGGAGAGAATTTCCCTTCCTAGGGGTAGATTTCCGTTTGCAAGTAGGAGTCGTTTGTAAGTTAGATGTTTGAAAGTAGGGTCCTGCCCTATATACTCAGCAGAAATTTGGGCCTTAGGTGTTGCTGTGGCCACAGGGCCCTGCTGTGAAATATTAGATCAAGAATTGTAATTACATGCCCCTGTTGAACAGGAGCTGAAAAATTAGGCCTTAGGCACTGGTGCTGGTGCCACAACACTGCAACCCCTCACAGACACTCTAGTTGGAACGCAGGAACGAGCCCTGCTGCAAAGTATTACATCAAAAATTGTAATTACACGCCCCTGTTAGACAGGGGCAGAAAAATTGGGCCTTAGGCACTGGTGCTGGTGCCACAACACTGCAACCCCTCACAGACACTCTAGTTGGAATGCAGGAACGAGCCCTGCTGCAAAGTATTACATCAAAAATTGTAATTACACGCCCCTGTTAAACAGGGGCTGAAAAATTGTGCCTTAGGCACTGGTGGTGGCGCCCAGAACCAAAAATGTTCTTACAAGCTATCAGCGTGATGATTGAGGAGGAAGAGGATAATTACTCAGGGATAGTCACTCAGCATCAGCATAGGCAGTCTTTGAAGGGATCTGAGATTTCAAAAAAAATTATTCGGTTACATCAGCATCATGTGCTTGGTAGCTGGTGGTGATCCAAGACTGATTCATTTTTATGAAGGTCAGCCGATCGACCGAGTCGGTGGACAGACGCACCCTGTGATCGGTTACCACGCCTCCAGCAGCACTGAATGTGCGTTCCGAAAGAACGCTGGATGCAGGACAGGCCAGTAGCTCAATTGCATACTGTGCAAGCTCTGGCCAGTGATCCATCCTCAAGACCCAGTAACCCAGAGGATTTTCGGTGGGAAAGGTGTCCAAGTCTGATCTTGCCCCTAGGTATTCCTGCACCATGTAAAACAGACGCTGGCGATGGTTGCTGGAACCGATCATACCTTGGGGCTGCGGACCAAAAAATTGTCTGAACGCATCGGTCAGACGACCACCTTCTCCACCGCTCCTTCTTTGACTGACCGAAGCCTCAGCAACACGTTGTCCAGAAACAGGAGTTTGTAACCTCCCAGTCTCTGGGAACGCATTGCACAGACCTTTCTGCAAGGCCTCCCGAAGATGTTTCATCCTCTGCTCCCTCTGCGATGGCAAGATAAGGTCCGCAACCTTACCCTTGTAACGTGGATCAAGGAGGGTTGCCAGCCAGTATTGGTCTTTCTCCTTGATACCACGAATACGAGGATCCTTACGCAGGCTTTGCAGGATCAGGGAGGCCATGCAGCGTAGGTTTGCTGAGGCATTCGGTCCGGAGTCCTCTGGGTCACTAAGGACGACAACGTCCGCAGCCACCTCCTCCCAGCCACGTACAAGTCCATGTGTTTCTTGGGACTGATCCCTTAAAGACTGCTGCTGATGCTGAGTGCCAGGCTCCACCTCCATACTGACACAATCTTCCTCCTCCTCCTCCTCTTCCTGTGTGATCGGCGGGCACGCAGGAACACTGTCTGGATAAAGGGGGCCTTGAGAGCTAAGGAAGTCCTCCTCTTCCTGCCTCTGTTCTGCCTCAAGTGCCCTGTCCATTATTCCACGCAGCGTGTGCTCCAACAGGTGGACAAGGGGGACAGTGACACTGATGCATGCACTGTCACTGCTCACCATCCTCGTGGCCTCCTTGAATGGTGACAGGACAGTGCATGCATCCCTGATCATGGCCCACTGGCGTGGGGAAAAAAAACCAAGCTCCCCTGACCCTGTCCTGGTGCCATAGTCGCACAGGTACTCATTGATGGCCCTCTGCTGCGTGTGCAGCCGCTGCAGCATGGCCAACGTTGAGTTCCACCTGGTGGGCATGTCACAGATTAGGCGGTTCTTGGGCAGGTTAAACTCCTTTTGGAGGTCCGTCAGCCGAGCACTGGCATTATATGACCGGCGGAAATGCACACAGACTTTCCTGGCCTGCCTCAGGACATCCTGTAAGCCCGGGTACCTGCCCAAGAACCGCTGCACCACCAAGTTAAGGACGTGAGCCAAACAGGGTACATGGGTCATTTGTCCCTGTCGGAGGGCAGAGAGGAGGTTGGTGCCATTGTCGCAAACCACCATTCCTGCCTTAAGTTGGCGTGGCGTCAACCACCTCTGAACCTGCCCCTGCAGAGCTGACAGAACCTCTGCCCCAGTGTGGCTCCTGTCCCCCAAGCACACCAGCTCAAGCACCGCATGGCATCTTTTGGCCTGCGTACTTGCATAGCCCCTTGAACGACTACGGAGCACCGCTGGTTCCGAGGAAGAGGCCATGGAGGAAGAAGAAGAGGAGGGGGTGGAGGAGAGAGGTGTGTCACAATCAGCATTTTGGAGGCGTGGTGGCGGAACAACCTCCAACACTACTGCACCTTGTCCTGCATCCTTCCCAGCTGCCAGCAGAGTCACCCAATGCGCCGTGAAACTTAGGTAACGTCCCTGTCCATGCCTGCTGGACCATGAGTCAGCGGTAATATGCACCTTACCGCTGACCGCCCTGTCCAGCGAGGCATGGACATTGCCTTCCACATGCCGGTAGAGAGCCGGAATCGCCTTCCGTGAGAAAAAGTGGCGTTTGGGTACCTGCCACTGAGGAACTGCACATTCCACAAACTCACGGTAGGGGGCAGAGTCTACCAATTGAAGAGGCAGCAGTTGAAGTGCTAGCAATTTTGCCAAGCTAGCATTCAACCACTGGGCATGTGGATGGCTGGGAGCAAACTTTTTTCGGCGGTGCAGCAGCTGGGGCAGGGAAATTTGCCTGGTACAATCTGACGTCGGTGTACCAAAAGCAGATTGCCCACAAGTACTTGGCTGTGACACACCTAATTCTACACCTTCATTCCTCTCACTGCAGGTCTCAGAGAGGACTGGAGGTCTAGTGGGGTTGGAAATCTCAGCTGATGAGGAGCAAGGAGAGATCCTCTTTGTTCTTTGGTGTGAGTCTTTTAGATACGCTTGCCAACGAACTGCATGGCAGGTCAACATATGTCTGGTCAAGCATGTGGTACCCAAGCGGGAGATGTTTTGGCCACGCGAGATACGCTTGAGACATATGTTGCAAATAGCAGCGGTGCGATCTGATGCACTCGTCTCAAAAAAGGCCCACACCAAAGAACTTTTTGAATAACGCGCAGAGACTGCAGCGCCCTGCACATGTGGAGCTTTGGGGTGTGATGCAGTCAATGTGCTGCCCTTAGGCTGGCCCCTGGAGGGCATCCTGCCTCGTTGGTGATGTGCCGCCTCCTCCTCCTCCTCCTCCTCCTCTCTCCTATCAGGCACCCACGTTGAGTCAGTGACCTCATCATCCCCTCCCTCCTCATCACTGGAGCAAACCTGGCAGTATGCTGCAGCAGGGGGAGCATGACTGCCAGATTGCTGTCCTTGGGCACCCCCTCTGTCCGTGCTCATGTTACTGCCTTCATCGAGCTCAGTATCATCATCAGAGCCTTCCAAACGCTGGGCATCCTCCTTGAGCATGTACCCAACACTGTGGTCAAACAGTTCGAGGGAATCCTCAGGAGGACATGGTGGAGCTAGGGAAGGAGTCACTGATGACATTGAGCTGAGGGAAGAGGCCGCTGCTTTGCCAGACAAAGCACCCTGGGTGAGAGAGGATGAGGAGGATGAGGACGGCTTGGTCATTCACTCGACCAAGTCTTCCGCATGTTGCGGCTCAACACGGCCAGCTGCCGAAAAAAAGGCCAAGCGTGTCCCATGGCCACGTGCTGATGAGGATGCACCGTCTCCACGACCAGCACTAGACACAGAGCCTGCTTGCCCTCTCTTATTGGCTTGTGACTGTCTGCCTCTCCTTCTTGGCCTTCCAGACATACTAATGGCCTGTAGCTGCACTAAGCTGGGATAGAACACCAGTAATTTTCTTCAGGTAGCTTTATATACTGTAACCAGACAAGCCTGCCTGTCAGTAGGAAGATAACAGGAACGGATCTAGCTGAACACTGTGAGCAGGACGCACTGTACTAAATGTAAATAGTCTAGCTGCCTGACCGTGGTACTAATAGGATCAAATAGAACACCTGTAATTTTCTTCAGGTAGCTTTATATACTGTAACCAGACAAGCCTGCCTGTCAGTAGGAAGATAACAGGAACGGATCTAGCTGAACACTGTGAGCAGGACGCACTGTACTAAATGTAAATAGTCTAGCTGCCTGACCGTGGTACTAATAGGATCAAATAGAACACCTGTAATTTTCTTCAGGTAGCTTTATAAACTGTAAACAGACAAGCCTGCCTGTCAGTAGGAAGATAACAGGAACGGATCTAGCTGAACACTGTGAGCAGGACGCACTGTACTAAATGTAAATAGTCTAGCTGCCTGACAGTGGTACTAATAGGATCAAATAGAACACCTGTAATTTTCTTCAGGTAGCTTTATATACTGTAACCAGACAAGCCTGCCTGTCAGTAGGAAGATAACAGGAACGGATCTAGCTGAACACTGTGAGCAGGACGCACTGTACTAAATGTAAATAGTCTAGCTGCCTGACCGTGCTACTAATAGGATCAAATAGAACACCTGTAATTTTCTTCAGGTAGCTTTATATACTGTAACCAGACAAGCCTGCCTGTCAGTAGGAAGATAACAGGAACGGATCTAGCTGAACACTGTGAGCAGGACGCACTGCACTAAATGTAAATAGTCTAGAAGATAACAGGAACGGATCTAGCTGAACACTGTGAGCAGGACGCACTGCACTAAATGTAAATAGTCTAGAAGATAACAGGAACGGATCTAGCTGAACACTGTGAGCAGGACGCACTGCACTAAATGTAAATAGTCTAGAAGATAACAGGAACGGATCTAGCTGAACACTGTGAGCAGGACGCACTGCACTAAATGTAAATAGTCTAGAAGATAACATGAACGGATCTAGCTGAACACTGTGAGCAGGACGCACTGCACTAAATGTAAATAGTCTAGAAGATAACAGGAACGGATCTAGCTAAACTGAATACAGTGTATATATATATATATGCAACACCTGGGATGCATATATATATACACAATACACTGTAGGTGCAGCTAACTGACTGACTGTTCTGCCTAATCTATCTAACTCAAATCAAATGACACTGTCTCTCTCTCTATCTCTCAGCACACCGGAACACACACTACACAGGGCCGCCGTGCAGGCGGCCTTATATAGTGTGGGGCGTGTACTAAATCCCCTGAGCCATAATTGGCCAAAGCCTCCTTGGCTTTGGCCAATTACGGCTCTCTGTTCAGGCGGCGCTGTGATTGGCCAAGCATGCGGGTCATAGTGCATGCTTGGCCAATCATCAGCCAGCAATGCACTGCGATGCCGCAGTGAATTATGGGCCGTGACGCGCCACATGGGTTCGACTCGAACACGAAGCTCATCCCTAATAGAGAGTAAGGGCATACAGTGGCTTGCGAAAGTATTCGGCCCCCTTGAACTTTTCAACCTTTTGCCACATTTCAGGCTTCAAACATAAAGATATAAAATTTTAATTGTTTGTGAAGAATCACCAACAAGTGGGACACAATTGTGAAGTGGAACGAAATCTATTGGATATTTTAAACTTTTTTAGCAATTAAAAAACTGAAAAGTGGTGCGTGCAAAATTATTCGGCCCCTTTACTTTCAGTGCAGAAAACTCACTCCAGAAGTTCAGCGAGGATCTCTGAATGATCCAATGTTGTCCTAAATGACTGATGGTGATAAATAGAATCCACCTGTGTGTAATCAAGTCTCTGTATAAATGCACCTGCTCTGTGATAGTCTCAGGGTTCTGTTGAAAGCGCAGAGAGCATCATGAAGACCAAGGAACACACCAGGCAGGTCCGTAATACTGTTGTGGAGAAGTTTAAAGCCGGATTTGGATACAAAAAGATTTCCCAAGCTTTAAACATCCCAAGGAGCACTGTGCAAGCGATCATTTTGAAATGGAAGGAGTATCAGACCACTGCAAATCTACCAAGACCTGGCTGTCCCTCTAAACTTTCAGCTCAGACAAGGAGAAGACTGATCAGAGATGCAGCCAAGAGGCCCATGATCACTCTGGATGAACTGCAGAGAACTACAGCTGAGGTGGGAGAGTCTGTCCATAGGACAACAATCAGTCGTACACTGCACAAATCTGGCCTTTATGGAAGAGTGGCAAGAAGAAAGCCATTTCTCAAAGATATCCATAAAAAGTCTTGTCTAAAGTTTGCCACAAGCCACCTGGGAGACACACCAAACATGTGGAAGAAGGTGCTCTGGTCCGATGAAACCAAAATCGAACTTTTTGGCCACAATGCAAAACGATATGTTTGGCGTAAAAGCAACACAGCTCATCACACTCAACACACCATCCCCACTGTCAAACATGGTGGTGGCAGCATCATGGTTTGGGCCTGCTTTTCTTCAGCAGGGACAGGGAAGATGGTTAAAATTGAGGGGAAGATGGATGCAGCCATATACAGGACCATTCTGGATGAAAACCTGTTTGGAGTCTGCAAAAGACCTGAAACTGGGACAGAGATTTATCTTCCAACAAGACAATGATCCCAAACATACAGCAAAATCTACAAAGGAATGGTTCACAAATAAACGTATCCAGGTGTTAGAATGGCCAAGTCAAAGTCCAGACCTGAATCCAATCGAGAATCTGTGGAAAGAGCTGAAAACTGCTGTTCACAAACGCTCTCCATCCAACCTCACTGAGCTCGAGCTGTTTTGCAAGGAAGAATGGGCAAGAATTTCAGTCTCTAGATGTGCAAAACTGATAGAGACATACCCCAAGCGACTTGCAGCTGTAATCGCAGCAAAAGGTGGCTCTACAAAGTATTAACGCAAGGGGGCCGAATAATTTTGCACGCCCCTTTTTTCATTTTTTTATTAGTTAAAAAAGTTTCAAAAATCCAAAAGATTTCGTTTCACTTCACAATTGTGTCCCACTTGTTGGTGATTCTTCACAAAAAATAAAATTTTTATATCTTTATGTTTGAAGCCTGAAATGTGGCAAAAGGTTGAAAAGTTCAAGGGGGCCGAATACTTTCGCAAGCCACTGTATGTAAAATATGGCCCCAATTTTCAGCATCATCAGGAGGGTTTTACAAACAGTCCCAACTGCTGGAAATGTATGCAAATGTCAAAAGCTGAATGTCGGCTTAAAGACAGAAGTGATCCGGCAGCTTCTATGGACCCCCAATATGTGCGACTCCCCCCCCACCATATTTCCCAGGCTCCACTAATCCACCCCTGGGCCTGGAACCCATGTGGTGGGTGTCACCAAGTAGAGGGGAGGGAGAACAGAGAGCACCTATTTGTTGATCTCCTCTAGACAGTAAGGACCCAGAAGCAACATTTTTCACTTCCGGTTGTCACTTTTTCCAGCAGTTCTGGCCACAGAAAAAGCTAATGAAGCACAATATACACTCTGTTAGCTTCAGACGTGCAGTGGAGACATCAGGGGTCTAAAAGACTGCTGGTGTCCCATTAAAGAGACCTTGTTGAAATAAATATATTATCACATAGGGGCGACTGGTTCCCGTGAAGTGTTTGAGTGTAACATTACTTTACACTTTTTTCTTTCCACTTAAAGAGGAGGGCCCATTGAAAAAAAAAAATAAAAGTCAGCAGCTACAAATACTGCAGCTGCTGACTTTTAATTGGACACTTACCTGTCCCAGGGTCCAGCGATGTGGGGGATCGAAGCCCCGCTTGTCTCCCCCTCCGTTCGGCAGCGCCGGCATTGCAACTGTGGGCTCCGGGCTGTGGCTTCACAGCCTGGCACCCACTGTGCATGCGCGAGCGCAATTGGGGTGCAGCGCACCGTGATTGGCCGCTCAGTCACCTGGGACCTGTAATGGGTCCCAGATGATTGACAAGTGGGAGGGAACAGAGCCGAGTCCTTCCTGTGCCGAGGGGGAAGTGACGTCTTCAGCCCAGGCACTGGAAGAGGCAGATTTCGAGGGATCCCTATAGCAATAGGGAAAACAAGGTAAGTAATTTTTTTTTTTATCCAATTCATTATTTATGATTGATTTCCAGCACAGTCAAGCATTTTTCGTTTTATGGGTGGAACACCACTTTAACTTTATTTCTATCACATATGTAATATAATTTTGTTATGACAGGTTCTCTTTAATGAGACTAATAGCCCCCTGATGTCTCGCCTGCCTTCTACTGAAGGTAATCACAGGTTGTTCTTCATTAGCTTCTTCCTCGGCTACGGCAGCCGGGGAAAGTGATAGCTGAACTGGGAAGTGATGTAATGCATGTCACCTCCATGTGCTTTCTAGTTCTCTGGTCTCCCTCCCCTCTTCCCAATGACACCTGCCAAGGGGGTCCTGGGCCTACAATTGGGATAGTGGAGCCCAGAAAACATGGCAAGGGGTCTTGCAGAGGGGGTCACTGGAAGTGACTCAGCTGTACAGTACGCTTCCACCTAGGGCTGGGAGATTTTCTTAAAAAAAAAAAAATCTTCGATTCTCTTAAAAAAAACTCGATTCACGATTCGAATAGTTTTTTTTTTTTTTTTTGGAAACTGCGCCGGTCCCGAGGCGCTGCGGGCATGAGTTTTCAGTCTGCAGCGTCCGGCCGTAGCCGCGGACTAGGCCGAAGCCACGGCCTCACCTAAAAACTCATGCCCGCAGCGCCTCGGGACCGGCGCGGTGAAAAAAAAAAATTTTTAAAAATCGATTTGCTTAAATTTTGAATCGATTTGACCTCTCAACTCGATTCAAGATTTAAATGGATTTTTATCCCAGCCCTACTTCCACCTTACAGCCAAGATTTGGCTTGTCACATTTACACTGCAGTTGATGTAGCTGTTGCAGCAAAAGGGTTAAGCCCCCAACAAACCTATTTAGTCCCCCCGACCCCTATGCACGTTTGTATAGAAGTGCACACATTGGGGACACCTATGTATGAAACTGTCGGTTGTGCTACACATTACATATCACCGCACACACTGGAGTGAGAGCAATAAGAGGTTTTATAGTGTCATCTATTGGACAATGTTGGGTACCGAAGTTTGTCACCATTTCACCGACACACAATATTAAAGTTTTACATGTTGCTTATCTATTGACTTGCTGCAATTAAGTATATTTAAATATTTTGCGAAAATTGGGTAATATATTGTGCGTCTGTGCACTAAAATTAACTTTAGTGCGTTTTACTGAAAATGTGTGCTTGGTGGGGTAGGCCATTGCATTTATATCATGTGACAAACAATTGGAACAATTACCATTTTATTTTCCAGGATCTCCGCTTTTAGAAAATATATAATGTTTTGGGGTTATAACTAATCTTTCAACCTAAATTTTTTTTGTGTGTGTGTGCAAAAAAATTACAAAAACAGTTCTGGCAGTGAAAGGGTAAAGATTTTGTTCTCTCCACATGCTTTAGAGCCCTTTCACACTGGGGCGGGGTTGGCGGTAAAACGCCACTATTATTAGTGGTGTTTTACCGCCGGTATGCGGCCGCTAGCTGGGCGGTTTTACCCCCCACTAGCGGGCGAGAAAGGGTTAAATACCACTGCAGAGGTGCTTTGCCGGCGGTATAGCCGCGCCGTCCCATTGATTTCAATGGGCAGGAGCGGTAAAGGAGCGGTATACACACCGCTCCTTCACCGCTCCGAAGATGCTGCTGGCAGGACTTTTTTTACCGTCCTGCCAGCGCATCGCTCCAGTGTGAAAGCCCTCGGGGCTTTCACACTGGAATGCAAGCAGCGGCATTTTCGGGTCGGTTTGCAGGCGCTATTAGCGCAATAGCGCCTGCAAACCGCCCCAGTGTGAAAGGGCTCTAAGTGGAAATAAACCCATCAATTTAACAGTTTCCAAAAGCGTGGCGAGAATAACTGTCACAGGTGCTTGTGCTCTCAACTAAACTGTCAAGCCATCAAATGTCTGGTGTCATAACTGATCACATGTGCAGCACCATGGCAACTGCAGATCAAACAAACAGGCCAATGTGGTGGCTTCCTTGGCAAAAGGATCTGGAGGGTTTCTCTGGTAAAAGGATCTGGAGGGTTTGGTTCCACTTGCTTCATGAATCATACGAGGTTGACCAACAATTTTTTATTGTAATGTCACCTTACTACACATCTCAAGTGAAGCACCACACAGGGTACAATCTACGGTAAGTTAAAAAAGTCCAAAAACAAGGGGATTTTTTATGTACCGTAAAATGCCTTTCTCTGAGTTCATTGACAGACACAGTTGCTTCTCTTCCTTATCCATGACCAAACAGGTTTTTTTTAGCTCCACCTACAGGAGTAGGAAACTGGGCAGAAAAAAAAAAAAAAAAGCCGTGGCACCTCCTATGGGCAGTCCTCTCTGGGTAAAATCCCCTCTCTGCTATAGTCACAATCAGGGTCAAATGAGAAAACTCCTCAGAGAGGTGGGTGCTGTCAGGCAATGAACTCAGAGAAAATTGAAAAAATTCCTTATCAAATACTTACTGAAATTTTCCTTTCCTGATGGACTCCATGGCAGCATACGTGTGGGTTTAGCCCCACCTCCACTACTACCCTATAGGACCCCACTCCCATAAATCTTTGCTTCGAGCCAGCGGCCGTGTTCCATAACTAGCCTACTCCAGATACTGGGACGGAACTCTTGATGCCATGGAGTCCATCAGGAAAGGAAAATAAGTATTTGATAGGGAATTTTCCATTTTCCTGGCAGACTCCATGGTAGCATACGTGTGGGAAATAACTTGCCGTACACACCCAGGTGAGCAAATTGCTGAGCAAAAAGAAAGATTTAATTAACCTAGTCCATCAAAAGTACTTGTAAACCAAAATTAACAGAAGATAGGTCATCTGGTTCAACACAATGATATATAAATGTGTTGACTGAAGACCAAGAAGCTGCTCTGCAGATCACCTCGGGAACGGCGTGACGTGAAGCTGCCCATGATGTTGAGACGCTTCTGGTTGAATTCGTTCTCACTGCCTGCAGAGGTGCCAAGTCCTTCGTTTTATAGGCCCATTGGATAGACTGAATGATCCACGCAGCAATGGATCTAGCTGAGGCATGCATTCCCTTGTTCTTCCCGTGGAAGATAATCAGATTGACGAAAGAGAGCCATGGCCTCTAAATTTTGCTTCAAGATGTCCCCCACGTCAAGGGGATGTACATCCAAGTTTTTGGCTGATCTGAAGGTGGGAAGTACGATTTCCTGATTTTTGTGGAAAACTGGTCGCTTTGGGGTTCAACCCCAGCATAGGAATTAGCACTACTCTATCCAGGAAGGTTAGAAAAGGCTCCTTTGAGCCCAGGTCTCTGATTTCGGATACCCTTTTTGCTGATGTGATGGCCACTAGAAAAGTATTAGTTTAGAGAACAAATTCCTTGATCAAGAGTGGCTTGCCAGGTTCCGACCCGAGCTGTGAGAAGAACTTGAGGACCAGTGGGAGATCCCACTTGGGGGATCTCGGCTTTTTTTGGGGCCTGAGCCTGATTGCCCCCCTTGAGGAATTGGCAAACAAGGGTGTGCCTGGCCCAAGACACTCCCGTGAATGCTGAAATAGCTGGAACCTGTACTCGGAGGGAGCTGACAGACAGGGCTGGGTCTAATCCCGATTGCAGGAAACTTAGGATATCCTGGACTGCTGGGGCACTACACGGGTTGGCTCTGTAAGACATATGGTCCGTGAATCTTGCCCATATTCTCTTATAGACCCTCTTGGTGCTCCTTCTCCTACCGCTAAAGAGTGTAGGGATGACCTCTTCTGGACAGCCTAGCACCTCCAGCCTTCCCCTCTGAAGAACCAGGCCTTGAGGTGCAGGTGAGCAGACCTGTGCCCTGAGAGGCAGGGGAACCGGATCCCAATAGCTGAGTAGCGTCAAGAGAGAAAACTATTGCCTGTAGGGCCAGAAAGGCTATGGAGTATCACTGGAATTGGAGGAAAGGCGTAGGCTCTGTGGAACCTCCATTGATCCGTGAGGGCATCCACTCCATAGGCCTGAGGGTCTCGGAACCTTGAGTAATATCTCGCCAGTTTGTTGTTGCATGGTGATGCGAAGAGGTTGACTTCTGGTGAAAACCCCAGGGTCCTGGGCCGAAATTTTGGAGGGAACCAAGACTGTGTCCCCTAAGCTGTCCGATCGAATGACACAACTGTATATAGTACATAAAGCCTATCTGACCCCGGTGAGATTGGCAAAGTTCCAGCACACGCCGGACCCAACGTGTCACCTGTGCAGAACTGGCCCGGGCTCGTTTTACCATCTTATATGGAGCTGCACAAATGTTCAGACATATTGGATGCAGGTTGTCCGTTTCCTCCATGATAATATGGGATCTCCTGTGGTGCTCGACCCTAAGTTATGTATTTTGGGACTATTGGCAGATGTAGAGGTGGATAAATACCACACAATTTTAATTTCTGAAACATTATTCTTAGCACGCAAAGTGATAGCACAAAGATGGATGCAGAATACGCCCCCCACACTACAGTTGTGGAAAAAAGCAGTTAATGACACCCTGCCATTTAAGAAACTGATATACGCACACAGGGGATCCGCACAAAAATATTCAAAGATCTGGGACAGATGGTTGGAGGACGGGGAGACCTGTGTATAATGGTTCCAAATCCAGTGCAGCGTTCCCCTACACCTAAAACACGGTATATTTAGAAGTTGGAATAATCTGCCGCATAACTTACGACACATGTGAATATATGTGAATGTATGCCCTGTAATATTACTGCATATTTAATTGTGATGTTACAATATGTATCTGAACTTCTATGGCCATATGTACCCAATTGACTTGTAAAATGTGTTTTATATTAATAAAGTTGTTTTTTTCCAAGTAAAAAAAAGAAAACCCCAGGGTCAAGAGCCATGCCAACACTCTCTTGTGGAGAGCCCACTCGTTGTCCAGGTGGACTCGAGAGGAAATCTTCTTGTACATTCTGGACCCCGGGTACATATGCTGCTGAAATGTTAGACAAGTTCTTCTGAGCCCAGGTCATAATTGGATCAACAGCAAAGGCTCTAGAGGACTCACCCTTGTTGTTTTTTTTGTTTATAGCACAAAAAATAAAAACCGCAGAGGTGATCAAATACCGCCAAAAGAAAGCTCTATTTGTGGGGAAAAAAAAAAGGACGTCAATTTTGTTTGGGTACAGTGTCGCACAACTGCGCATTTGTCAGTTAAACTGACGCAGTGCCGTATCACAAAAAATGGCCTGGTCAGCAGCCAAATCTTCGTCTGTAAGCGGTTAACGTGGGAGTAAACTCCTATGTATAATTTTTACCTATAGGCAAGCCTCATTATAAACTTACCTATAGGTACTGTAAATATATCTCCTAAATGTGAACTGTTTAGGAGATATCACATTTAGATGCAGCTGGTGATGTCACCAGCGCATGCGCTCTGAAGTAATGGCATACCCATGCCGTTCTTTCAGAGCCGCGCTGTAAACAGCGACTCCCGTGCGCATGTATCATCGCCGGCTCGGCCATTCATATTGCCGAAGCCCGTGAACCCAGAAAGAAGGCCAGGTGAAGATGGAAGCACATTCAGCGGTGACACACACCTCTGGGGGGGCTTTGTTTTCAAGTAAGTCCTGCATAATTTGCTAGTATGCAATGCACACTAGCACATTATGACTTAAAGTGGTTCTAAAAACATAAAGCTTTTTATCTGAATGCATTCTGTGTGCAGCAGTCCCCCTAATATTTACCTGAGCCCCATCTCGATCCAGCGATCTTGCACGAGAGACTTGGCTGTCCGGGACTCTCCTGCCAATCAAAGTCAGTGAGCCAATGAGGAGAGAGGGGGTGGGGCCGAGCTGCTGCTCCATGTCTGATTGGACACACAAAGAAGCGGCTCAGCTTGGGTGTCCCCATAACAAGCTGCTTGCTGTGGGGAGCAGGAGGGAGGGGCCAGGAGCATCGAAGAGGGAAGCGAGAAGTGGAGGATCTGGGTTGCTCTGTGCAAAACCATTACACAGAGCGGGTAAGTATGATATGTTTGGTATTAAAAAAAAACTGAGTCTTATAATATCTAATATCACTTTAAACTGCCCGGGACCTGATTTTTTTTCTTTTCCGATGCGGTTTATCTATCGCTTTAATTGCAGTGACTTCTTAGGCAGCATTTATTAAACCCTCACCTCCCTGGTCATTCTTGCTGCCTAAAAACTTGCTCCCTAGGACATCCCAAACAGACTTTTGCGTAGCAGAAACGCACATTCCCGCTCATGTTTTTTTTTTGCCTGTTTTTTACATGTAAATACATATCACGTATAGGGCAGCTGATTCACTTAAATGGGCTTCCCTACATGTGCCAAATTCCCCAAAGTAGCTCAAGAACCTTTTCTGTCATGGAACATCGCACATAGCACTTAGCAGCAAAACACAAATCAGCCAACCGTGATTGGGGTGTCACTAACAGTTACCCTGAATTCACATCTGTACATTTCTGAACAGGCAGCAACCCACGTTTTAGAAACTCACAGCAAACGCACATCCCGCTTGCATTGCCATTTAGACAGCATTACTCTGATTGCACGCAACCTGCACTGAAAATGTACGGCAACTCCCACCAAATATGCGTCATGCTTACAGTGCCATATAGGCTGCATTCGCATCTGTGTGTTTCCGAATGCATGGCAAACCACATAGAAAATGCACGCTTTGAGGCAAAGTGTGTTGCGCTTGTGTTAGGGTACATGCACACTGGACGCTGAGAACAGCTGCCCTGGATGTTTCTTCTGGCAGCAAAAAAGAAAAAAAAATGCTGGTAAAGGTGTGTACCACAATTACACGCATTTACCTGTGTCAAGTGCTTTGGGTGTTTATTCATTTCATTGGCCAGAATATTTATTCCATCCATTGAAATAACAAATTGCTGAAGTGCTAAACGCTCCTAACATTTAGGTGCGTTTTTGCTGCGTTTGGCATTTTTCTGTCAAAACACTCCTCTCCTGAATGTGAATTTAGTCTTTGTGTGCCGCTCCTAAAGGTGAGTTTTCCAAACACATGAAAACCCGGAAGAAAACGCACGATTTGCCGAACGTCTCTGAACCACGCTGCAATGCGCCTCACATTACCATAAGTTTGCATCTGTGCGTTTCCAAATGTGTGGCAACCTACAAGGAAACGTTTTCTTTGCCCTGCATTTCAAAAACTCGGCAGTATCCGTCATGCTTTCGTTACCATTTAGGCCACGTTTTTATCTGTGCGTTTCCAAACTTGTCACAACCCGCACAGAAAACACGTGGCAATGCGCTTGTGTTACCAATTGTTTGCATCTGCCCAATTTTCAAGTGCATGGCAACCAGCAAGAAAACGCACGCTTTGCCGCAACATTTTAAAAACATGCGGCAATGCGTGTCGCACTTGCTTTATCATTCGCAAACATGTCCGTTTCCAAACGCATGGCAACTTGCAAGAAAATGCACGCTTTGTCATGCATTTTTAAAATGGACGGCAATGTGCATCACCTTTGCCTTACTATCTAGGCTGCATTCTCATCTGTGCATTTCCAAACCCACAGCAACCCGCACAGACAATGTGTGCTTTGCCATGTGTTTGGAAGATGCAAAGCAACACGCATCATGCTTGCGATACCATTTGTTTACATCTGCACATTTCTGAATGCATGACAACTCGCAAGTAAAACGCATGCTCTGCCATTCGTTTCAAAAACACGTGACAACCCGCACAGAAAACACGCACTTTGCCTTGCATTTTAAAAACACTTGACAATGAGTATCTTGCTTGTGTTACCATTCATTTTCTTCTGTCTGTTTATAATCGCATGGCAACCCGCATGGCAATGTGTGTCACACTTGCAGTGCCATTTAGGCTGCGTTCTCATCTGCGCATTTCAAAACACGTGACAACCCGCACAGAAAACACGTGGCAATGCGCTTACGTTACCATTAGTTTGCATCTGCGTGTTTCCAAATGCACGGCAACCAGCAAGAAAATGCATGCTTTGCACTGCGTTTTACATGCGTTACACTTGAATTATCATTTGTTTGCATCTGCGTGTTTACAAATGCTTGGCAACAAGAAAATACATGCTTTGCCGTTCATTTATTTTGAAGACGTGTGGTAATGTGCGTCATGCTTGTGTTACCATTTAGGCTCTACTTGTATCTGCACAGCAACCAGCACAGAAGATGCACTTTGCAGCACATTCCGGGAAGATGCATTGCACTTGCCCTCCCATTATGGTGACACAAGCATGATGTGCGTTTGCAGGGCATTCCTGGAATGTGCGGTAAATCATGCGTTTTCTGTGCGGGTTGCCACACATTGGGAAACACACAGATGTAAATACAGCCTCATTATTAATGACACCCCAATCACGGGTAGCAGATGTGCGTTTTGTTGGGTGACAAAATTTGCTACAAATGCACCAAAACATTCACCGAAAAAAACCCGACACTCCAAGACTGAAATGTTCTGGAGATACTTTGGGACGTTTGTTGTGTGTGGGGCGGCCTGTTCAAGTGACTGGGAAGCCCGATGTGTGACGAATGTTTATGATTGAAGAATGTGACATCGATCCATCAAAGTGATAGGAATGATGATCAGTAAAGTCTCTGATAACTTTGATGACTTTGGTGAGTGGGAAGTTGTGGTCGTGTGATCCGGGGATTAGTTCTCCTTCTAGGGAGGAACAATTGATAAATCTTTTATTTTAGACACAATTCAGTGTTGGGTGGAGAGACACTTGTTGGACATTTCTAGGTGTGGATTGTTGTGTATTGTATGGTGTGTAGATCGCACACATTGTATGGTGTATTATACACTCAGTGTTGGGTGGAGAGACACTTGTTGGACATTTCTAGGTTTGGATTGTTGTGTATTGTATGGTGTGTAGATCGCACACATTCTATGGTGTATTATACACTCAGTGTTGGAGGTTCTCCTATGACATGTAGAAATCCTGATATCTCTCCCAGTATGGGGGTGCAGGGAGCGGATCATACTGGGGGGATGAACACTCGGGGGGACATGTGTGATGGAAGCAGTCACAGGAAGAGAAGATGTATAGAGGTGACTGATCTCTGGGGAGATCCTGGAGGAGTCATTGCGGGGGAGGGGAGATTATTCTTACATCACCCCAATACTTACCGATGTGACCGGACAGATCCCGACATCTACAGACTGGAAGACATGAATGGACACAGACTGGGAGGGACAGACAGATCATCACTGACAGACAGACCAAGCCAGAGTCTCAGGATGAGTCCCTATTGGTGGGATGAGAAGACACGCCCACTTTATTAAACCCCACCCACTTCTGGGCCAAGGACTCTCCAGGCTGTATTGGGTCTTATTATTAGGAGTGGGTGTGGTTTCAGGTCTCAGTGGGTGTGGTTTATCAGAGAAGTGGGAGGAGTGTGTGATGATGTAGGAGGTGCTGTGTATACAGATAGAATGTATAGAGAGTATACAGAGGATGTATATAATACAATGTATATATATAGTGTGCGCTCACCTCTCCTCTCCAGATCTTCTCTCCCGTACTCTATGTATCTCTTCAGTGCCGGAATACAGCGATTCTCCAGATAATTCTTGTCTCTCTCCCCCTTTCTCATCTCCGGACTGTTCCATCTCTGTGTGGTGATCTGAGCCTCATTCATGGTCGGGATATAGATCCCTCTCTGTGTGTCCAGAGATATGAATTCTCTCCCATCATATCCGTACTGTATATACCCCCCAGTGGTGCCGTCATCTCTCAGCTCACAGCCGTACATCCACTGGTAGGAATGGATCCCTGCAGAGAGAAGAAGAAGATGTGACCTGGGATCAGAGGAAGTGATGTGTGTAATATGTGATGGGCGGGGTGTGTGATCACATGACATTTATAGTGTATTATAGTACAGACACTGAGCATCACTCTGTATATTTCTACACTCACCATCCCCCTAATCATCTGTAGAATGGGGTGAACTACAAGTCCCAGCAATCCCCCCTCAGACACATCATGAGAAGCAGAGTAAGAGGGATCCGCCATCCTGCTCCCCCCTACCGCTGTGTACAATCACCCCGGGATGGAGCGCTAATCCACCTGAGGAAACCGGGTCACATGACTGGAAGAACCAATAGGAATGGAGACAAAACACATCATGGGAGAAATCTGTACAGCTAGGAGATCGCTGAGAAGCTGCTGATCACGGATTGGACGCTCTGAGCTGTCAATCACCCCAACATCCAATCCGATGAAAGGTCTTCATCCCACCTATTGGCTAATGTTTCCCCTCAACCAATCAAACACCAAGTCTGTCAGAGAGACGAGGAACGTTCCATCTTATAGGGGGGGATATGAGGGGGATGAATCCATTGTACAACACTGAGAAATGATAATATTATACAGATAAATGATCAGTCCCAGTAAGAGAAGTGATGGAGTCTGTGCTGATCACTGACTGACACACCGACCAGGAAAGGTCATGCTGAGTGTATACTGTCAGTGCACAGAGTTCAGGGAGAGTTCAGGAAATACAAACTTCATTCCAATCCTACAGAGATCACCGAGGACTTTATATAGAAATGAGAAGAGGAGAGAACATTGTGTGTTATCAGAGGTCATCATCACCCACCATGTCTGTACACCATCAGATGGCAGAGATAAGAGATCTCTAACACTTCTACAATCTATTATTGGACAATCCATAGGAGAGGGAAGATGGAGCTGGAAGATGAGAGCGGTAAAGGGAGGAGTGTGACCAGGACACTATCAGAGGGGGGTCAGCAATGGCAGCCCCCATATTTCTACACTGGATTCCTCCCATCCCCCTTCATAGACAAGCCAATCCCTCATCACAAATATTCCTCTGTTCTGTACTCAGGAAATCCTTCCCATCCTCTGCTGGATTATAGAACAACTACCCTGATATCTTCTATATCTGTCATCTCTCATCCTCAGTCTGATCTGATGAAGTCACAAGTCATGGAGTAACGCTCATCTTCTGGCCACTTACCTCTGTACAGTGACAGGATCCTCCACACACAGCACAGCTCCAACTGCTGGGGAACTACAAATCCCATCACTGCCCCATACTCAATGAGGGAAGAAAGTCACCAGGGAGATGGCAATGCCTGCTGGGACTTGTAGTTGTCCTGCAGCTGGAGATCTGCGGTTCTCCTATCACTGATATAAAGGAAATGTCTGCTGTCACTGGGATTCCTGTCTGCTTGGATCTGTTTATGTAGTAATTGTCCTGTGCAGCTGACGGGTTTTCCTAGAACCAGGACCTGTTATCCCAGATCACATCCATCACTATTTATAGGGAGATCTGTATTGTAGAAGGAGCAGAACATACATTGGAGACACTTCATCTGAATGGTCAGACTTCATGGAAACCTCAACTGAGGGGAAGATGGCGGCTGCCATTACTGACCTCCTGAGGAGACCATCCGCCTGGCTGTCACTGGGTTCAGTGCTTTCTGAGTCCCTGACCTGGAAGAAGAATGCAGCAAATGAAGTGAGACTTTCTAATCTGCAAACTTATTCTGGGTCAGTGATTTATATAATATGATTTTTTTTTTTTTTTTTTTTTTTCCACATCAGCAATCTTTTAGAGAGTTTTTAAGTCAGCTGCGTCATTTACGCTGCGCCCCCTCTCTTTTTCGCATCATTGTGGCTTAAAAAGCATTATACTAACTTTAATACAAAAAACTTTAAAATACATTTTCCCTTTCGCTTATGTCTACTGAGAATACTAATGTTTACTTGTCTATTTTTCTCCCCTCACCCCCCTCCCCCCCCCCCCCCCCCCACGGAAAAACCCAAAAAAAAAAAAAAAAAAAAAAAAAAAAAAAAGAAAAAAAAAAAGGGGAAAAAAAGAAGGGGGGGAAATTAAATTTATTCCCCCTCTCCTTTCCTCTCTCCTCTCTCTCTCCCCCTCAAGCATCCATAATTGTCGCGTATCTTTCTGTATTCCTATACTCATGCCATCTTTCCCACCTCTTAGTGTATTTGTCACGTCGCCCTACCGTCGAGTGCCTTGCTTCTTCCATTCCTCTAATCCATTCAACTTTTGCTATCCAATCCTTCATCCTTGGGATTTCTATGTCCTTCCAATGACATGGGATCAGTGCTTTGGCTGCGTTTAGAAGGAGTGGGGTTACTGACTTTATATATTGGAGGGTCTCTCTTTCTGTGTCGTGAAACATGCACACCCAGGGGTTATTCTTAACCTGCTCTCCCGTTATCTGTTGTATTTCGTCTAAGACTTCTCCCCAATATTTCTGGATTTTAGGGCATTCCCACCACAGGTGGGCAAGAGTACCTACTTTTCCACATCTCTTCCAGCAAGTTTGGGGGGTCTCCTTGTCATATTTGTGTATCTTTTGGGGCGTCCTATGCCATCTTGCTATCATTTTATAGGCCATTTCATATGTCCGAGAGTCTTTTGCCGTTAAGTACACCATCTTTAAGATCTTGTTTCTATGATCTACCCCTTCTAGCCCCCCCAATTCCTTTTCCCACTTCTCCAGAAAGGTGGGATATCCTTTACTCGCTTCCCCTCTTATGATGTTATATAGTTTTGAAATACTTCCCTTTGCGCACATTGGGGAGCTTAGTAATTTTTCTATGGGCCTTAGCTGATCTTTTCCTCTCAGTGGTTGTGGTAGTGAACGTGTGAAGTGCTGTATCTGGGCGTACCTCCATTTGTCTAGTGGTTTGTTCCCCCAGGCCTGTGTGATTTCAGTGTAAGTGTATAGTTTATTTCCTCTCATAACATCTTTAAGCTGTATTGTATCTTTTTTTGCCCATCTCGTGAAATATAAATGTTCCTCCTTCCCCGGTAAGAAATAATCCGTGTTTAATAGTGATAATAAGGGTGAATTAAATTCCCATTGACTACTTTTACCTACCCTATCCCATATTCTAAAAGTGTTTCTAGTCAAAAAATTAGTTCTCTTACCCAGATCTCTATATTGTGGTGGATTCCATATTAATTTTTCTATATCCGCCCCGCTCAGTGTTATTTCAATGCTCACCCAACTTTTCTCTTGTTTATTATGTAACCAGTCAACTATCCTAGCCATCACCACCGACTGGTAGTATTTTTTTAAGTCCGGTGCCCCTAATCCTCCCATTTCTTTAGCCCTCGTTAAAGTGTCATATGCTATCCTAGGTTGCCTACGTGCCCATATATATCTCACTATTAAGGATTGTAATTTAACAAAAAAATTGGGGGGGATTTCTATTGGGACCATTTGGAAGGTATATAATAACATGGGTAGCACAAACATTTTGATCGAGTTTATCCTGCCAATCCATGACAGGGCTTTATATCTCATCCTGCCCAATAAGTCTTTGACTTTATTAAGTAGGGGTATGTAGTTAGCGACAAATAGGTCCCTCGGTGAAGGTGGTATTTTTATGCCTAGATATGTCAATTCCCTCTCACACCATGCAAATGGGAGTCCAATTTGCAGTGCTCTCTGCTCTCGCTTTGGGATTGTTATATTTAGGAGCTCTGACTTATTCATATTTATTTTGAAATTTGTCAGGCCTCCATACCGCTCAAATTCTTTTAGCACCATGGGGATTGTTGTTCTAGGGCAAGTAATAAAACATAGCAGGTCGTCAGCGAATGCTGCTATCTTGTATTCCTTCGATCCAACCTTGATTCCCTGAATATCTCCATTCCCACGAAAGGCCGCTAAGAGTGGCTCCAGGGATAAAACAAACAGAATTGGGGAGAGGGGGCAACCCTGTCTTGTCCCATTAAACAATTCAAGGGGACAAGACAGGGTTCCGTTTACTCTAATCCTTGCCTTGGGATGTCTATATAATGAGAGTATCCATTTCATCATCCTCTCCCCCAATCCTAGGTGCTTCAAGGTTTCCATCAGAAATCCCCAATCCACTCTATCGAATGCCTTTTCGGCATCGATAGATAATAGGGCTGCTGGGGTATTACTCCTGATTACTTCCTGCATGAGGAGAAGTGTTTTCAAGGAATTATCTCTCCCTTCCCTCCCCGGGACAAATCCTACCTGATCGTTGTGTATCCACCGTTTTAAACCAATTTTCATCCTGTCTGCGAGTATTCTAGAAAAAATTTTTGTATCTACGTTTAAGAGTGAAATTGGTCTGTAGCTTCCAGGGGAGGCTGGGTCCTTTCCTTCTTTCAGGATTAAGGTGATGTGCGCTAACAGCGATTCTTCCCGAGACTCTTCATTCTCCCCGAGAGCATTCAAATAATCACATAGTTTGGGTGCGAGTATTTCTGAAAATTTTTTATAATAAGCTACGGAGAATCCGTCGGGGCCCGGGCTCTTCCCCAGGGCAGTGTTTTTTATTGCCTTTTCTACCTCCTCTTGGGATATAGGAGCGTCCAAACGTTCAACCATATCCTTCTCTGCCCTGGGAAGGTCTAGTCCCCGAAGGTACTCTCTTATTTTTTCCCTTCTCTTGTCCCTCCCCCCTTCACTCTGGCCTACATCGTAGAGGGCGCTGTAGTAAGAGTGAAATATCTTAGCAATTTTTGGCGTAGAGAATTCTAGGTTCCCCTCTTCGTCTCTTATTTTAGGTATAAACGTCCTACTCTTTTTCTCCCTGACCCTTCTGGCCATCCACTTTCCTGGTTTGTTCCCTTCTCTATATACGTCTCTATTTATCATGTCAAAGGCACACTTCCTTTCCTTCTCCAGCAACTCGTTCAAATCTCTTCTTTTCCTGATTAATTCACACCTTTCGGGTAGCCCCCTAGGTCTTGTGCTCTGTTCCTCTTCCTGGATCTCTCTATATAGTCGTGTCAGATTTTCCCCTCTTTCTTTTTTTTTCCTTGTTCCCATTGCAATCCAGATCCCTCTTATGTAGGTTTTATGTGCTTCCCAAAGAGTGGATCTAGATATATCCTCTGTATCGTTAATCTTAAAGTAACTTTTTAATTCCTGTTCTATTTTCTCAACTACATCCGGGTACTGCATCAGGGAATCATTAAGTTTCCAGTTTATCCTAGACCGATCTGCACCTGCGATCTCCACTTGGATTTTCACCGGTGCATGGTCGGATAGGGTAATGGCCTTTATTTCTGCTACCTTCAAAAAGGGGACCAACTGATGTTCTATCAAAATATAGTCGAGTCTCGAGAATGATTTGTGTACCTGGGAGAAGAATGTGTAGTCGCGATCTCTTAGATGGCTTATCCTCCATGCGTCTATCAATTGCATGCGATTTAACATTTTCTTAAGTGTCCCTCCCTGTGTGCCCGATCTTGTCTCACTCCTTGATGTATCCACCTCAGGGTCCATACACATGTTCAAATCCCCTGCGACTATTAGCCTCCCTTTTTTAAAAGATTCTAATTTCATCAAGACTCTCTTTAGGAAGCTCTCCGGGTTTCTATTGGGGGCATAGATATTTGCCAATGTGATCCATGACTCAAACATCCTCCCTTTCACAAACAGAAACCTGCCCCTGGGATCGGCCAGTCGCTCCTCTTCTTCAAACCTTACTGTTCTTTCGAACCCAATGGCCACTCCCCCTGAGTGTACTGAGCTAGCGTCCCCATAACGCCATTCTGGGAACCAATATGATGCTAGTCCCCTACTTGAGTGCGTTACATAAGTCTCTTGTAGGAACACCACATTTGCGCCCAAAAGGCGCAATTCTTGATTTATTTTATACCTTTTTTTTTCCGTATTCAGTCCCCTCACATTGTAGGTAACAAGGTTTATTACTCCCATTTTATATTATTGGAAGGAGCGTCCGGCCAGTCCCATGCGGCATAACCGGGGAGAGAGAGAGGGAGATAGGAGGAGAAAAAAAAAAAAAGGAGAAAAAAAAAAAAAAAAAAAAAAAAAAAAAGAAAAAGGGGAAAAAAAAAAACCACCCAAACAATCCCCCCCTCCCCTCCCCCCACCCTCACCCCTACCTTCCACCCCCACCTCCCCCCACCCTCCCTCTGGAACAGGTCGCCTAATCTGGCGGGGCAGATCCCTCTGTTCAATACATGGATCGGGTGGTCGTCCTCAATCGGATTCCCTCCCGCCTCCATCTTCCCCATAGGGCTCGTGTCGCTAGGGTTCCCCGTATCGCCCCAGCACCCTCCCCCCTCCCCCCCGCACCGCTCATCTCGGCATTGCCCTTCTCCCCTTAGCTGTGCCTCTTGAGTTTTAGCTTGCGTTAATCATTATGCCCCTACCCTCCCTCCGCCATACTTTATCCTGCACTGGGGTTGCAGTCTCCCCCATACCCCAGCCCGGAATATTTGGGGGGGCAATATCTAGCTTGCTGCAAAAGTCCTCTAGGTCTTCTGGGAATCTGAGCACTGCCGTTCGTCCATTCTTTTTTCCGATTAAGCAAGCCGGGAACCCCCATTGGTACGGTATTTCTGTTGTTTTCAACACGCTTGTCAGTGGTTTTAATAGCCGCCTTCTTGTGAGTGTCTCTGCGGAGAGGTCTGGATAAACCTGTATCTCTGCTCCTTCGAAGCTTAAGCCTGGTTGGTGTCGCAGCTTTCCCAGGATTTTAGCTTTGTCCTCCTCATAGTGACACTTCACTATCACATCTCTTGAATTTTCCGATGTGTTTCTGGGGTATCGTGCGACCCTATGGGCTCTGTCAATTTTCAAGGGAGCCGTCGCTTCTTTATCTAGTAATGGATTTAGCAGTTTTTGTAATATCGGCACCAGCTCTTCCTTCCCGATTTTCTCTGGGAGGCCCTTGAGTCGCAGGTTTTTGCGTCGGCTGCGATTCTCCTGATCTTCTAATTTATAAAGGAGGCTTCTATTCGCTCTTTGTAGATCCCTTATTTGCGTGTTCATTCCTTTCAGTCTCTGCTCATGTTCTTCCAGTCTGTCTTCCGTCTCTTCCACTCTTTTCAACACATGCCCAATATCTACCCTTACAGTCGCGATCTCTTTTTTAAGGGAAGTCTCTAGTTTCGTTAGTAATTCAGTGAGCATTTCTCTGATCTGTGGGGCCTCTTCCTGTATAAGTTGGGGTGATGGTTTGTTCCCCCCGGTGGGATCCTCCTCTTCATGTCTCCCGTGAGAGCCTTCCTGTATCTCGCCACCGTGAGTCTGTTGGCTTCCACTGATCCTTGCTTTTGCGCTTTTACTTCTATTTTCTTCTGTTGTCCCTTTCTGTTTATTTATCCCTGGGCGTGAGGGTGCTCCCAATCTGGGGCTCCCCTGGGGTTCTTCCAGCATGCTGGCCTCGGTTGACATATATCTCTGGATCCCACCTGGGCTGGGAACGGTTATAGTTCCCTTACTGCCTTTGCTTGCCTTCCCCTTCATCTTCCCGGGTCTCCGAATCCTTCGCCCTGCCCCTAGGAATTAGTGCAGTCTCAGATGTAATTAGCTGTGCCTAGGTTACTCCTTTGCGGGTCCCGGAGCCAACTACCTCAGCTCCCTCTCCCGTCCCTCAAATATGTCTGAGCCACGCACCCACACCCGCTCACGCCCTCGCTCCTGTACTGAGCCCACAGAAGGTCCCCTCGATCCACTTGGGTCTGTGGGGGGGTCCTCTGGGGAGGTTACCCTTCCCCACCGACCCTATATGTCAGACCTGAGCGGGTATGTTTACCTCCCAGTGGTCTCGCTGGGCAGCTATCTAGTCCTTTCTAGACTCTGTCCAGCGGGGAGCTAAGTGGATTTAACCCCCAGCCCCCAATTTAGGGTAGGGTATATGTTTTTTTTTTTTTTTTTTTTTTTCACTTATATAGTCCAGGTTGCCCCGGATAACCGGTATTTCTACCCGATACTTTGTCCTCTTAGCCTCTGGCTATCAAAGAGACCGGGGGGTAGGGAGGATGGTCCCCACGTTTAGGGACAGGAGAGAGGGGCCGAGGCAGTCAGATCTTCTATTTTGGATCATCTACCCTCTACTATATGCGTCCTAGAGGGTTAACACAGTTAGCGCTGTTATAAAGAATGTCACTTAGAAGTAAAAATCCTTTTTTCTTTCGCACACAATACTCCTCTAGGTATGGGGTCAGCTCAGGTCTTTTTGAGGTTTATAATGTCATAGAGGTGGGTGAGTGTGAGGGCGCACAGATGTTCACATTGGACAGTCAGGAAGAACAGGTAGATGTGCAAATCGGGTGATAAGTAATCAAATCATCTGTCCCGGGCACTTGCGTGTAATTAGATACTTCCCAAACAACTCTCGGCTACTTGCTGCTGTTCTGTGGGTATTTCCCTCAACCCTTACTATAAATCCTAGCTCCAGGTGGTTCGAGCAGCAACAAGAAGGGTTAATTTCCGGAGACTATGAATGTATAGTAGCGTCAAGTCATACAGATTAAATGCGAAATAACTTTTTTTGATTTCCTCCCCGGAGAGTGTAGATGCAGAGTGACGCAGGGTAATGCAGAGTGAATGCAGAGAGTGACATTTAATTTCTTACCCTGTTTTCAGCTGCTTCTCTAAAGACTTCACAGGGGGGGGGCCGGGGAGACACACATGGGGGCATCAGCTTACACAGGGCCTCTCCTCGGCTCACGCTTCCCTCTGCTCCTAATCCCGCGTGTCTCCCTGCAGGCTTCCCCCCTCCAGCTGCGGCATTACCTTATTGCTTGTTGAACCGCTCCAGCTCCCGGGGTTCTCTCCCCCCTCTGTTGCTGCACGACTCCTGCTCCTAATACCCGTGTTGGTTACGGTGTTGAGGGCTTATCCGAGCAGTAGCGGCAGCAGCGGTGGTGGTTAGCAGCTATCTCACTCTTCTCCTCCTCCGCTCCGTGCTGATTTATATAATATGATCACCATTGGATCAGCATGAAGCCCAGGCAATCAGCATTTTCTAAAGTAAATCACACAGAACAGACAGCTGTCAGAGAGGTAAATCGCAGCGCTTCATCCTGAGTGCAGTAGGGGGCAGTGCGGGGCACAATTCAACACATCACACAACTTCCCTTTTTTCATCACTGAACTTTATTTAATTTGTCATTAAGTTGACAAATGTACACTTCATTCATGTCACTGTTCAGCAGCTTGTAATGCTCTCCTGTACAGCGACATGCGATCCTGTACAGTGACATGCGATCCTATACGGTGCACTGCAATAAAATACAGCATGCCTACATTTTATCACAGCCGACTGCAGCACAGCTCTGGGGTGCATTACAGTGTGAATGAGGTTCACAGGCAACAATTGTGGTGTCTGACATTTTACAATGCAGAAAAACGCTGATCACTGCACTGTGTGAGTTCAGCCTAAAGATCAGAAATGCCGACATATTTCTTATTGTAAATATCAGATATTGATGCCTTAGGCTCGGGTCACACCTATGCAGTTTGCTTTTGATCTCTGCAGTGCTTTTTGTGGTGTGTTTTGTGTTTTTGAAGCGTTTTTCACAAGTTTTTTTATTGCATTTTGCATTTCTTATGCTTTTTGTTTGGTAAGCAGATTTAAAAAACGCACTACACGCTTTTCTGTAGCTTCTCTATTGAAGTCCACTAAACCAAAAATGCACCATTTTGCATTTTAAAAAGTCCTTGACCCTTTTCAAAAATGCAGCGACTGAAAAACGCACAGATGTGATCGTTGAGCGTTCCAATAATAAGAATTCCATCCAATGGGGTCCATGAGAACTGCATTGATCCCAATAATCCCGGCAATGATCATCACTGTGATTAGTAATTCATAGGATTGAGCCCCGGATCACACTGAGCTGAGGGAATGAAATGGTGCGAATTCAGATGATCGATTTCATTCCCGCATGTCAGTCCGATGATTTCAGAGACATCTCTGCGGTTTCCTGTACAGATGTCTATAGAAATCGCACCTGAAATCACCAAAAGGAGAACTGAAACTACTTTTGGGAATCGGTGGGGAGTCGCACCGATTCGGAGGGTGCCAATGTGGGTAATAGCTGCCGATTTGGCATATCAAATCGCATGAATATGAACCAGGACTGAAGAGCATCTAATGAATCCATCTGTGAGATGTCTGATGTCCGTCTGTCTACCTTCTCTTCATAGATCGGAATCCTGATTTCCATCCATATCATCCGGGGGGACAAGGAGGGGGAGGGGCCCGGGGAAGCTCTATTATAGGGCCCCATTCACATCTGAATTACTGGCAGTCGTACAATTCTGCTACACTGTAAAATCGCACAAAAATGTGCAACATGCGTTTGGGAGCCATTATTCTATATGACACCCCAGATACTCAAATATTGGGCATTTTGTCACGTGAAATATTCTCCAAAAAAGATACTTTGTCAGAACACAATAGCTCAGCGGGGAGATCACTGAACTAACATTAGATTGTTAGTACAGGAACTCCTTCTCAGCTCTTGAGTTTTTTTTTTCATTTAACCCGCTGAGTTTAACAAGAAAACTGATGGTGTGTACTTGTCTTTATACCCGATGTGAGTGATATCTCACTAATTATGATGATTTATATATTTATGCAAACTCTAACTTAGGCCCCTTTCACACTTATACGACTTGTCCCACGATTTTGTACTGCAAAATCGTATGACAAGTCATTCTCCATGATTTGCAATGACTACTGTTCATATTGGCACGACTTTAAGTCGTGCCGACTTGAAAGTAGTCCCTGCACTAATTTGGTCCAACTTCTATGCGAGTTGTACTCCATAGACCTCAATGTTAAACCCTGAAGTAGCATGCAAGTCGTGCCTGAATAATATAGACACGACTTCAGTACGACTTTGTAAGCACAAGCCTGGCTCGCTATTCGGGAAAACTTTTTTTTCCTTTCCCGATGAGCGACAGGCAGTGCTGACAGCTGTCTGGTATGAATCCTGAGGGGGAACGCCGCGCCAAGTTTTAAATGAAAAAAACGGCGTGGGTTCCCCCCCAGGGGCATACCAGGCCCTTAGGTCTGGTATGGATCTAAGGGAAACCCCCTACGCTGAAAAATCGGCGTGGGGTGCCCCCCAAAATCCATACCAGACCCTTATCTGAGCATGCAGCCCGGCCGGTCAGGAAAGGAGGTGGGGACGAGCGAGCACCCCCCCTCCTGGACCGTACCAGGCCGCATGCCCTCAACATGGGGGGGTGCTTTAGGGCATGGGGGGCACCCTACCGCCCCCCCCCACCCCAAAACACCTTGTCCCCATGTTGATGAGGACAAGGGCCTCTTCCCGACAACCCTGGCCGTTGGTTGTCGGGGTCTGCGGGTGGGGGGCTTATCGGAATCCGGGAGCCCCCTTTAATAAGGAAGCCCCCAGATCCCGGCCCCCCACCCTATGTGAATGAGTATGGGGTACATGGTACCCCTACCCATTCACCTAGGGAAAAAAGCGTCAATAAAAAACACAGTACACAGTACAGCATGCCCAGGGACTGTGACGGCATAAGGGGGCGGGGTCACCGCCTATATAAGTCCGTTGCGGAGCGTTCAGAGACCATTGCAGCTGGAGAGAGCGTCGTGTCAACATCTCTGGAAGAAAAGAAGAAGGCAGAAGGCAGAAGTCCGGGCCACCACTAGCAATTGAGCTGCAGAAGATAGCGGTGGAGCTGGCAGAAGATGCGGACACCGGGAGGAGACGCCGGAGAGACCCCCGAAGTCAGAAGAGGACCCCCGAAGTCGGAAGAAGATCCCGGAGCTGACTAATAAATTATTTTAAAAACCTGTGTACTGTGTTTTTTATTGACGCTTTTTTCCCTAGGTGAATGGGTAGGGGTACCATGTACCCCATACTCATTCACATAGGGTGGGGGGCCGGGATCTGGGGGCCCCCTTATTAAAGGTGCTCCCAGATTCCGATAAGCCCCCCGCCCGCAGACCCCGACAACACACGGCCAGGGTTGTCGGGAAGAGGCCCTTGTCCTCATCAACATGGGGACAAGGTGCTTTGGGGTGGGGGGCCACAGGGCGCCCCCCCATGCCCCAAAGCACCCACCACCCATGTTGAGGGCATGCGGCCTGGTACGGTCCAGGAGGGGGGGGCGCTAGCTCGTCCCCACCCCCATTCCTGACCGGCCGGGCTGCGTGCTCGGATAAGGGTCTGGTATGGATTTTGGGGGGACCCCCACACCGATTTTTCGGCGTAGGGGGTTCCTCTTACAATCCATACCAGACCTAAGGGCCTGGTATGCCCCTGGGGGGGAACCCACGCCAGTTTTTTTATTTAAAACTTGGCGTGGAGTTCCCCCTTATGATTCATACCAACTACTGTATGTTTTCATTTGTTAATGCCAAAAACGTGGCAAAGTAGTACTGCTCCCAAATTGCGGTAAAATCGCGGTAAAAATATACTTTGAAGTCGTATAAGTGTGAAAGGGGCCTAAGTCTGGGTTCACACTATGAAATCGCACAGGAATCACCTATGAATCGCACAGGAATAACCTATGAATCACACAGGAATCACCTATGAATCGCACAGGAATCACCTATGAATCGCACAGGAATCACCTATGAATCACCTATGAATCGCACAGGAATCACCTATGAATCGCACAGGAATCACCTATGAATCGCACAGGAATAACCTATGAATCGCACAGGAATAACCTATGAATCGCACAGGAATAACCTATGAATCGCACAGAAATCACCTATGAATCGCACAGAAATCACCTATGAATCGCACAGGAATAACCTATGAATCGCACAGAAATCACCTATGAATCCCACAGGAATCACCTATGAATCCCACAGGAATCACCTATGAATCGCACAGGAATCACCTATGAATCGCACAGGAATCACCTATGAATCGCACAGGAATCACCTATGAATCGCACAGGAATCACCTATGAATCGCACAGGAATCACCTATGAATCGCACAGGAATCACCTATGAATCGCACAGGAATCACCTATGAATCGCACAGAATCACCTATGAATCGCACAGAATCACCTATGAATCGCACAGGAATCACCTATGAATCGCACAGGAATCACCTATGAATCGCACAGGAATCACCTATGAATCGCACAGGAATCACCTATGAATCTCACACAAATCACCTATGAATCGCACAGAATCACCTATGAATCGCACAGTATTCACCTATGAATCGCACAGTATTCACCTATGAATCGCACAGGAATCACACAGGAATCATCTATGAATCGCTCAGTAATCACCTATGAATTGCACAGAATCACCTATGAATCGCACAGAATCACCTATGAATCGCACAGAATCACCTATGAATCGCACAGAATCACACAGGAATCATCTATGAATTGCATAGGAATAACCTATGAATAGCACAGGAATCACACAGGAATCATCTATGAATCGCACAGGAATCACCTATGAATCACACAGGAATCACACAGGAATCATCTATGAATCGCACAGGAATCATCTATGAATCGCACAGGAATCATCTATGAATCGCACAGGAATCACCTATGAATCACACAGGAATCACCTATGAATTGCACAGGAATCACCTATGAATTGCACAGGAATCACCTATCAATCGCACAGGAATCACCTATCAATCGCACAGGAATCACCTATCAATCGCACAGGAATCACCTATCAATCGCACAGGAATCACGCAGGAATCATCTATGAATCACCTATGAATCGCACAGGAATCACCTATGAATCGCACAGGAATCACCTATGAATCGCACAGGGATGCACACTGGATTCCTGTGCAATTCACATGCGATTCAGTGCAGTGCGATTTGAGTAGATTCATTTTGAATAGGCTCAAATTGCGCATCGCACCAAAGTAGTGGATCCTCCATTTCTGGAAACGCACTGCAACCGGATCACATAGTAGTTTTATACCGTGTGATCTGATGCAGACGAATGCACTGCGTTTGTGACCTGCATTTGGGGTGTCATTATCAGAGCACCGACACCCGCTGCAGATCACAAGGGCAGTGCAATCTGAACACAGTGCAGGAAACACAAACAGATTGCAGGTTTCCTGAGCCACATTGTGGTGTGAACCCGGAGCTTATCATCCCCTTACTGAAAGCTGCACTAATATTCTTCATCAACTACCAAGAAATAGTTATACATTGTCATTTCTCCAAATCCATCCATTCCCAATCCATGCACAAGAAGCTATTATACAATTATAAGATATTGGGGTTGTATTATTTAAAAAATTGCTGTACAAATGTCACAACCACAACCAGCAAAGAATCCCTAATATGTGTGTTTTATGATCATCAGCTCCACCTAGTGGCCATAATATAGCATTTTCCTGTTTGAGGTATTTCAGGAAAATACTACATATTATAGACACTAAATGGAGCTGATGATCATAGAAACTAAACATATTAGACACAATAATGAGGGATTATTTGTGATGGTTGTGCAAGTGCTTCTGACATTTGGACAGCAGTTTAAAAAAATAGATTGTAAAGTGTGTAGGAAAAACATTATAAATTACAGAATATTTTCAACCAACTCTGGAGTGTTTTGCAGATACATTTGTCACATTAAGAAAAAAAAAGTCCTAATGTTTCATCTTGTATGGTCCACCTACAATAAAAAAAAATAAAAATAAGGCTAACCCCCCCCCCACAGTCTTCAGATATGACTATTCATATTGTATAGTATCTCTTAAGTATTATAAAGCAGGATGCAGACATGATGATCATCACAAATGGGATTCATAAAGTGGTTGTGAACAAAAAATAATCGGCCCCCTTCAGATTTTTGTCATAATGCCCTAGTATGCACCACAAACTCACCTTAGAAATGACGCCCTCTAGTGGCGCTCTGTCACCACTGCAGAGACTTCCATCTTGATCCCGTCTTCCTTCCGGGTTTGCAGGCTCCGGACATTGAATGTCTGGGCTGTGATGACGTCACTCCTGCGCATGCGTGTGGTGCTCTACATTCCGCAGCAAACTGTGTGTCTGTGAATGCGGAGTGTCACTGCACATGTGTAGATGATGTCATCGCCCTTTGTGAATATCTCCTAAAGGGGGAACGTTTAGGAGACATTCAATGTACCTACAGGTAAGCTTGATTGTAAGCTCTGCGCACTCACAGGGGTACCTACCACTTTATCTGTAAGTGTTCCCCTACAATATGTAGTCACCAGGTGCAGTCTCCCCTCCCCCATACTATATACTGTATATACAATGCTCATGTCACCTGAGTGCACATTACAGAGCTGGGAAAAAGTATTTTCTCCTAATTTTTTTTTTTGCATATTTGTCACACTTAAATGATTTTGATCCTCAAACAAATTTTAATAGAATACAAAGATAACCCGAGTAAATACAAAATGCAGTTTATAAATAATAATTTCATTTATTAAGGGAAAAAAGCTGCCAAACCTGCCTGGCTCTATGTGAAAAAGTAATTGCCCCCTAAACCTAATACCTGGTTGTGCCACCCTTGGCGGCAACAACTGCAATCAAGCATTTGTGATAATTGGCAATGAGTCTTTCACATCGCTGTGGAGGAATTTTGGCTCTTCTTTGCAGAATTGTTTTAATCCACATTGGAGGGTTTTCCAGCATGAACGGCCTGTTTAAGGTCATGTCACAGCATCTCAATGGGATTTAAGTCCGGACTTTGACTAGGCCACTCCTATACACACTTTGTCTGTGTCCAGCAGTAATCACCGCAGGTAATCGCTGGCTGTATAGGGAGCCGGGAATAGGTGCGGCCGCCGGTGACCTTTCATTATAGAGAACGGATCAGCAGCTGCACCGACCCGCTGAGAGCCGCAGGAGGAACTCCTCATCATCTCTCCTTATTGATTGTATATTTTATGTGCGGCCCGAGACTATTCCTCTTCTTCCAATGTGACCCAGGAAGGTGAAAAGGTCGGACCCCCCTGATCTACCTCTATAACACATTATTATTATCTGTGCTCAGAATCCACTGCAGTATTACTTCCAGCTTTTATATTCTGTATTTGTATGTTTAGTATTATTTATGCTGTATACTGCCTGACTTCTTATAATAAAGAATGTATAAAAACCTCCATGTACTATATAGAGGAAAGGCCGGTAATGTACACAATATGTTCCACATCACACTATGACATAAACCTGGATGATGATTTATAATCCCTCTTCATTTATACCCATAACAAGTATATAACATTCATGTGTAGATATCAGACATTTCTCCATTGATCTTCACTTGTAAACACATTTTCCTCCCCCATGGAGTATATATGAGATATAATGTACATTTTATATACTGGAGGAACTTGATGTATAGATGTGAGGACATCAGATCTTCCTTTATGAGGACATTCCTGATCTGAGTGAATAAACAGATCACATATCTCATGTATATGAGGTGCCGAGTCTTTAGAAGGACATCTACTGATTGGGAGGAATATTGGAAGCACATTTATATCTCATACAGAAATAGGAGGATATGATTTATGGAAGGCCGGGATCACACAATAACACAGAGCTGTCAGAGCGATTCACCTCTCCTGCATCTCTCCCTTCCTGTTCTGTCAAAATAGACAATTCATCAAGATCTCCAATCACGTCACTTCCGGTTACTGTAAACCGTCAGTAATTGGAGATTTCGATGACTTGCCGTTTTGACACAACACCAGCAATTGTATACACTCCGCTACACAAAGACTTTGCTGTTTTGACACAACAGCGGGTAATAAGGAAAAAGTTGTCCCCGCCAACGGCCATTTTGTTGGTTAGTATCGGAGCGGACTAACAATATGCACTCATAATACAATGTATTGGACTGTATGCGGTTGTCGGTGTTGTGTCAAAACAGCAAGTCGTCAAAATCTCCAATTAGTGACGGTTTACAGTAACCGGAAGTGACATAATTGGGAGATCTTGATGAATTGGCTATTGTGCCGGAACACCGGCTGTGGTAGAGGCCAGTGTGGTACACGATTCTGCACATCACACTATTCTATTTTTTTTGTAGAAGCTTTATGTGAAGTGTACAAAAGGTACACTTCATTCACAGCAATGTACAGCAGTGTGATGCGATGCGTTGCTGCACATTGTCGTGCGATTCAGCACAGTGCGCTGCAATAAAACGCACTATGTCTGCATTTATCTCCTAACACCCTGCAGTGCAGTCATGTGCAGCATTGAAGTGTGAAAGAACGGGACACATAGGAAAAAATGGCTTCTTGTGTGTCCTGTCACTGCATATAGTGTGAATGAGCCCTAAAATCGCACCGGAAGATGGACAAGGGATCCCATGAAGTATATCTGAGTTATAATCTGAATTTCCCTGACTTAGAGGGGCCAGCATCAGATCTTACAGTATATGAGGACATTGTTATATGAATGAACAATCAGAATTGAGTGTAAAATACTCACATATTTTGTTCCTCAGGTATGAGATCATTGATTATAGTTACTGGCACCATCAATAGAATTAGCCTGGGTTCAAATATCTGCGGTGCGACAAATCGCATGTAATTCACACGGGAATCGCACCACATTCCTGTACAAATCACATGCGATGTGTGTGCGGTGCAATTTGAGAAATTAATTTGTATGGCTCAAATCACACCAAATCTGCACAAAAAAGGCACAGAGCCCCCCCCCCCCCGCACTGGAATCGGATCACATGGGTGTTCACATCCATGCAATCCAGTTGTGTAAATCGCACTAAGTTTTGTGAACCATTTTTGGGTGTCGTTTACTTAACATTGACACCCCCTGCCGATCGCATGAATGCGTTGCGGGAAACACACCGGATTGGAAGTCTGTATGGGGTAGATAATTTCAAGTACTATGGGCAATGTTATTACCTGCCTATATACTGTATACACATGTATATATTGTATATACAGTATATTGTACTTACCTTTGTAGACGGCTTCATGAAGCTGTTGGATAACACCGGTCTAAAAATTTGGGGAATTATTGACCTCTGAGATAAAATGTGCGAATTCTTACATATTTTTATGAGATGAATTAGAAAACAGGTGATAAAGTTGCTGGTCGGGTAAAGTTTAAGATAGTTCACAATAAAGATTTATAGACAGGCGAGTATATCTGCCTACAAGGGGGGGAGGGGTCTGATGATCATGATGCCTCTCAATGAGAGAACAATGAAAATGGAACCACATGGAAGTTTCAATTTATCTTCACTTTGAGTCTACAGATTACTGAACTGTAATTTATTGTTCTTTTATAGCAAGGTACATTTGTCTTGGTCAGATCTACACATCATACAGTTCCATCTGGTGACTTGTGAACGGATCATTGCCCAACATATCCAAGGAACAGTTGTGATATTTTCCCTCAGAAGCCGAGATGTCTCGAAACTGTAAATAACACAGATAACTTCTCCTACATTTGTGGGGAGGTCACATTTGTCTCCCCAAAGTGTAGTATGACGGTGATGGTAAAAAAGGCAAACCACTTATATTTTGGATGCAAAATAGGGGATCAGGACAGGAATTGGGCCCCTCATTATTGCTTTACATGTGCGACTTATCTCCATCATTGGCTAAAGAAGAAAAGTCCATGTCTTCCGCAGTCCCAATGGTGTGGAGGGAACCACCAATCATAGTAGTGACGGCTATTTTTGCACTTTTCCCTCAATTGCAAGAGAGATCTCAAGATCCTACTGCAGTTCACAGGAAGAAAGCCAAAAAACACAGTTTAGATACCGAATAAAGATGGAACCTTATCATTTAATCTGACAAGTCAGTTTTTCATGCAAAAAGCATTATTTTACAATGTTACATAGAAAAAACAATGAATGGAAAGTTATATTATTTGTACAGGTCAACCGATATGGGTTTTTCTCTGGCTAATGCTGATATTTAGAAATTGCGGTGGCCGATGGCCGATATGTGATGCCGATTTTTTTGGCCCGATATATTAGGCCGATTTTTTTTTTCCTTCATCTCATAAAATCTAACAGTTAGACCCCTTTCACACTGGGGCGTTTTTCAGGTGCTTTTGGGCTAAAAATAGCGCCTGTAAAGTGCCTGCAAAATGACTCCCCTGCAGTCTCAGTGTGATATCCCGAGTGCTTTCACACTGAGGCAATGCGCTGGCAGGATGTTATAAAAAGTCCTGGAAGCTGCATCTTTGGAGCGGTGTATACCGCTCCTCCACCACTCCTGTCCATTGAAATGAATGCGCACCGCTGCCGAAGCGTCTGCAAAGCGCTTCGCAGTGGCGCATTTAACCCCTTCCTTGGCCGCTAGCTGGGTTATAAGGGTCCCGCTAGCAGCCGAATAGCGCCGCTAAAATGACGATAAAGCGCCGCTAAGACTAGCAGTGTTTTACCGTCAACGCCTGCCCGCTCCAGTGTGAGAGCAACCTTAATTAATAAGTGATACAGAAATTTTTTTACATTTAAACATTTATTAAACAAAACAAACCTCCAATCAGTTCACTTGTATGTATAATTAAAAAAAAAAAAACTATATCTTAAATATTAAATACACAAAAACAGGTAATCAAAACTGTTGGACGAAAAAAAAATGGGCTTACTTTACTGCTTAGTTTTTTTTTTTTTTAATTCATTAGTGTATTTTTAAAAAAAAATTGCGTTTGAAAGACCGCTGCGCAAATACCATGTGACATAAAATATTGCAACAACCGCTATTTTATTCCCTAGGGTCTCTGCAAAAAAAAAAATAATGTTTGGGGGTTCTAAGTGATTTTCTAGCAGAAAATACAGGATTTTTACTTGTAAGCAACAAGTGTCAGAAAAGATTTAGTCTTTAAAGTGGTTGTATACCTTTTTTGTTAACTTTTACCTACAGGTAAGCCTATAATAAGGCTTACCTGTAGGTAAAAAAATATCTCCTAAACCTGTACGGTTTAGGAGATATTCCCCTCGCAATGAGCCTCTGACTGCAGCGGCGCATGCGCACAGGGGATTCTTGGCTGACAGCCCGGAAAACTCCAGAGCTTGCCGGACTGAAGTCTCCAATGCGCATGCGCGGGAGTGATGTCATCGTGGCTCCGGCCACTCACAGCGCCGGAGCCACGATACCCAGAAGACACGCCGAGGGGAGATGTCAGCTCCCTCGGCGTGGACAGGATGAGATGCCGGCGCCTCGTTCTAAGGTAAGTATCTCATAATGAGCTAGTATGCCTTTTCCCTTGCAGGTATAGGGAAAAAAAATGCGGGTATACAACCGCTTTAAATGGTTAAACTGAGAGCTTCTACACACAGAGTTCAGTTCATTGATAAGTATATACATTGTATCTTTTCAGCTTCTTTTATCAGACTTGGCAGGCTGCCCAGAGGAGGAGAGAAGACCCTCCAAAGAAGGCTTCAGGCAACTTGCATTGACTTCTATTACAGAAGTCATTTGCAAGTCGTGCTGAAGTTATAATCGGCTTTTTTTATTGGCACAATCGTCCGATGCCGATTAATTAAAAAATGCCAAATATCGGCCGATATAACGGTTGACCTCTAATTATTGGTATCAATAAAGAGATACATTTATAATGATTGGGGTGGCACCATTCTCATTGCTATATCACATTTTACAGGAGAAGTATAAATCGCACATCCCCGTCGTCATTTGGAATTATTTTGTTGCAATTTTGACCTGAAGCTTTATCTTAGAAAGTGGAGCCAATACTCAGTACTTCATTTTCTTTTATTAGTCGCCCAATTCTTGTAAAATTTAACTACTTTCCTTTCCAAGGCTCTCTCCTTGTATATCAGTGTACCGTATATACTCGAGTATAAGTCGAATTTTTCAGCACATTTTTTTGTGCTGAAAGTGCCCCCCTCGACTTATACTTGAGTCAAGCACTTTTCTGCAGCAAAAAATGTCATTTTCCGAACCAACTTTGGGGCCCTGTATCTCAGGACCACTTGGTGCTAGGAACCCCAAATTTGGTGTGCAAACCCAGTGGAACTGGTACCATAACATATCCAAAGCTGGGGTTCCTAGCACAAGTGGCCCTGAGATACGGGGCCCCAAACCCGGTTTGGAAAATGTCATTCTCTGCTGCAGAAAAGTGCTTGACATTTTCTGAGCTGATTTTTGGGGCCCTGTATCTCGGGGCCACTTGGTGCTAGAAACCCCAGCTTTGGAAATTTTATGGTGCTAGTTCCACTGGGTTTGCACACCAAATTTGGGGTTCCTAGCACTAAGTGGCCCGAGATACGGGGCCCCAAATTCGGTCAACTGTGTCCATCTGCAGCAATGTCATTTCAGGACCCTTTGGGTTCAGAGACCCCAAATTTTGGCTGCAGCTAGGGGGCATCTAGGAACCCTTAACTACCAAGTTTGAAGTTCAGGGGACCTATGGCTGCATATGGGCACAGTGAGGCATGCAAATGGGCACAGTGATGCTGCAAATGGGCATTGTTGACCCTCTTTTCCACTTACAGTAGCTGTGCATTTCTCACCCTCGTCTTATACTCGGGTCAATACGTTTTTCCCATTTTTTTGTAGTAAATTAGGGCCTCGACTTATACTCGGAACGACTTATACTCGAGTATATACGGTAATTATTAAACACTTCTTGGCAGGATTGGGGGTAATACCCCATGTGACTTGTACACAGCGGGATCCATATGGGGGATGTCCAACAATTGTTTTATATGTGTGTTTGCTGGTCTTGTTGTACGTTTGTGTAAGTAATGAATATTAGTCATACATGGATTATAGATTGTAATATACTTTATCATGTATTAATAGTTGTTACCTGTATCATTTTAGATTCTCTGCAAATATATTCTGAAGAAGTGAACTTTGTTCATGAAACATACGCGGAGATGGTTAATCGTCTGGATTAATGAATTATAACTTGCCTCTAATTCTTTTCTTCTGGAGTGGATCATTTTTGCTTCCTATTTTATCAAAAGTGGACTGTGCATCAAGTCTAAAGACTCTTGGATTTTATAAGCGCTATTAGTATTTTAAATATTCATATTTGGACACATTTTTTGATACAGTGTATACTATCACACTGACATTTATCTGCAGGGGGACCAGTTATTATACAGGATTTATATAGCGCCAACAGGTTGCGCAGCGCTGTACAACAAGGGGGCAGACAGTACACTTACAATACAGAAGGAATCAGAGGGCCCTGCTCATTAGAGCTTACAATCTAGAAGGGAGGGTCAAGTGGAACAAAAGGTAATAACTGTGGGGGATGAGCTGATGGAGAAAATGAAAATACAGTTGTTAGGTGTTGGTAGGATAGGCTTCTATGTAGAGAAGTGTTTTCAGGGATCGTCTAAAAGCTGATAGCGTAGGAGATAAGCGGACAGATTGGGGTAGGGCATTCCATGGGATTGGAGAGGCTCTGGAAGGCGAGAATGGGAGGAGGTGAAGAGGGAACTAGAGAGCAGGAGGTCTTGAGAAGAACGAAGAGAACGATTAGGTTGGTATTTAGAGACTAGGTCAGTGATGTAGCTGGGGGCCAAGTTGTGGATGGCATTGTAAGTAGTTGTTAGTATTTTGAATTTAATTTGTTGGGTGAGTGGAAGCCAGTGGAGGGATTGACACAGAGGAGTAGCAGACACAGAGCGATTGTTAAGGTGGATGAGTCTGGCAGCAAAATTTATGATAGATTGAAGGGGTGATAGACCATGTAGAGGTAAACCAATGAGAGGGGAGTTGCAGTAGTCGAGGCGAGAGATGACCGAGGAGAGAATTGAAAGGGATTGTAAAGCTTTGTTTTTTTTTTTTTTAATAACAAACATGTCATACTTACTTCCACTGTGCAGTTCATTTTTGCAGAGTGGCCCCGGTCCTCCTCTTCTGGGGTCCCTCAGCGGTGCTCCTGGCTCCTCCTCGCATCGAGTGTCCATGTCGGAGAAGTGCTCTTCTTGGTGGACACCCGTGCGGGCGTGCTCCCGAGTCCTGCATCTGTGTTCATTCACACAGAATGCAGGACTCGGCCCTGTGTCATTGGATTTGATTGACAGCAGTGGGAGCCAATGGTTGCGCTGCTATCAATCTTTTCAATTAGAACACGAGACACCAGATAGAGCTGGTATGCTCGTTTCTGGCCGAAGAATGGCAGCGTTCAGGTAAAGTGGAAGGGGCTGGGGGGCTGCAGCACCACAGAAGGTTTTTCACTTTAATGCATAGAATGCATTAAGGTGAAAAACCATGAGGGTTTACAACCCCTTTAAGAGCTTTGTTGTGTCATTGGTTAGAAAGGGGCATATTTTGGAGATGTTGCGGAAGTTGAAGCAGCAAGATTTGGACAGCGATTGGATGTGGGGCTTAAAGGAGAGTTCAGAGTCCAGGACTATACCTAGGATCTTGGCATGTGGGGATGGGCTTATAGTTGTGCCATCGATTTTGACAGAGAGATCAGGGGAAGGGGGAGGAAGAATTCTAAGTTCAGGAAGTGGTGTGACATCCAGACTGATATGTCTGATAGTAAATTAGTGATATGTGAGGAGATGGAGGGTGTGAGCTGAGGGGTAGAGAAAAAGATTTGGGTGTCATCAGCGTGGAGATGGTATTGGAAGCCATTGGAGGATATCAGCTGACCCAGGGAGGAAGTGTAGATTGAAAATAGGAGAGGTCCAAGAACAGAACCCTGAGGGACCCCAACAGAGAAAGGAAGAGGAGAGGAGGAAATAGAGTTGTAAGTACTGCTAAAGGTGCAATTGGAAAAGTAGGAAGAGAACCAGCTAAGTCGCCTGACAGGTCGCCCCAGTGTGAACCGGCACTTAAAGTCCCAATTTTGTAATTTTTTGGGTTTGTTTATGCAACATTCACACCACTATGATCAGATTTTGATCTGACTAGCAGTGCAATTATCTATTGCTACTTGGATACAACTTGGATTAAGTTTTTATGTTCTATGGAACCAAAATCATGCTGGAATGGCACCAAAGTAGTACAGGAACCTTTTCCAAAATCGCACCGTGCTGAGTTGCATTGATGTGAAGCACCATTCAAGACAATGCGATTTCTATAGTCATGTAATTCAGTTGGAAACTTTTGGAAATTTTCTATTGAAATGAACCTGGAGACTCATCGCTATGAATGATCTGTGTGCTCGAAGCTTAGAGGTAGGAAGAGAACACACTGCAGTGACAATCTATTCAGGATCTGCAGCCTGCCCACCATGCGACATCCTTCACTACAGTTCATTTAACATGGTTTCCTATGGGACACGTTCACATCTATGCTTTTTTCAGCCACTGACTTTTTGGAAGGGCTCAGGGACTTCTTTAACCACAATACAGAGCATTTTCACCCCCTTCCTGCCCAGGCCAATTTTCAGTTTTCAGCGCTGTAACATTTTGAATGACAATTGCGTGGTTACACAACACTCTACCCATATGAAATTTTTATCATTCCCCCCACAAATAGAGCTTTCTTTTGATGGTATTTGATCACCTCTGCGGTTTTTATTTTTTGCACTATAAACGAAAGAAGAGCCACTAGTTTGAAAAAAAAAAAAAACACAATATTTTTTACTTTTTGCTAGAATAAAAATCCCATTTAAAAATAAAAATTTTCTCAGTTTAGGCCGATATGTATTCTTCTACATATTTTTGGTAAAAAAAATTGCAATAAGTGTATATTGATTGGTTTGCGTAAAAGTTATAGCATCTACAAAATAGGGAATAGATTTATGGCATTTTTATTATTTTTTTTTTTTACTAGTAATGGCGGTGATCTGCGATTTTTATCGTGACTGACATTGCGGTGGACACATCGGACACTTGACACTATTTTGGGACCATTCACATTTACACAGCGATCAGTGCTATAAAAATGCACCGATTAATGTATAAATGTCACTGGCAGGGAAGGGGTTAACACTAGGGGGCGATCAAGGGGTTAAATGTGTTACCTAGGGAGTGATTCTAACTGTGGGGGGATGGGACTGACTTGGGGAGGAGACCGATCATTGTCCCTATATACAAGGGACACACGATCTGTCTCCTCTCCCCTGACAGGACATGGATCTATGTGTTTACACACAGATCCACGGTCCTGCTCTGTAACTAGCGATCGCGCGTGCCCGGCAGTCATTGTGGCCACCGGGCATGCGCATCGGCTCCTCAGTGACGCGGCGGGCGTGCCCTCAATAGCGCCCGGAAGCCAAGGATGACATATGGCGCCCACCCAAGATGGGAGATCCCCTCTGTGGACATCATATGACTATGGGCGGGTAGGGAAGTGGTTAAATGAAAAAGGGTGCCATTTTGCTTTTTTTGTTCAATAGACTTTAATGGAGCAATTTTACGGTTTTTCATCTGCCTAACAAATTGGCCAAAAAAAATGCAAAATGCAAATTGTGGCAAAATCACACGTGCAAAAACGCTCACCAAAAAGCACTATAGAAACGATCAGAAGCAAACTGCATAGGTGTGAACGGAGCCTAAGGCCTGGTTCACACCTATGCGTTTTTTGCAGAAACGCACTACAGCTCATTTAACCTATGGCACACGTTCACATCTATGCTTCTTTCAGCTACTGCATTTTTGTAAAGGGTCAGGGACTTTAACCATTTCCCTACCCGCCCATACTCATATGACGTCCGCAGATGATCTCCCATCCTGGGCGGGTGTCATATGACGTCCTCGGCTTCCCGGCAGTATAGGCTTGGGAAAAAATTGATTTGAATCTTGAATCGAGTTGAGAGGTCAAAACGATTTTTTTTAGATTTTTTTTTTCCCCAGGACCGGCGCTGACACCGCGCCGGTCCTGAGGAGCTGCGGGCAGGAGTTTTTAGGCGAGGCCGCGCAGCGGACCAGGCCAAAGCTGCGGCCTCGCCTAAAAACTCCTGCCCGCAGCTCCTCAGGACCGGCGCGGTGTCCATCAAAAAATAAAACTCGATTCGAATTGTGAATCAAGTTTTTTTTTTAAATATGAAGAAGAATACATATCGGCCTAAGCTGAGGAAAAAATTTTTTTTTAAAATATTGGTATATTTATCATAGAAAAAAAGTAAATAATATTGTGTTTTTTCAAACTTGTCACTCTTCTTTTGTTCATAGCGCAAAAAATATACATTTGGGTACAGTGTTGCATGACCAATTGTCATTCAAAATGTTACAGTGCTGAAAATTGGCCTGGGCAGGAAGGGGGTGAAAATGCCCGGTATTGAAGTGGTTAAACGCAAAACTGCTTTTTGTGCATTTTTGGTTCAGCAGACTTCAATGGAGAAGCTGCAGAAAAGCATGTAGTGTGTTTTTGCCATGATTTGCGCTTAATTTGCCCCCCCCCCAAAAAAAAAAAAGCATAAAGATGCAAAAGACAAGTTGTGGTAAAATTGCACGTGCAAAAAACGCACAGCAAAAAGCTCTGCAGAAACAAATTAATAACAAACTGCATAGGTGTGAACTGAGCCTAAAGCTGGAAGGCCGAAAAGAATTTTTAGCTAAACTTCAGCTTTAGTTGTGCGCAGTTCTAAAGGTGCCCACCTTTTTGGGGATCAGTGATACTAATAAAGTGATCAGTGCTAAAATATGCACTTTCACTGTACTAATTACACTGGCTGGGAAGGGGTTAACATCGGGGGACCCTTCAGGTCTGGTATGGATTTTAAGGGGAACCCCGCGCCAAAAAAAACAAAAAAAAACGGCGTGGGGTCCCCCCCAAAAATCCATACCAGACCCTTATCCGAGCACGCAACCTGGCAGGCCGCAGGAAAAGAGGGGGGGACGAGAGTGCGCCCCCCCCCTCCTGAACCATACCAGGCCACATGCCCTCAACATTGGGAGGGTGCTTTGGGGTAGCCCCCCAAAACACCTTGTCCCCATGTTGATGAGGACAAGGTCCTCATCCCCACAACCCTGGCCGGTGGTTGTGGGGGTCTGCGGGCGGGGGGCTTATCGGAATCTGGAAGCCCCCTTTAACAAGGGGACCCCCAGATCCCGCCCCCCCCTGTGTGAAATGGTAAGGGGGTACTTACCCCTACCATTTCACTAAAAAACTGTCAAAAATGTTAAAAATGACAAGAGACAGTTTTGGACAATTCCTTTATTTAAATGCTTTTTCTTTCTTCTATCTTCCTTCATCTTCTGGTTCTTCTGGTTCTTCTGGCTCTTCCTCCGGCGTTCTCGTCCAGCATCTCCTCCGCGGCGTCTTCTATCTTCTTCTCCTCGGGCCGCTCCGCACCCATGGCATGGGGGGGGAGGCTCCCGCTCTTCTCTTCTTCTCTTCTTCATTTTCTTCTCCGGGCCGCTCCGCAACTCATGCTGGCATGGAGGGAGGCTCCCGCTGTGTGACGGCGCTCCTCGTCTGACAGTTCTTAAATAACGGGGGGCGGGCCACCCGGTGACCCCGCCCCCCTCTGACGCACGGTGACTTGACGGGACTTCCCTGTGACGTCACGGGGAATGCCACAGGGAAGTCCCGTCATGTCCCGTGCGTCAGAGCGGGGCGGGGTCACCCCGCCCCCCATTATTTAAGAACCGTCAGACGAGGAGACGCCGTCACACAGCAGGAGCCTCCCTCCATGCCAGCATGGGTTGCGGAGCGGCCCGGAGAAGAAAATGAAGAAGAGAAGAAGAGAAGAAGAGAAGAGCGGGAGCCTCCCCCCCATGCCATGGGTGCGGAGTGGCCCGAGGAGAAGAAGATAGAAGATGCCGCGGAGGAGATGCTGGACGAGTACGCCGGAGGAAGCACCAGAAGAGCCAGAAGAACCAGAAGATGAAGGAAGATAGAAGAAAGAAGCACCCTCCCAATGTTGAGGGCATGTGGCCTGGTACAGTTCAGGAGGGGGGGGCCGCACTCTCGTCCCCCCCTCTTTTCCTGCGGCCTGCCAGGTTGCGTGCTCGGATAAGGGTCTGGTATGGATTTTTGGGGGGACCCCACGCCATTTTTTTTTTTGGCGCGGGGTTCCCCTTAAAATCCATACCAGACCTGAAGGGTCTGGTATGGAATTTAGGGGGAACCCCACGTCATTTTTTTTTTACATTTTGGCCGGGGTTCCCCTTAATATCCATACCAGACCTGAAGGGCCTGGTATGGAATTTAGGAGGACTCCCACGTCATTTTTTTTTTTTTAAATTTTGGTTCAGGGTTCCCCTTTGGGGAATTCCCATGCCGTTTTTATCAATGAACTTCTATGTGTATTGTCGGCAATGCAATAGCCGCGGGTAGTTTTAAATGAGTTTTTTCCTTCAAATGTCATTTTGCTGTCAGACTGTTCTAAACACAGGAAACATGCGCCCCTTTACAGGCATACTATAGACACCCCCCAGGTACGAAATTTAAAGGGATATTACACTTTTATTGTTTGACTTTAAGCATTATTAAAATCACTGCTCCTGAAAAAAACGGCCGTTTTTAAAACTTTTTTTTGCATTGATCCATGTCCCCTGGGGCAGGACCCAGGTCCCCAAACACTTTTTATGACAATAACTTGCATATTAGCCTTTAAAATTAGCACTTTTGATTTCTCCCATAGACTTTTAAAGGGTGTTCCGGTGCATTCGGATTTGCCGCAAACACCCCAAATTGTTCGCTGTTCGGCGAACTTGCGAACAGCCAATGTTCGAGTCGAACATGAGTTCGACTCGAAGCTCATCCCTACTAGTGACCTCTGCAGGAATCAGCCATGTATACATCTGTTGTTTGTACTTTTGTTTATGTTTTTGTTATATGTTTGTTATATGTTTTTATTGTTATATGTTGTCCACATTTTACTTGCCTGGGGTATTGCCAAAGTACCAACAAGATATGGTGAAAAATACTCCTGCGCTTGTGAGATCGTTTGCTGTAAAACAAAGGTAGTATTGTAGTAAGAGATAGAACTAGGGGACATGATGGAGCCTGTCCCGCTGCCTTAGCTGACCAGGGGTGGTCTGGAAAGGACTGTTTAGTAGGAAGTGGATGAAAGGCGCGTGATCAGACGCTTACATCAAGAAATGTATGGTTTATTTATGTAAAAGAATACAGACATATAGTCATATAGATATAAAATCATACAAATACTACATAATATTATAAAAAAAAAAAAAGGAAAAACAGGTAACAAAATAAGTACTAGGAAGTTAAAATTGGGGTGTGCCCATATTGAGGCAGGTATTTAAGAAAGGCTGATGCGTTTCGAGGAAAACCTCTTCATCAGAGCCAGGAGAACTGGAGCACAGTCTGTATGGGCCGGTAGGCCGACATGTGTACATGGGGAGAGGTGGTGTGGCTAGTAGGAGGATGTGTCCTGTGATGGACAATTGATTATTCCAAGTTCCATACCCAGGTGTTCTAGATGGGGTATAAATAAGAACAATATATACTAGGGTTGTCCCGATACCAATACTAGTATCGGTATCGGCACCGATACCAAGCATTTGCCCAAGTACTTGTACTCGGGCAAATGCTCCCGATGCTTCCGCCGATACCTTGACTGTCAGCGGTGATGGACGTGTGGGGGAGTTACAAGCTTCTCCCCCCGCGGCTTTCAGCTGCTTAGTGACATACAGCGGTGATCGGTGCTTGTAATTCCCTCACACGCGATCACCGCTGACTGTCACCTCCTCCTCCTTAGTCCTCCTCCGTTCCTCTGTCCCCCTCCGCTGTCCTGCTCCATTGCTGTGTCCCCCTCCGTTCCTCTGTCCCCCCCCGCTGTCCTCCTTCTTTGCTCTGTCCCCCTCCGCTGTCCTCCTCCGTTCCTCTGTCCACCTCCCGCTGTCCCCATGCGTTCCTCTGTCCCCCTCCGCTGTCCCCATGCGTTCCTCTGTCCCCCTCCGCTGTCCCCATGCGTTCCTCTGTCCCCCTCCGCTGTCCCCATGCGTTCCTCTGTCCCCCTCCGCTGTCCCCATGCGTTCCTCTGTCCCCCTCCGCTGTCCCCATGCGTTCCTCTGTCCCCCTCCGCTGTCCCCATGCGTTCCTCTGTCCCCCTCCGCTGTCCCCATGCGTTCCTCTGTCCCCCTCCGCTGTCCCCATGCGTTCCTCTGTCCCCCTCCGCTGTCCCCATGCGTTCCTCTGTCCCCCTCCGCTGTCCCCATGCGTTCCTCTGTCCCCCTCCGCTGTCCTCCTCCGTTCCTCTGTCCACCTCCCGCTGTCCCCATGCGTTCCTCTGTCCCCCTCCGCTGTCCCCATGCGTTCCTCTGTCCCCCTCCGCTGTCCCCATGCGTTCCTCTGTCCCCCTCCGCTGTCCCCATGCGTTCCTCTGTCCCCCTCCGCTGTCCCCATGCGTTCCTCTGTCCCCCTCCGCTGTCCCCATGCGTTCCTCTGTCCCCCTCCGCTGTCCCCATGCGTTCCTCTGTCCCCCTCCGCTGTCCCCATGCGTTCCTCTGTCCCCCTCCGCTGTCCCCATCTGTACCGGCTTTCCGTTGTCCCCCTCTCTCTTCGTCTGTCCCCTCCGTTCTGCTGTCTCTCCGCTGTGTGTATGGAGAGAGTCAGCTGACTCTTTCCATTCACATAACTGAAACATTGTAATCTCCTGTGATTACAATGTGTCAGTTTATGAATGGAGAGAAGCTGCTGTGTTCTCTCCATTCATTCTCAGTGCAGCTGACGCTGCAGAGAAAGGGACTGGGGAATCTCTATCCTCAGTCTATTTCTCTGTCTCAAGGGGGAGATATCAGAGGTCTGTTAAGACCCCTGATATCTCACCAAAGCCCCCCAACAGGGCTGATTAAAAAAAACAAAAAAACACACACATAGTGCAATAAAGAATAAAAAAAAAAATTGTAAAAAATAATAAATGTAAATGAAAAAAACCAAAACAAAAACACACACACAGACACCGTTCACTATGCCCCCACCCCCACCCCCACCCCCCCCCCCCCCCTCAAAAAAAAAAAAAAAACTGTCACGTGACATTAAAAAAAAGTATCGGTAATCGGTATCGGCGAGTACTTGAAAAAAAGTATCGGTACTTGTACTCGGTCCTAAAAAAGTGGTATCGGGACAACCCTAATATATACCGTACACTACAGACTGGAGACGTAAGATAAGTTTACATTGAAAAATGCATTCATATAATGATAAAAAGTATATAATATAAATATATTAGAAATAAAAATTACCATATCAGTACAAAAAATTAATTAATGATAGGTAGTGGGATTTTGAAGCACAGAACATGAGATTGTAGTCTAAATACATACAAATGAAAAAATCTACGCATACATAAGTGTACACACACATACTCGTGTACACATACATGCATATACATACACGTGCATAATACAAACGCATGTAAATGCATTAAAAAACAAAACAAAAAAAAACATATATGCATATGAGAGGGGGGGGGCGATGGTAAATGAAGTAAAAAGTGCACTGAGACACATTGAGAGATATTGTCTCTCCGCATGGTAAAACCGGTTGCGTGTAAAAACTCTGCCAGCATGTAAAACGCTGTGCTGGAACAGATATGTGGAGGTATGCCCCTGTTCACTGAAAGCACAAATGGGGGCACAAAGATGGCCATGTGGTTTGTGCAAAAACAGAAATGTGTTCATTCAAATGGAAATCCACAAAAATATATACAAAAATGCATATATCAAATGTACATAAAAATCTAAAACGCATATGCATGTATATACATAGATAAAGAAAACAATATGCACAAAATAAATATATGTATATATTCACATAAACCTGTACACATATATATACATATACACACATATATATATACATGCACACATATACATGTCCACATGCATACACACACATGTGAAGACCACCCCTACACAGCATGTATTGTGCCTATGTAGAACCAGTGTCATGGCGGTAGGGTGGGAATGTGTAGTTTGTGCAACGCAATAGCGGAGAGTGGCGGGAGTGGATACGTTAGGGGGATAATCTGGTGTTGGTGACCAAATATTGGAGGTGGCAGACAGGTGGGCTAATGACAGAACGCACCTACCTATGGATGAAATTAGAATGTAAATAGATTGTATTTTCTTTTTGCGGTGCTGTTAGGCTGTCAGATGTGCCTGTAGTGAAACATAAGTTGAGCAGGGAAAGTAAGCAAGCTCTTATGGACACTGCTGGGTTTAACAGGATAAGGAAGTTACAAAGACCATTGTGGCTAACCTGTCTCAGGAGAAGTGTGTAGACACAGCTGCAAACTGTAGAGATCCTTTGGAGTGGAGAGCCGTGTGATCCTGGCAGCAGAAGGGGGGGGAGGAGGAGGGAGGAGGTGTCCTTGAGGCAGCTGATGCCTGGATAGAAAGCGTCTTGCTGCCTAGGGATAGGAAAGGTTTTGTGATGAGGTTGTGCTGGGGGTTTAAAAGACTCTGGGGGGCGGGTCCGAGGGCATGAATGAAAAGGCTATTATTGAATCCAATTAAGCCATATAAAGTAATGTGATATGAAAAGTGTGACTATGATTTGAATAGTGAACCGGAGGTATTTTGTGCAGAACATATACATATACATATATACACACACACACATGAACACATACATATATATACACATATACATACATATACACATATACACATACACACACAGGTTTATATGGGTTGTATAACAGCAGAAGTGGATAATATGAGGAGAAATGGTGTACATGAAACTGCAGGGACAGGAGAGGGTATACAGGGTTTACCGTATGGTGGAATGATGGTGATGATATGAAGGGGATCAAAGGTAATAAGGGGGGGGATGGCTAGGATAGAGGGGGGGGGGGCAAAGCATGATGGTGATATTCTGTATCTAGATGGCCCCGTGGATATCTAGATCTTCATTCATTCCATCGGGAACCAATGACCCAAGAGTGAAAATCCAGAATGATTCTTGTTTACAGAGTCTTCTGAATCTCCTCCCATTGTCAGCGTCTTTTTTGATAGCTTCAATGCCAAACACTTTGATGCCTGTTGGATTGCTGTTATGACATTCTCTGAAATGCCTAGGTACTGAATAGCTGTGGCATTTTTTATTTTTACTCTGATGGTACGTGTTACTATTGATTATGCTGCATTTGTGTTCGCTAAATCTTGTCCTGAGTGGACGTATTGTGCGCCCAACATACAGAAGACCGCATGGACAGATAAGACCATAGACTACATAGGAGGTACCGCAATTGATGAACTGTTTGATTTTGTGGTACTGGCCGTCGGACCCCATGATTTCTTTTTTGCGGTGTGCCATGAAGGCACAGGCTCCACAGTTTTTGGTTCCACACTTGTAGTTGCCTTTCTGGTCGAAGATGGATGCCCAATTGCCAGTGGGGGTCTTGGTTTGGTTCTGTGGTTTTCGTACTCTACTCGGAGTTATTAGGCTTCTAAGATCTTTGGATTTTCGAAACACAACTACTGGTTTGGGTGGTAGAACTGAATTGAGGATGGGATCCTGCTTGAGAATGTTCCAATTTTTCTCGATGGCTCTCTGTATGTCGAATGCTTTGGTGTTATATTGTGTACTGAATCTGATGGGGTTGGAGATATTGCTGTCGGTGGTCCTTTTATTGCCGCTTGTTTTGTTAGCCTCCATTGCCATAGTGACAGAGGGATGTTCGTCATACTGGGTCCAATATTTGTAAAAGGCCTGTTTGATGAGTGATTCTTCATAACCCTTCTCAAGAAATTTATTTTTTAAGGTGGATCCCTGTTTTTCATAGTCACTTTTCTTAGTGCAGGTTTTCTTCAGCCTGCAGAATTGCCCGTGGGGTATGTTACGGATCCATTTGGGATGGTGGTGACTTTTGGCGTGGAGGTAGGAATTTCCAGCACTAGGTTTGAAATGGGTTTTGGATATAATGCTGCCTTCCTCGATTTGCAGGTCTAAATCCAGAAAGACGAGTGATGTGTTGTCGACTACATGGTTAAAAGAGATACCATAAGGATTGGAGTTGCAGTATTCCAGAAATTTGTTTAGATCCATATGTGATCCGTTCCAAATGATCAGGATGTCATCAATGTATCGGGTGTAGAGGGCGAGCTGATCTTTAAAAGGATTGTTGGCCCAGATGAACAGATCTTCCCACATGCCCATGAAGAGGTTTGCGTAGCTAGGTGCAAATTTTGCTCCCATTGCCAAAGTACCGGCTGTTATACCACTTACCCAAATACCACCTTACCTTATTTAAATAATTAAAGTCAGACAACATTCTTTGGGTTTAAATGGCCATAGCAGCCCTTTATTACAATAAACCCACCATAAAAAACACTTCATGACATAAAAACGGTAATAAACAGGAAAAACATACCATAACCTATCTGACTGAATGTAACTGCATAGGATTTTTGAAAGCACCCTTGACTGATCAAACTAGCTGTATCTGGCACCACCTTGTCTTTCCACGGCCCCCAGCCGTAACTTACGCCAGCTCTGGGACAATTGTTTGGCAATTTCACAAGCCAATACAGCCAACTATTACTTCCGCCCTTATTAGGGCAGGTACACCCCTACCAGAGATGGGCCCTACCCATCGTTCTCCAAAGAACTTAACCATCCCCGCCTTCAAAAACCCTACGACCTCTGCCTGCTGCTACGACAACATGCAATGATGACCATGATGAAACTAACAGAAAGGAACTAAATAAACATACCACTGCCCACCTATCACAATGGGGCAGGAGGGCGGGAGAATCTTGTTGGTTGCTGTCCTACAGTCCAAGTGATACTAAAAGAATGCCTCCCACCTAGCAACCCCTTAGGACCACCCTGTCCACACCCTGCCCCACCCTAATATCCTCCAATGGGGTTATGTTGATCATTATCCCTCCCTAATTATTACTCCTCCTATTAACTGACCTTATTTTCCAAACCCCACCTTACTATAGCCTTTCTGTACAAACCCCATCATGTAGGCCCTACGCTTATGCTGCGCCTGAGCTCCTGGCCTATACTAAATAATTAGAACATGTTCACTTTGCAAGGGAATTTTCACAAAGATTAGTCAGTGTAGTGCGCTTTGCAAAGAATATTCATCACAGGATAGCGAGGAAAAAATAAACAGGATTTTTTCTGTCACAGCAATGGATGACTGAAAGCAACAAATCTTTACCCAATTCACTAAGAGCCCTTTCACACTGGGGCAGCGTCGGCGGTAAAACGCCGCTATTATTAGCGGCGTTTTACCGTCGGTATGCGGCCGCTAGTGGGGTGGTTTTACCCCCCGCTAGCGGCCGAGAAAGGGTTAAATACCACCGCAAAGTGCCTCTGCAGAGGCGCTTTGCCGGCAGTATAGCCGCGCCATCCCATTGATTTCAATGGGCAGGAGCGGTGAAGGAGCGGTATACACTCCGCTCCTTCACCACTCCGAAGATGCTGCTGGCAGGACTTTTTTTCCTGTCCTGCCAGCGCATCGCTCCAGTGAGAAAGCCCTCGGGGCTTTCACACTGGAATGAAAGCAGCGACACTTTCGGGTCGGTTTGCAGGCGCTATTATTAGCACAATAGCGCCTGCAAACCGCCCCAGTGTGAAAGGGCTCTAAGCAAAGGGAAAGTTTACTTTGCTAATTGAACAGTATTGTTTACCACCTGTGATGTATTTTTCTGTTGAACTCCCATGAGCTATTGATGTTCTATACTGACATCTAGCGGCAGTTCATACCACTACAACTTGTTTATCTTCTGTATTTGGTATCCACCTCTGTTCTCCCCTCCTGTTCAGTGCTAGTTAGTTCAGTCCTATCTAGCCCCTCCCTGCTTCTTCCATGTCCCCTCAGTCAGCTTATACCTCATGTCCAATACAAATACTAAACAAACGTTTAGAAGTTGGGTGTTTTTTCAGCTGCCCCTGAACACTCCTCTGTTATCTTAGCAGTACACAGGGTTGTTTATAGTCGTTTCTAGGCAGTCGAGTTTAGAGTCTTTTTGTAATGCAAAAAAAGAGTTTAAGATGGATATTCAGAGGCATTTGAAACGCCAAATGCTTGTAACAGCTTGTAAACGTGTGTAAATGCAGTAACCCGCATTTAGCAGCATTTCATTTACAGTCGTTTTTCATTTTAAGAAAAAAAAAGAGAAATATATATATATATATATATATATATATATATATATATATATATATATATATATATATATATATATATATATATATATATATATATATATATATATATATATATATAAATATATATATAATATTTATTTTTTTTTGTACAAATGCTACTAGACGCAAATGTGGCTAAATGGACATTTTTAGACGCTGTCAAGTTGAATCATTCAGGAAAGGTTAAACAACGTCCTGTGTACATGAAGCCTAAGTCTTTACAGGAAAAGGGGACAGAAAGTCATCTTCTTACACTTCAAAATATTCAGAAAACATCATCTGTATTACACTTAACCACTTCAGCCCCGAAAGAATTTACCCCCTTCCTGACCAGAGCACTTTTTGCGATTCGGCACTGCTTCGCTTTAACTGACAATTGCGCGGTCGTGCGTCGTGGCTCCAAAACAAAATTGAAGTCCTTTTTTTCCCACAAATAGAGCTTTCTTTTGGTGGTATTTGATCACCTCTGCGGTTTTTATTTTTTGCGCTATAAACAAAAATAGAGCGACAATTTTGAAAAAACGCATTATTTTTTACTTTTTGCTATAATAAATATCCCCCAAAAATATAAAAAAAACTTTTAGGCCGATACGTATTCTTCTACATATTTTTGTTTAAAAAAAATCGCAATAAGCGATTATTGATTGGTTTGCGCAAAAGTTATAGCGTTTACAAAATAGGGGATGGTTTTAAGGCATTTTTATTAATATTTTTTTTTTTAAATGACGGCGATCAGCGATTTTTATCGTGTCTGCGACATTATGGCGGACACATCGGACATTTTTGACACATTTTTTGGACCATTGTCATTTATACAGCAATCACTGCTATACAAATGCACTGATTCCTGTGTAAATGACACTGGCAGTGAAGGGGTTAACCACTAGGTGGCAGTGTAGGGGTTAAGTGTGTCTTAGGGATGGGCTGTGTGTGGCACGTCACTGATCTCTGCTCCCGATGACAGGGAGCAGAGATCAGTGACACTGTCACTAGGCAGAACGGGGAGATTCTGTTTACATCAGCATCTCCCCGTTCTTCCTCCCCATGAGGCGATCGCAGGTATCCTTGCGGCGATCAAGTCCACGGGACCCGCGACCCGACTCACTCAGTCAGCTTGCCTTGTTCCGGTCCATTATTGTCAATGGATGGGGACAAGTGCAAAGCTCCTTTTTTTTCACAAGCATAACTCTGCTCTGGGGGGGGGTCCAGACACCCCAAACCCCCCCTCTTATCTACATCCATGGTCAGCGAGTAATATACACAGTGGTTTTGAGCTGCGCCTTTTCTTTCTACGGGTTCATAAGTTTGAGATGTGTTGTGTACCTCTACTATACAGAGTAGTTTGCACATCATATGATATGCATAGTGTAACATATACGCATATATTTCAGAATGTACATTGAATGAATACATTTAAGCAGATGTCTCACCTCCAGTCTGGTTGAAGCGATTCATCGCTGTCCTCACATTGTGTCTGAACACAGGCTCAGTGCCTTTGAAGTTCTGTGTTTCTCTATCCCAATACTCAGAGCCTTCATTCTTCTCTATCCATGCAGTCACAGGACGGGCTCGAGGAGATTCACTATTGTAGTTCACAAATTCTTGATCATCCACATATGCAACAACAGAGAACTCTGGCAGATCTGATCCTTTATCTGAGACTGCCGTGTAGTAATACCATAATGTGTGACTGTCTGAGAAAGAGAAAGACATACAGACTTATATATCACCGCACAGTGTGACTGTCTAAGACAGCAAGACAGACTAACTGTTATATATTTCTATCTTTATAAAGCTTTTGCATTTTAGGACTTAAGCCTCATGCATAATGGGCATCAAAAATGCCAGTGTTGGAAGGCAACATATCAGATAACCCTGGACTGTTGAGATCTGGAAATACCCAAGCCATCTGGACACTGCTGGGGCAGGGATGCACAAAATGATATCACCCAGGCATCAGTCAGATAGATTTTTTTACATTAAGCCCTGCTGCGGGCAAGGAGCAGGGCTTACTTTTTTTTTATTAGAGCCGACGGTCGGCTCTCTTGTAAAAGCAATCTGAGCAGCTACCTAGCCACTGGATTGCTTTTACAAGCAGCGGAAAGGGGGGGGGGACGTCCTGTGACGTTCATGGAACAGAGGGAGGAGTGGGACACAGGGATTGGGGAGCACTTGTGAGCAGTGCACATGGAGCATCCTCCGACCTATAGCGCGCTGCTTGAGAGGCTTGTGATTGGTCGGGGCGGCTCCGTGTCTTAGTCACGTGATCTGGTTATGCAGGCCAAGGCAGTGAGTGCCCCGTGCTCCCTCTGGTACCGACTGTGTCACACATACCAGAAGGCAGCCTGGTGGAGTTTTCTAGGCGAGGTATGGATGTTAAGCACCATGACACAGCTAATCTACAACACAGTATATTGCCAATGGCGCTTGTTGGGATTTCTAGTTCCTCAGTACTTTAGGGATTGGGGGGGGGCTTACTAACTATACATTTCATTTCAGAAATGTGACATTTCTGCTGCTTTGGGATTAGAATGTGGATTTATAGCCGAAAAAGAGCAGTCATTGGAGAGTAGCAGTAATATGAGAATTGTCCCCAGTGGTGGCCATTTTGTTGTAGCTCCCCCCTGCACAGCCTAGCCCAGTTGTAGGGGAAGGGGTGTTAAGGTCATATGACTGCACTGCTATAGGTGGAGAGGTTTTGGTGGGTTTGTTAGAGCCGATTGTGTCTCCACCAGAATAAATATTAAAGGATGTCAGATCATGGGCTGTAATTCTAGCACCAGACCTCCCGTGTAAATCTAACGTGGTAACCTGTAAAGGCTTTTTAACCACTTTAGCCCCAGAAGGTTTATTTTTTTACTTTCTTCTATAAAACACAACCACGGTAATAATAATAAAAAAAAAAAATTAATTAAAAAAAAAAATCAAATATCTTCATCAATTTAGGCCAATATATATTCTGCTACAAGCTACATATATTTTTTTTTGGGGGGGGGTCGCAATAAGCGTATATCGATTGTAGATGCTATAACTTTTGCGCAAACCAAACTATGGGATATTTTGAATGGCATTTTTAGTTATTTATATTTACTAGTAAAAACTTAGTGTCCAATTGGTCGACCACGCCCCCTAAAACGTCACAGTCCCAGCATGCCCAGGGACTGTGACATCATATGGGGGCGGGGTCTCCGCCTATATAAGTCACAACGCAGCCCTCAGAGACCAGTCCAGCCAGAGAGAGCGTCGTGTCAACATCTGGGGGAAGAGAAGAGAAGACAAGAAGCCCAGAAGCCCAGAAGTCCGGACCTCCGCTGGCAATAGAGCTACCTGAAGACAGCGGAGGGGCCGGCCGAAGACCTCGGACACCGGGAGAAGAGGCCGGAGAACGGAGAAGAACCAACCGGACGCCGGGAGAAGATGAACCGGAGGGACCCCCGAAGACGGAAGACCCCCCCCCGGAGCTGTTTAATAAATTATTTTAAAAACCTGTGTTGTGTTTTATTATTGACACTTTTTACCTAGGTGAATGGGTAGGGGTACCATGTACCCCATACTCATTCACTTAGGGTGGGGGGGCCGGGATCTGGGGGCCCTCTTATTATAGGGGGCTCCCGGATTCCGATAAGCCCCCCGCCCGCAGACCCCGACAACCAACGGCCAGGGTTGTCAGGAAGAGGCCCTTGTCCTCATCAACATGGGGACAAGGTGCTTTGTGGTGGGGGGGCACCGCAAGGCGCCCCCTCCCCCAAAGCACCCCCCCATGTTGAGGGCATGCGGCCTGGTACGGTTCAGGAGGGGGGGCGCGCTCGCTCGTCCCCACCCCCTTTCCTGACCGGCCGGGCTGCGTGCTCGGATCGGGGTCTGGTATGGATTTTGGGGGGACCCCCACGCCGGTTTTTCGGCGTAGGGGGGTTCCCCTTAAAGTTCCATACCAGACCTAAGGGCCTGGGATGCCCCCCGCGCTCGCCGCAATGGGAAAATTTGTTTTTCCTATTGCAGCGAGCGCGAGATGCAGTAACCTGCTCCTCCGTCGTATCTGGTCCGTCGGACCAGCATACAGACGAACGGGCTTTCCGTCAGGAACTGAGTCCGGCGGAGTTATGACGTAAAGATTTGAAGCAAGTTTCAAATCTAAAGTACGTCGGATATCCGACCGAAGCGGTCCGTCGGAAGTCCGATGGAGACCACACACGGTCGGATTGTTCGCCGGACTTGGTCCGGCGGCGTCCGTCGGACTTTTGCAGGTGAAAAGTCCGACCGTGTGTACGCCCCATAAGGGTTAATTTACATTTGTAGTTGGGGGGTGGAAAAACCCCATAGTTAAAACATGTTTTTATGATCCCCGCCCCAACCATACCCCCTTTACCTGCAGTGGTGAGGGGTGTACACATGTCGCAGTTGCAGCAAGAATTATACGCCCTGTCATGATAGGTGGGTGTAGCACCTGCTAAGCCTGACTCATTCAAGTGAATAAGGCCACTTTGCTGTACTGCATAAGGTTGCAGGGCACTTGCAAACAAGGGGTTAAAGCAGGCAGTGTTGTGTAGCTTTCTCACCACCTGCTTTGACCCCTTCAACCCCGCAGAAACATGCAGTCGCGGGGCGCCATTCACTTGAATGGGTTGCAATTGGCAGGCGGTAGCACCCACCAAAAGCAACAGGTGGCTTAATTCCTGCTGCATCAGATGTACACCTTTTGGCTGCTGCCTCAGCAGCTAAGGGGGGGTAGGGATTGGGGGCAGTAAAACCACAACTCAACTGCAGGGTTTTACCATCCCTCAACTTTGTGTGAACGAGCCCTAAGGGTGCTGCTGGGGGGTCATTCACAAAAGCTGCAGGCACTGTTGCTCCAAGTGTGTATGACAAGTGGTGAGGAGGCGATATGTTGTCTCCTCATCACCAGATTTAAACCCATGATTGCAACACGGTAGTACGCCAATTAGAGGTTTAAATCACAGTACACACAGGCTGAATGTCAGAAGACAATAGACGGTTCAAAAAAAAAAAAAAAAGAACTTTGGCTGGCTTTTGTCGGACAAGCATGCTGGAAAACCAGCAGCTGACCGATTCCCGAGCAGAACATAGTGGGCCGTCTGTCAAAACACAACAGCTCAGTGGGGGAGATTGCTGCACTAATTTTTTGGATTGTTAGTACAGCGGATAGGTTTTTTCTCATTCAACCTGCTGGGTTGAAAGAAAAATAAAATCTGTACCTGGCTTTGATCAGGTGTGAGGAGGGGACACTGTACCTGGTGTACTTTGACTTCTCCTATGTTGCTCAGGTAGATCTCCACCTCTGTTGAATACCACTGTATTACAGGTGTCGTGGACCCCCGTACTCAAGAAGAGTCTCTCCGCCATATAAGCTTCCTTGCCTGGTACCAGCATGATCCAAGACTCCCTAGCCCACCCAGTCACTTGTCAAGACATTAGTGTAGGGTGGAAAACATACAATTTTTTTATTCAAACACAGGTACAAAGAGATGTGCACTCAGGGGACAACCCCCCCCCCCCCCCCCGCTTTGCTTAATGACACAGGGCATGGTAAACTTTACCTCCTCCAGTAACATGACACACAGGTGTATTCAACTTTCCAATAGTAGACTGTCTTTGGGAGGGGCTGCTGGAGAAATCCACCCCCCCTCCCCTCTCACAGCTAATCCACAGACATATATATCCCATAATAGGTTGCTCCCAAGGCAGACACAAATAGAACAATGGGATACAGCCAGACCACAAACAATCTAGTAAAAAGTCTACAACAGTTTATGAAACCAAGCTCATACAATGTTCCAGCAGTTGGAAATGTGGAATTTATCTTTATATTTTCTTGAGGGATATTGTTCAGAAATATTACTGTCCCAAGTCAAAGAGCCCCTTCATTCTTTCAACACAAACTACACAAATCGAACCCTGGATAACAGGGGTAAAAGGAAATGCTGAGTCCGGTGTGGTTGTATGGCGAGTCTGATTAGTGCAGATCAGACTGGGGTTCTCGGTCACCCTGTGCCCCTAATAGACACAGGGTCACTTATGTACAGGAGGGACTGGGGGAGCTGGACAAGGAGTTTCCAAAGCTCTAAAACCCCTTTCACACTGGAGGCGTTTTTCAGATGCTTTATCGCTAAAAACAGCACGTGAATAATGCCTCATCTGCAATCCCAGTGTGAAAGCCAGAGTGCTTTCACACTGGGGCGCTGCGCTGGCAGGACATTAAAAAGAGTCCAGCAAGCAGATTCTTTGGGGCAATTTTCTGTTTGTAATGTGCAAAGCCCCTTCCATGTGCAGGCAGTGAGACATTTCCCGATCTCTGCAGCCACGCATCAGGACAATGTTTCACTGCTTGTGATTAGCGCTGTGTTGTGCTGGCTTCCTGGCGGGCTCTGCACGTGTGGGTTTGCGAACACGCCTGAGCTCATTCTTACTAGTTATACATTGGCCAGTTGCTACTTATCTTCACAGCTTGTCCGCTGAATTTGACGCAGGGACACATTGGATACCCTCAGCTGCCATTGTGTTCTTGCTGGGTGTACAATGTCTCCCTATGCCTTTAAGGAGGAGTGGGCTCCCTTCAGTCAAACCTGCCCTTAGGTTATCCACCGCTATATATGCTTCAATGTGGGAGACTCTGAAAGATAGAGTTAGGACCTCATTATACAGAGGAGCCTTGGTGAGGCACTGTGGCTTTCACATATATTTGCAAATGAGTGCAACTAAAACCTCCGTTTTAACGCAAACTGTTATGCTGCGTACACACAGTCGGATTTTCCGACAGGAAATGTTGGATGTGAGCTTGTTGTCGGAAATTCCGACCGTGTGTATGCTCCGAACATTTACTGTCGGAATTTCCGCCAACAAATGTTTGAGAGCAGTTTCTCAAATTTTCCGACAACAAACTTTGTGGTCAGAAATTCCGAGCGTGTGTACACAAATCCGACGCACAAAGTTCCACACATGCTCGGAATCAAGCAGAAGAGCTGCACTGGCTACTGAACTTCATTTTTCTCGGCTCATCGTACGTGTTGTATGTCACCGCGTTCTTGACATTCGGAATTTTCGACAACATTTGTGTGACCGTGTGCATGCAAGACAAGTTTGAGCCAACATCCTTTGGAAAAAAGTCCACAGTTTTGTTGTCGGAAAATAGGATCGTGTGTACGGGGCATAAGGGTTAATTTGGTTTTGTTGGAGGCTAGCTGGTAAATGTGGGAAATTTTCTGTTTGTAATGGAGAAAAAAAAAGGCCGTCACTTGTGCATTCAGGAAATGAGCATATGGGTAGAAAAGCTGCTGAAAACACATAAATGCTAGGTGCGTTTAGCGCTTGAGTGTTCAATGGCCAGAATACATTTATATTCTGGTCAATGGAAAAACGACACGCCCAAACGCTTGACGCACCTAAACGCATTTTCAAAACATGTATTTGGGCACTTTTTATTAGTGCTTTTCCCTCCCCTGGGCAAAGGCATTCAGTGGAGGAAAAAAAAAATGCCCTGTTTGCATGAGGCCTTATTTATCAATGTTTCAATGAATTGGTCTGGTTGTCTATATAAACCAGATTTTTCCAGTGTAGGAAAAAGGAAAAAGAAAATGTCCGGCAACATACTTTTTTTGTTTTAATAATGCTTTAGTGCATGAAGTTAAATTCATTTTTACATATACAATATTCTGCAAAAGTTCTAGCTGTACGATTCTGGATAAAATGAGAATCACTTTTTTTTTGCTTAGAACGAAGATCACAATTCTCGCGGCGCAACATCATTTGCATTATACAAAAAAAAAAAAAAAGGCTAACTTTACTGTTTCGTTTTTTTTTATTAATTGAAGTGTATATATTTTCCCAGAAAATTGCTTTTGAAAGACCGCTACGCAAATACAGTGTGATATAAAATATTGCAAGGACCGCCATTTTATTCTCTAGGGTCTCTGCTAGCAAATTTTATTATATATTATGTATTATGTATATTATGTATTATATATATATATATATATATATATATATATATATATATATATATATATATATATATATATATATATATATATATATATATATATATATATATACACACACACACACACCTTTGTTTTTTATTTATAATAATCACCAACTCTTTAGAGCAAACATTATAAAGGAGAGTTTAATGTTTTTTTTGTTGCTTTACTTTTTTTATTACGGTTTGTCTCCCTGATCTGGAGACACCCATCCCCCATCCTGGTGTCTCCAGTAAGGAAAGTGGGTTGAAATCTTCACAATGGGGTCATAGACAGCAATGGAAATCCAAGAGGAGTTCTAACCCTTCCTACCCAAAACAAATAAAAAATATGGCTATAATCCCCAAAAACCTAATAAAAGTAATGCCCTGTACACACGGTCAGACTTTCCGACGGAAAATGTGCAATTGGAGCTTGTTGTCGGAAATTTCGACCGTGTTTGGGCTCCATCTGACTTTTTCCATCGGAATTTCCGATGCACAAAGTTTGAGAGCTGGCTCTAAAATTTTCCGACAACAAAATCCATTCGCATAAATTCTGACAGTGTGTAAACGATTCCGATACAAAGTGCCATGCATGCTCAGAATCAAGCAGAAGAGCAGCGCTGGCTATTGAACTTAATTTTTCTCGGCTCGTCGTATGTGTTGTACGTCAACGCGTTCTTGACGTTCAAAATTTCCGACCAACTTTGTGTGACCGTGTGTATGCAAGAAAAGTTTGAGCCAACATCCGTCTGAAAAAATCTGATGGATTTTGTTGTCGGAATGTCCGATCGTGTGTACGCTGCATTAGTCTGAGCAAAAACACACAAAATGGTTCCCTCGGCTGTATGCATATGAAGGACTTCATCTAAATCAAGATTAACAAATGCCTGAACTGGGCTAGGAGCGCTCATATATAGAACAATCAGGGTGTATTTTTCACATAAATGTATTCCAAGAAAAACTAAAAGGCAGAATTCATATAAAACACATTTCCGCGCCCCCCCCCCCCCCCACCCTCACCCTGAACTCTGAGATGAGAAAGAGGGACACCTTTAAATCTAGATTCACACCCACATGTCTGCATGTTCATTTACGCTCATTGAAGTCTATGGAGCCAAAAAGGTCACAGCGACTACTTCTTTTTCCAAGTCGCATGGACACTGCATTGGTGTGAGTGGGCCCTATAGACTATAATGACACTCCTCTAGTCACACTTTGTCACATAATGGCCGAAATGTGACAGATCGCACAGGTGTGAACGGGAACCTAACAAAAAGTATGTAGCCAAAGGACATCCTAACTGCTACACATCTATTTATATGGGCCACAAAGTATTAATACATAAAAATAAACTGATTGCTTAAACCCCAAAGTTCTTCTCTTCAGCACAGATTTGCATTCATATTGCATTTTTTTTTTTAATTTAGTAAATTGAAGGTTGGATGGGATGTTTAGTGTGGTATTACATATTTGATTATTAAATGGTGGGTACTTTAGACCAATGAGAGGGACAACTGAGGAGGAATGGGGGGCCGGGGGATAAGCTGACCAATAACACATTGAATTTCAACCAGTTCAGCAATGAACAGTCAAATATTGATCAGTGTGTAGACCTCCCTGTTAAACAGAATGTGATGGTTTGATTGGCTTCTGTTGAATGAACAAGTTAGGCCTCAAGCAGTTGGGAGTTTTTTTCAGCAGCCCCTGAACTCTCCTCTATGTTATCTTTTGTGTACATATACATAGGGTCGCTTATAGTAGGTTAGAGGCAGTCAAGGTTAAATTTGTTTTGAAAGCAGAAAAATTGCGCTCAGGACTGTCATTTACGCCAAATGCTTGTAACCGGGGTAAACCACATTTTTGTGCATTTGTGGACATTTGGGAGAGTTTCGTGAGGCTATCTTTAAAAAATGTTTCTAACCTCAAATGCTCATAACCGCTGCTAAACTCACATAAGCTCATTAAGTGGTGTTCCGGCCGAAATTATACTTTTTATATAAAAATATCCCTATAATACACAAGCTTAATGTATTCTAGTAAAGTTAGTATGTAAACTAAGGTCTGTTTTGTTAGTTTATAGCAGTAGTTTGTTATTTTATAAACTTACAGCAGGCCGTGGCCATCTTAAGTGTGGGCATCTGAAGCCAGACTGTATTTCTTCCTGGATCTCATCCTTGCAAATCTTGCACATGCTTAGTGCAGCACAAGCAGTGTAATAGGTTTCAGATCAGGTTTCCATAGCAATGGCAGTGTCAGAGGAAGTTGCCGCCCCTTCCCAGAAGGCATTGCAAACAGGAAATGATGCGATGGGCCGCGGCCAAGGAGGAGGAAGTGAAAAATGAATGCAGCAGATATACAGTAGGTGCTGAGAAAAAAAATAAAAAAATATCCAATTCTTTTACAGTGCAGAGTTTAGTGAGGGATGCTGAAGAGTTGTAAAAGTGGGTGGAACTCCACTTTATGTAAAACCTGCAAAATGGACGTTTTTCACCGTTGGTTATCAGCTGTCAGTTTCCAGCATTCAGAAAGGGTTTTCAACTACCCTGTGTACACGAGGCCTTAGAAAACATTTGTAAATCAGTGTACTGTCAGTGGATTCTGGAGCCGCTGGCATATTCTTGGACTACACTTGCTAAAAAAAATAAAATCCCATTTGTTCCAAAGTCTAGACCCCTGAACATCACCACCCTGAATGGACAACCCTTGGGAGATGGCATTGTAAAATTTGAGACTATGACTATCACCCTTCAGGTAGGCGTACACAAAAAGGAAGTTGTCTTGTCTCTTATTGATTCCCCACTTCTGCCCGTTATCCTTGGTTACCCATGGTTACAACAACATAACCCTTCTTTTGATTGGGAAAATGGAGAACTAACCTCTTGGGTGTCGTTCTGTCATCTAAACTGTTTGTCTCGACCCAAAAGACTTTCTGGTTGTCTGTTGGCTTCCGTGGCCATTCCACCTACCTTGCCTCGTCAATACCATGACTTTGCAGATGTATTTTGCAAGCAAAAGGCAGAGGTTTTACCTCCACATCGTTCTTTTGATTGCGCAAATAAATTTGATTCCTGCAGCACCTCTTCCCAAAGGGAGGACCTATCCTCTGTATTTGCCTGAACAAAAATCCATGGAGGAATACGTGAAAGAGGTTTTATCCAACCCTCTTCTTCTCCAGTAGGGGCGGGTTTTTTCTTTGTTGAAAAAAAAAGATGGGGGTCTTCGACCATACATAGATTATCGAGGGTTAAATCAAATCACTGTAAAAGACTCCTACCCTTTGCCTCCCATTCTTGAACTGTTTGCTGTACTTAAAGTGGTGTTCCACCCAAAAAAAAAAATGCATGAATGTTCCTAAAAAAAAAAAAAAAAAAAAAACATTAGGAATTTTTTTTTTTTACTAAATGCCTGTTGCTAGGGGGTCCCTCATAGTCTGCCTCTTTCAGTGCCTGGGCTGGTGACATCACTTCCCCCTCAGCACAGGAAGGGCTCAGCTCTGCTCCCTCCCTCTTATCAATCATCTGGGACCCATTACAGGTCCCAGATGACTGAGTGGCCAATTATAGCGCCACTCGCGCATGCGCAGTGGGTGCCCGGCTGTGAAGGCACAGCCGGGCGCCCACAGTTAAAATGCCGGTGCCGCCGAGCGGTGGGGGGGACGAGCGGGGCTTCGATCCCGTGCATCACTGGACCCAGGGACAGGTAAGTGTCCGATTAAAAGTCAGCAGCTGCAGTATTTGTAGCTGCTGACTTTTTTAATTTTTTTTTTTTTTTTTTTAAATGGGAACACCTCTTTAAGGGAGCCAATTATCTTCTCTAAGTTGGACCTAAGAGGGGCTTACAATCTGATTCGAATTAAAGATAAGGACGAGTGGAAGACAGCATTCCACACTCGTAATGGACATTTTGAATATCTGGTTATGTCATTTCAGTTGTGTAACGCCCCTGCTGTCTTCCAACGTTTCATGAATGACATTTTTCATGATTTTAGCAACAGTTTTGTGATCATATACTTGGACGACATTTTATTCTTTTCCAAGACTCATCTAGAGCACATTTCACATGTAAAGCAGGTATTACAACGACTGAGAGAAACCATCTTTACGCGGATATTGAGAAACGCAGTTTCCATCAAAGCCGTATTCCTTTCCTTGGATACATTATAAGTGTTGTCGGTTTCCAAATGGACCCTCAAAAACTTTCCACTGTCTTGCAATGGCCCCAACTGACCACTTTAAGAGGGCTCCAAAGCTTTCTAGGGTTCGCAAATTACTACAGACGTTTCATCAAAGGTTTTGCCTCCATTGCGGCCCCCTTACTTCTATGACTTATGCCCCGTATACACGGTCGGACATTGATCGGACATTCTGACAACAAAATCCATGGATTTTTTCCGACGGATGTTGGCTCAAAATTGTTTTGCATACACACGGTCGCACAAAGTTGTCAGAAAATCTGATCGTTCTGAACGCGGTGACGTAAAACACGTACATCGGGACTATAAACTGGGGCAGTAGCCAATAGCTTTCCTCTTTTAATTTATTCTGAGCATGCGTGGCACTTTGTGCGTCGGATTTGTGTACACACGATCGGAATTTCCGACAACGGATTTTGTTGTCGGAAAATTTTATAGCCTGCTCTCAAACTTTGTGTGTCGGAAATGCTGATGGAAAATGTGTGATGGAGCCCACACACGGTCGGAATTTCCGACAACAAGGTCCTATCACACATTTTCCGTTGGAAAATCCGACTGTGTGTACGGGGCATAAGAAAGGTACAAATTGCAAGGTGTGGTCCTCAGAAGCAGAATCGGCTTTCCAGCAATTAAGAAATGTTCAGCAAGGCTCCAATTCTTCAGCATCCAAATCCTGATCTATAGTACATAGTTGAGGTTGATGCCTCTGAAGTAGGAGCAGGTGCCGTGCTGTCCCATAGACAGCCTAAGTCCGGTAGAATCCATCCAGTAGCGTTTTTTCTAGAAAGTTTTCTCCAGCAGAGATGAATTACGACATTGGGAATCAAGAACTATTGGCCATCAAATTGCATTGTCTGAATGGCGACATCTTCTGGAAGGGGCTCCTAAGCCTTTTTCTATCCTCACTGACCATAAAAAAACTGCTGTATCTTCAGACTGCAAGACGTTTGAACTCATGTCAGACTCAATGGGCTCTGTTTTTCTCCCATTTTAATTTTGTTCTTTCTTATGTTCCTGGGCATAAAAACAAGAAAGCCGATGCTCGTTCCAGACAGTTCGCTACCTATCAAGATCAACCTAACGAGCAGTATATAATCCCACCTTACAAAATTGTCGCACAGATCTCTACGGCTCTTTCCCAAAAGTTACAAGAAACCTAGAATCATGTTCCCCATGGCTTGAAGATATCACCAGGTCGCCTGTTCGTAGCCCCTAGCCTCAGAAAACCTGTACTCCTCTGGACTCATGATGGTGTGTTATGCGGTCATTCTGGTGTCACCATCACTCTTAAGACCTTGCAAACTGGAGCTGGAGGGGCGTGACCGGATGCTGAGGTGAGGGAGAGCGATGCAGCCGGACCTGACCCCTCGCTCTCACTCCCGCTCCTGAGATAAGGACGTAGAATGGCTGGGAAAGGACGCTGAGGAGGGGGGAACGCCTGAAGCACCTGGGGGCTGTAATAGCTGCGGCACACTTCCTGGATACACGGCGCTGTGACACGCTGCCCGGACGGAGCGGAGCTGAACTCACACATACTGTGCCTGTGACACGCTGTCATGCTGCCTGGACGGAGCGGAGCTGAACCCACACACACTGTGCCTGTGTCACGCTGCCTGGACGGAGTGGAGCTGAACCCACACACACTGTGTCTATGCCTGTGTTTAGCTGATCGCACACAGCACTCCTGCGAAGGACACCGGCGGCGCTCAGCCCAGTGAGAGAGGGGGGCGCTGACATCCAGGACTGAGTTGGGGTATTGGAGAGCCCTTGAAGAAGAGCATTAACCAAGCAGCAGAGGAGCCTATCCACAGCGTTGGAGGGGGTGAGTAGGTGGTTATTTACTTACTCACCTGCAGTACACCAGCTTACAAAGGCTTGTTAAAGAAAAGGCTCATACAGTCCATATAGCTAATAACTGGGTGGGGGAGAAGAGGTACACCCCCAGGCAAGAGCGATACTTAGCACCACGGTGGGAATAGTACCCTGTCGGCATGACGAGGAGGAAGGGGATGGAGGATGGACCAGCGCAGGAGGGATTGGGGGCCCCTGGACCTCGTGGTACGAAGGAAAAGGGGAACCAAGTGGCAGCCAAACTGGAGCGCTTTGCACATACCCCGAATCAAACCCCCAAAAAGGCGAGTAGTACAGGGGGAGCCCAGCACCAAATTGTCCACCCTGGGAGGAGAAGTCAGGCCCAAGAGAATGGGACTTTGGTAGCTATACCACCAGCGAGCCCAGCAGCAGCAGGAGGAGGCTTGAATGGAGGAGAAGATTTGGATGCCGCACACCGGATGTAGTCAAAAAAACTTCACTTTATTGAAAAAATGGGATCATCAAAATAACAAGACTGTCATGCAGAAAGTACAGGTAAGCTGACGCGTTTCGCACTCAGGACTGAGTGCGTACTCATAGCTCTATGAGTAAGCACTCAGTCCTGAGTGTGAAACGCGTCAGCTTACCTGTACTTTCTGCATGACAGTCTTGTTATTTTGATGCAGTGGCGTAGCGAGGGGGGGGGAAGGGGTGCCGTGGCCCCGGGCGCGATATTTAGGGGGGCGCCAGTCTGTGTCACTGGCTGCCTCCTCCTAATTTCTAATTTTGTGTCCCCGGGCTCCGGCCGCCATGTTAAGTGTCCGGCGCCCTGTGATTGGGTGTATGGGGGTCATGTGAGGCGCCCCGCCTCCGCACATGACCCCCATACACCCAATCACAGGGCGCTGGATACTGAACATGGCAGCAAGCAGAGCGCAGGGGAGAGAAGAAAAAGCCGCCGCTGTGTTCTCCTCATCCGGATCGATGCAGCCAGGATAAGAAGGTAAGTGAGAGTCATGTTACTGGGAGGGGGAGGGAGGAGGGGGAGGGAGGGGGGCGAGAGAGAGAGAGACTGTAGGCAGGACAGACTGCTGCTTCCCCCATGTAATGTGCTCTCTTGTGCCCACCATGTCATGTCATGTGCCTTGCAGTGCCCCCCATGTAATGTGCTGTGCCCACCATGTCATGTCATGTGCCTTGCAGTGCCCCCCATGTAATGTGCTGTTCCCACCATGTCCTGTCATGTGCCTTGCAGTGCCCCCATGTAATGTGCTGTGCCCACCATGTCATGTCATGTGCCTTGCAGTGCCCCCCATGTAATGTTCTGTGCCCACCATGTCCTGTCATGTGCATTGCAGTGCCCACTATGTAAAGTTCTGTGCCCACCATGTCATGTGCATTGCAGTGCCCCCCATGTAATGTGCTGTGCCCACCATGTCATGTGCCTTGCAGTGTCCCCATGTAATGTTCTGTGCCCACCATGTCATGTCATGTGCCTTGCAGTGCCCCCCATGTAATGTGCTGTGCCCACCATGTCATGTCATGTGCCTTGCAGTGCCCCCCATGTAATGTGCTGTGCCCACCATGTCCTGTCATGTGCATTGCAGTGCCCCTATGTAATGTGCTGTGCCCACCATGTCATGTGCATTGCAGTGCCCACTATGTAATGTGCTGTGCCCACCATGTCATGTGCCTTGCAGTGCCCCCCATGTAATGTGCTGTGTCCAGTATGTCATTTGCTGTACGTTGCAGTGCCCACCATGTAATGTGCTGTGCTGAACAATGTCATGTGCTGTGCATTGCATTGCCCTTCATGTGATGTGCAGTGCCCACTATGTCATGATGTGCCTTGCAGTGCCCACCATGTCATGTGCAGTTCCTAACATGTAATGTGCAGTTGCATTTCCCACCATGAAACGTGCTATGCCATGCAGTGCCCACCATGTAATGTGTTGTGCCCACCATGTAATGTTATGTGCCATTCAGTGCCCACCATGTAATGCGCTGTGCCCACCACGTCATGTGCCATGCAGTGCCCACCATGTAATGCGCTGTACCCACCATGTAATGTGCTGTGTCATGCAGTGCCCACCATGTCATGTGCAGTGCCCATCATGTAAATTGCTGTGCAGTGCCCACCATGTCATGTGCTGTGTTGTGCCCACCATGTCATGTGCTGCACCATGCAGTGCCTACCATGTAATATGCTGTACTCACCATGTAATGTGCTGTACATTGTCCACCATGGCATGTGCCGTGCAGTACCCACAATGGAATGTGGTGTGCAGGGCTCATCATGTCCTGTGTGGTGTCCACCATTTAATGTGCTGTGCTCACAATGTAATGTGCTGTGCTGTGTCATGCAGTGCCCACCTTGTCATGTGCTGTGCAGTGCCCACCATGCTATGTGCAGTACCCACTATATAATGTGTTGTGCCCACCATATAATGTTCTGTGCAGTGCCCACTTGTAATGTCCAGTGCCCACCATGTAATGTGCTCAGCTGTGCCTGCCATGTCATGTGCTGTGCCCACCATATAAGGTCCTGTGCCCACTGTGTGCATGAGCTGTGCCCACCATGAAATGTGTTGTGTAGTACCAACCATGTCATGTGCTGTGCCCACCATATAATGTACTGTGCCTACCTTGTAATGTGCTGTATTGGGCAGTGCCAACCGCGTAATGTGTTGTGCCCGCCATTAAATGTGCTGTATCCATGTATCCACCATGTAATGTGTTGTGCCAACCATGTGATGTACTGTGCTATAACCCCCCCTCCCGTGTAATGTACTATGCTGTGCCTCCCACAGACTCACCCCCTCACTCCCACCCCCCTCCCTCTCTCATCCCCTCTATTTCACCCTGTTCTCTCTCTCACCCCCTTCACCCCCTACCACCCTCTCTCTCTTTCACCCTCTCTCTATTCCCCTTTTTCTCACCCCCCCCTCTCTCTCTCTCTCTCTCTCTCTCTCTCTCTCTCTCTCTCTCTCTCTCCCTCCCTCCCTCTCTCCACCCTCTCCCTCTCCACCCCCTCTCTCTCTCACCCCCTCTCTCTCTTTAATTTAAATTTCACAAAAAATTGTTTGCGTTTTAATTTTATTTATTTTCATAAAAAGGCCCACCAACATCCTTAGCACCAGGCCCATGATGCTCTTAATCTGGGCCTGAGTATAGTGGTTAGTGTAGTATAGTATAGTGGTTAGTGTAGTGTAGTGGTCAGTGTAGTATGGTGGTCAGTGTAGTATGGTGGTCAGTGTAGTATAGTGGACAGTGTAGTATGGTGGTTAGTGTAGTGGTTAGTGTAGTGGTCAGTGTAGTATGGTGGTCAGTATAGTGTAGTATGGTGGTCAGTGTAGTATAGTGGACAGTGTAGTATGGTGGTCAGTATAGTGTAGTGTAGTGGACAGTGTAGTATGGTGGTCAGTGTAGTATGGTGGTCAGTGTAGTATAGTGGACAGTGTAGTGGTCAGTGTAGTATGGTGGTCAGTATAGTGTAGTATAGTGGACAGTGTAGTATGGTGGTCAGTATAGTGGACAGTGTAGTGGTTAGTGTAGTGGACAGTGTAGTATGGTGGTCAGTGTAGTATAGTGGACAGTGTAGTATGGTGGTCAGTGTAGTATGGTGGTCAGTGTAGTATGGTGGTCAGTGTAGTATAGTGGTCAGTGTAGTATAGTGGACAGTGTAGTATGGTGGTCAGTGTAGTATGGTGGTCAGTGTAGTATGGTGGTCAGTGTAGTATGGTGGTCAGTGTAGTGGTTAGTGTAGTGGACAGTGTAGTATGGTGGACAGTGTAGTATGGTGGACAGTGTAGTATGGTGGACAGTATAGTGTAGTATAGTGTAGTGGACAGTATAGTGTAGTGGACAGTGTAGTATGGTGGCCAGTGTAGTATGGTGGTCAGTGTAGTGTAGTGGTTAGTGTAGTGGTCAGTGTAGTATGGTGGTCAGTATAGTGTAGTATAGTGGACAGTGTAGTATGGTGGTCAGTATAGTGTAGTATAGTGGACAGTGTAGTGGTTAGTGTAGTGGTCAGTGTAGTATGGTGGTCAGTGTAGTATAGTGGTCAGTGTAGTGTAGTATGGTGGACAGTGTAGTATAGTGGTCAGTGTAGTATGGTGGTCAGTGTAGTATGGTGGACAGTGTAGTATGGTGGACAGTGTAGTATGGTGGACAGTGTAGTATGGTGGTCAGTGTAGTATGGTGGTCAGTGTAGTATGGTGGTCAGTGTAGTATGGTGGTCAGTATAGTGTAGTATAGTGGACAGTGTAGTATGGTGGTCAAGTGTAGTGTAGTGTAGTGTAGTATAGTGGTCAGTATGGTGGTCAGTGTAGTATGGTGGTCAGTATAATGTAGTATAGTGGTCAGTGTAGTATAGTGGACAGTGTAGTATGGTGGACAGTGTAGTATGGTGGTCAGTATAGTGTAGTATGGTGGTCAGTATAGTGTAGTATAGTGGACAGTGTAGTATGGTGGTCAAGTGTAGTGTAGTATAGTGGACAGTGTAATGTAGTATAGTGGACAGTGTAGTGTAGTATAGTGGACAGTGTAGTGTAGTATAGTGGTCAGTATGGTGGTCAGTGTAGTATGGTGGTCAGTATAATGTAGTATAGTGGACAGTGTAGTATAGTGGTCAGTGTAGTATGGTGGTCAGTATAGTGGACAGTGTAGTATGGTGGTCAAGTGTAGTGTAGTATAGTGGACAGTGTAGTGTAGTATGGTGGTCAGTGTAGTGTAGTATAGTGGACAGTGTAGTGTAGTATGGTGGTCAGTGTAATATAGTGGTCAGTGTAGTATAGTGGTCAGTATAGTATAGTGGACAATGTAGTGTAGTGGACAGTGTAGTTCTCAGTGTAGTGGTCAGTATAGGAATCAGGTAGGTCAGTACTATTGTATTTGAAGGGACTCAGGGATAGCTAAAAGTCCGCAGGTTGGGGGGGGGGGGGCGCAAATTACTTGCCTTGCCCCGGGTGCTGACAACCCACGCTACGCCACTGTTTTGATGATCCCATTTTTTCAATAAAGTGAAGTTTTTTTGACTACATCCGGTGTGCGGCATCCAAATCTTCTCCTCCATTCAAGCCTGCTTTGCCTAGCATTCAGCCAGCACCTGGAGCTCTTCTGCTCTGAAACTTCTACTTACACCTGGGTTAGTGTCAGCCTGAGCGGTGGAAACACTTTCTTTGCTTGTCAGCAGCAGGAGGAGGCCCAGAAAAACAACAAGTCTTGGGTACAGAGGGGGCAATAGGGGGAGGTCAGTGTGACCCGACCAATGAAAAAGAGCCATCCCTAAATGACATTTTCCTGGCTGTTAATAGCTGTAAACAATCAATTAATGAACTGTCCGAGCAGCTTAAGGGCATTAGGGATGAATTGTTAACTGTCAAGGGAGATGTGCGCGCAGTATGCATACGAACAACAGCTTTGGAGGAAAGGTTCAGTCAAATGGAGGATGAGGTATTTCCTTTAAAACAAGAAGTAGCACTCATGAAAATTCAACTGAGGGACTGCCTACAGAATATGGATAACATGGAAAACAGGTTGCGCAGGGAAAATCTGAGGGTACTTGGGCTCCCAGAGGGCTGTGAGGGTAACAATCCCATCAAATTTATGGAGGAGTGGCTGAGAGAGAAATTCGGCAGGGACTCATTCTCAAACACCTCCGCCATAGAGCGCGCACATAGGATAGCTCCCAGGACCTCAGTTCCAGGAGGCCATCCCAGGCCTTTTATTTTTAAACTTTTATGTTTTCGTGACAAGGTCACTATCCTGCAGAAGGCAAGAGAGTTAAGAAATATCCAGCATAATGGTGCCAGGATTTCGATATATCCGGACTTCTCCCCCGAGCTACAGAGACAAAGAGCTAAATTTGGAGACTGTAAAAGAAAGCTTCAACAACTAAGAGTTAACTATGCACTATTGTACCCGGCACGGCTGCGTGTCACAGCTCTGGGGGAGGTCAGGTTTTTTTCCACCCCAAAGGATGTGTCAATTTGGTTAGAGAAGAATGAAGAGAGAATAAGACGGGGAGAAGAAACTTAGACACTTTTTTTTAATTTATTTATTTTTTTGGACATTGTTGATTTTCTCTTTTTTTTCCCTTTCTCAGTTTTTTGTTCTATATTCACTGTTTTTTTTCTTTTTTCTAATGTAATCTGGAGTGGAGTGGCGTGGGGGGTGGGGGGATGGTAGGGGATTAAATATAAAGATAAGTTATAAATGTAAATGTATTAGTATTAGTAAGTGATATTAGTTTAGTTTAAAATCACTAGCACATTAACTACAACATTGATAAGGATAACATTCAGGGGATAGTTCCCCTCCTACTAGGTCTGGTGCACGGCTTTTTCTTTGTAGCCTTAGAGAGTTTTTGAGGGTCACTATAGAAGCCCGAGGGGTAGGCCCAAATTTGGGCACAGGGGTTTGGGATAGGGGGGGGTGGGGGGCGTTGGGGGGGAGGAGAGGAGATTGGGGGGTGGGGGGAGATCTGGGACGGGGGGGTGTACACTGAGGGTAGAGAGGGGGGGCGTATGGTTATGGATGGATGAATGTTGGTCTAGCCTATCACAGCAAAGGGACATAATAAAAAGTAGGGTTACACACAATGTTACACACAATGTTCACAAAAGATGGTGGTTTGGTTTATTAGGAGACATGTGTGTGGTAAGGTCACTAGACCTAAGGGTTAATGATAAAGAGGTGTAGTAAAACCCCAGGAGGTAGCGGAAGGGTTAATATATGCGCATGGAATGTAAGGGGGATTGGGGACAATTTTAAAAAACAGATAATTTTTTCAATAGCCAAGAGGAGGAAAGTCAAAATACTTTGCCTGCAGGAGACCCATTTAGTAAAGGACTCAATTAAAACCTTAGACAACACGCAATTTCAGACACAGTATCACTCCACCCACTCCTCCTATTCTAGAGGGGTGAGTGTATTGATAAGCACTGGTTTGCCCTTCTCCTGCAGTCAGAGTAAGGTGGACGAATACGGGCGGTATATCTTTCTTTCCTGCTTGATAGAAAATAAAAAATTTATTCTGGCCAACATTTATATCCCTCCCCCATTTAGCATGGCAATACTAGATGACAGCCAGTTTTATCATGAACTCCCCCGGGACCCCGGTTATAGTGGTGGGTGATTTTAACATGACAATGGACAACAGTATAGATAGGTTCCCCCCCAAAATTGGATCTAGAGTGGCACCTAAGAGCCCCCTCATGCAATATTGTGATGAAATAGGATTGGTAGATATCTGGAGGAGGAGGCATCCTGGGGTGAAGCAATATTCATGCCACTCCAGGACCCATGCCACTTTATCCAGAATCGACCTGGTTCTGGGAAACGAGGAAGCATTAAACGTAGTGGAGGAAATAACGTATGAGCCAAGGGCCGTTTCGGACCACACGCCTGTTATTACTGTTGTGAAGGTAGGAGAGCACCATATCAGGGGGAACTGGAAGGTCAATCCCTTTTGGCTTGATTTAATAGGAGAAGAGGAGAGAATGAAGGAGAGCCTGTCGGAGTTTGTTAGAATAAACCTGGGATCGACCTCAGTGGGGGTTGTTTGGGACTCCCTGAAGGCATATCTCCGGGGAGTACTAATCCAGAAAATCGCATTTAATAAAAAGCAATCGCAAGCAGAAGAACAAAAAGCTAAAGAGAGTGTAGAAGTAGCAGAAGCGCAGTATGTAGACATACCATCCCAATCCAGCTATAAGCTCTGGGTGGAGAGACAGGACAAGTACAGTAGGGTGCTCCGGGAAGGGCTGGAAAAGAGGAGATTATTTCAGAGGCGGAGCTTTTTTGGAGAGGGGGAGCGAGTTGGGAAGGCTCTGTCTTTAATAGTCAAGGCTAATGGCCCCCTAGGTACAATAGCAGCAATCAAGGGGGGGGGGACGGAGTAATGAAAAAAAACACTCCCGATATACTGTGTGAATTTAGGACATACTTTGAGAAGTTGTACAGCTCTCATAGAGTAAATGTGGAGGCCGAAATGCAGGTTTTTTTTGAGGGGTTAAGGATAACCCCATTAACAGGTGAAGATAGGGAAATGCTGGATGCTCCACTGACCCTTGCAGAATTGCAGAGGGCAGTGGGAGATATGGCAGGCCAGAAGTCACCGGGTCCCGACGGCCTGCCCATAGAAATATTCAAAAAATATGGGGAGGTATTATTGCCCCTACTTTTGGAGGTGTTTAACGGAGCCAGGGAGGACGGGGTCCTGCCACCGTCCATGTCAGAAGCTATAATATTAACCCTGTTGAAAGAAGGGAAGAACCCAATAGATATGACCTCGTATAGGCCTATCTCGCTCTTATGTTCGGACGTGAAGATTCTGGCAAAAGTAATGGCCGCAAGGCTGAATAAGATAATTTCCAAAATAATACATACGGATCAGACTGGGTTTATCCCGAATAGATCTACGAGTACGAACATAAGACGAGTGTACCTGAATATGCAAATACCGGTGGAAAATAGTGGGGGGAGAGCGGCTCTTTCATTGGACGCGGCCAGAGCCTTCGATTCCCTGGAATGGCACTACCTGTGGAGGGTTCTAGTGGAATACCAGTTTGGTCCTGGGTTTGTCCAATGGTTAAAGCTGTTATACAGTGGCCCGAGGGCCAGGGTTGAGATCAATGGCCAGTGCTCGGAGGGGTTCCAGCTGAGTAGGGGTACGAGACAGGGGTGCCCTCTGTCCCCCCTGCTCTTTGCCCTGGCAGTTGAGCCCTTGGCAATAGCCCTGAGAGCGGCGCAAGGGGTGCAGGGATTTAAAAGAAGGAAGGGGACGGACAAGGTAGCTATGTATGCAGATGACATCCTGCTGTTCTTGGCAGATACGCAGAATTCATTAAAAACAGCCATAGGGATAGTTGAGGAATTTGGCGTTGATTAACTGGGAGAAATCGGTAATCCTACCCATAGATCCGCTGAATGAACCCCTCCCTTGTCAAGTATCCCAGGTTAAAATAGTCAGCCAAATGAAATATCTGGGTATTAATATAACCAATGATCCAGGACAGTATATATCCGGTAACTTAGTCCCACTTATGAAAAAAATGAAACAGAAGTGTCGGGTGTGGGGTCGCTTGCCCCTCTCGGTCGTCGGACGCTGCAACCTGATCAAGATGGTCTGGCTACCCCAACTTTTATATGTTTTGCAGAACTCCCCTGTGTGGATTCCTAAGCACTGGTTTAAAAAAATAGACAGTGTGTTTAGAGAACTTATCTGGAAAAGCAGGATGGCCAGGATCGGTTTGCGGACACTGCGACAGCCAGAGGAGAAGGGCGGCCTGGCAGTACCGGATCCGTATGGATACTTTCTGGCCTCCCAATTGCAGCAAATGGGAGGCAGTAACAGGCCATGGGAGGAAGGAGTGGGTGGTAGCATCTTGTGGAACGACATTGGCCATGACACGATTGCAGAGGCATTAGAGGCAGACTCATTTAGTACTAAATGCCCCACTACCCAACTGATGGTTAAGGCTTGGGTACAAGCCAAAAGAACTCTGGGATATACGGGCTTTGCGGAATTTTCCCCACTCTGGGATAATAACAACCTCAATGAGCTTAAAAAAATGGGACACTTTGTGGAGTGGGACCGCCAGGGTATCCATTGCCTGGCACAGGTATATAGAGGGGGGAGGTTAAAATCTTTTAAGGAGTTGGTAGAGGAGTATGCAATTTCTAATAGATCTTTTTACAGGCATTTGCAACTCAGGCATGCCCTAGAGGCACAATTTGGGAAGGATGCGCCAGTGTGGTGCGAAATGACCTCTTTGAGAAAGCTTATTGATGTACATACTACAAAGGGGTTGATTTCTGAAATGTACGGATGCCTGAAGGCTTCAGCCCAGGGGGGCATGGTGGAAAACAAAAATAGGATCAAATGGGAGGGAGATGTGGGGGCATTGTCCGATGATCAATGGAAGCAGGTTCTGTCGCTGGGGCCCAGGGTCACTCTTTCTCCTTCACAGGTGATGTCCCATTTTTATCTTTCCTATAGGGCATACTACACACCATTGAAATTATTTAAGTGGGGTAAGAGGCCCGACCCAAAATGCCAAAGGTGTGGGGGAGGGTATGGAGACCTGATCCACATGTTCTGGCGATGCCCCAAATTATATATATATTGGAAAGGGGTCGTGGAAAAGATAAATTTGGTGTTTGGGACGTCATTGAGAGTGGAGGCGAGGGAGTGCCTGCTGGGATTAACGGGGGATAAGGTGGCCTCAAGGGATACACAGACAGCAAGGATTAGATGCCTGTTCCAGGGTAAAAAGCTTATCGCACAGTATTGGCAGAGAAAGGAAGCACCGACGGGTTCAGAATGGGTGAATGCAGTCAGAGAGGTAATCTGCAGAGAGAAATATATATACAAAAAGAGGGGTAACTTTAAGAAATTTGAAAAAATATGGAAAGCTTGGCTGGATCTGGAAGAGTTGGAGTAATAGGAGGGGTGGGTTGTGGATGATTTGGGGAGGGGGGGATGGTTGAATGAATAATAAAGTGTATGGCAAAGCGTATGATGGGGAGTGGATGAGGGGTGGGTGAGTGAATGGGGGGAAAAAGGAAGAAAATTATTCTCGAAGCCTATAGCATAAGGACAGGTTGAACTGACGCACATTAGAATGATAATATAGGGATAGGTATTTATGTGTTTTTACTTATGATAACATCCCTTGTTCCCTGTTTATATGTTTGTTGTAATGGAAAACTTTTTTTTTTTTCAAATAAAAAGAATTTAAAAAAAAAAAAAAAAGCTGTTATACAGTGCTTGAAAAGGTATTCATACTCCTTGAAATTTTCCACATTTTGTCATGTTACAACCAAAAACTGAAATGCATTTTATTGGGGAAAAAAAAAAAAAAAGATCAACCTAACGAGCAGTATATAATCCCACCTTACAAAATTGTCGCACAGATCTCTACGGCTCTTTCCCAAAAGTTACAAGAAACCTAGAATCATGTTCCCCATGGCTTGAAGATATCACCAGGTCGCCTGTTCGTAGCCCCTAGCCTCAGAAAACCTGTACTCCTCTGGACTCATGATGGTGTGTTATCCGGTCATTCTGGTGTCATCATCACTCTTAAGACCTTGCAAACTTCATGTCTGGTGGCCTCATATGAAAAGGGATGTTACTGACTATGTGACTGCCTGTCCAACTTGTGCTGCTAATAAAGTACCTCGCACATTGCCTACTGGACTGTTACAACCACTTCCGGCACCTCGCCAGCCTTGGACCCATTTGACTATGGACTTCATTACAGACTTACTCAAGTCCGAGGGCATGACTGCTATATGGGTCATAGTGGATTGCTTTTCCAGAATGTCTCATTTTGTGCCACTCCCAGGATTACCTACAGCAGAAGCACTGTCTACCCTCTTCCTTTCCCATATTGTGAGATATCATGGCATACCTACCAATGTCGTCTCAGACCGTGGATCCCAGTTTGTTTCCCAATTCTGGAGAGCATTCTGCAAGAACCAACCAGACCCTAGAAACCTATCTTCGACATTATGTCAATGCCATACACTCCAACTGGTCTGAATATTTGCCTTTGGCTGAGTTCACAATTTATTCCCGTTGGCACAGTGCTCTTCATACTACATTCTATGCAGCCCTAGGCTATCACCCTCAGACTTTTCCCCTACTTCAGCCTTCTTCTGGTGTACCAGCAGCAGATCTGCAGGTGAAAAATATTCTGTTACATTGGAAAAAGATTTGCTTATTACTACGGAAGTCAGCAGGCAAGTATGCACTTTTTTCCAACAAACAAAGATGCCATATACCTCCATATGTGGTGGGGGACAGAGTTTGGCTATCAACCAAATACGTGAGACTGAAACAACCTACCAAATTGGGCCCTTGATTCATCGGTCCTTACAGAATTATTGCTCAAGTCGGGCCAGTCTCCTATCGGTTGAAATTGCCCCTCTCTCTCCGGATTCACCCCGTATTCCACGTTTCCCTCCTCAATAAAGCAATTTTCAATCGCTACTCCAGAACGCAACAGCTGCCTCCTCCTGTTCTTGTTGATGGACAAAATGAGTTTGAAGTCTCTAAGATTCTTGATTCCAGAAGACAGGGTCGTGGCCTACGGTATCTGGTTCATTGGAAGGGATATCCCATCACAGACCGTTTCTGGTTCCCAGCCTAAGATTTGCATGCTCCTGCTCTTATTCAAGACTTCCATGCCTCCTTTCCCACTAAACCCCGCTAGGCTCCCGGAGGGGTCCACTGGGGAGGGGGCCCTGTCATGTACCTGGGTGTATTTGAACCAGGATGTTCCTGGTCCCACAGCTGCAGTCTTACTTGTTGTGCCACAGAGGAGATCTGGAGTTATAGCTATGTTCTCTTATTTTGATGCATTACCTTGGACTCACTAGCCCCACCTGCTGCCAGCTGTGGACAATCTACAATCAAAGTAGCCCATAAATAGCAGCACTTCCTATCTCTTAGTGCCGTTTGTTTGGACTAGCTTCCTGGGTGTTTTGACTGCTTTGTGACTCTGAATACCGTATTTGAACGTCTGTCTGAATTCCTGACTACTCTCTAGCCTGCTGATTTTGTACTTACTGCCAGCTCATGTATGACCTTTGCCTGCCTGACCAATCTCTGGATTTCGTGTACCGCTTTGCCTGATCTGTTGCCATCCTGATCTGCCTAAGTTTTCGCCTGAATCCTCAGCACACAAGCTCCATTTCGGACACTACCTATCACAGGTACCTTACATTTCCTTTCAAACTGAGCTTCTTTTTCCTCCTCCTTGGTACAATTTCTCCTCAATCTCACAAACTGTCCCCTAGGGATATTCAGAAGCCAGGGTTTATGATGGCAGTCATCTGTTGCTATATACCCATTTCTGTCTGTGGGCTTACAGTAATTTCTGGTATAAATCTTTCACAAATCTATAAATCTTGACATGTAGGAACACCATACTCTGCTAATGCTTCCAAGACAGTACTATATTATTATTAAGATTCAGCCTATCCATGAAGGAGAGAAGACCTGCCTCCTCTCCTCTCCAAATCATGAACATGTCATCTATGAAGCTTTTATAGCACACCAGTTCCTCTGGCTTGTCAGCAAACACAACCTAGGACTCCCAGTGTGCCAAAAACAAATTGTCTATACTGGGAGCAAATCTAGCTCCCATAGCCACCCCGGTCGTTTGTAGGTAGTATCTATTATCATACCAGAAATTATGATGGAGGAGTCCAAACTCCAAATGAATACGTATCTTCAATGTTTTCTTTCTAAGGAATAATTTCCTAATGTCCATGTGACTGATTCTCTTGCTTCCAAATGTTCGATAATGGAGTACAGGGAACTCTCTTCTGCTGTCACCAGAAACCAAGGAGAACCATCCAAAATAAAATTGTCCAAAATTTTTAACAAAGGTTTGGTATCTTTAACCACTTAAGCCCCGGACCATTTCGCTGGCCAAAGACCAGAGGACTTTTTGTGATTCTGCACTGCGTCGCTTTAACTGACAATCGCGCGGTCGTGCGATGTTGCACCCAAACAAAATTGACATCATTTTTTTCCCCACAAATAGAGCTTTCTATTTGATCACCTCTGCGCTGTTTATTCTTTGGGCTATAAACAAAAATAGAGCGACAATTTTGAAAAAAAAGCATTATTTTTTACTTTTTGCTATAATAAATATCCCCAAAAAAATATATAAAAAAACATTTTTTTCCCCTCAGTTTAGGCAGATACGTATTCTACATATTTTTGGTAAAAAAAAAAAAAAAAAAAAAATCGCAATAAGCGTTTATTGATTGGTTTGCGCATAAGTTATAGCGTCTACAAAATAGGGGTTAGTTTTATGGCATTTTTATTAATATATTTTTTTAGTAATGACGGCGATCTGCGATTTTTATCATGACTGCGACATTATGGCGGACACATCGGACAATTTTGACAAATTTTTGGGACCATTGTCATTTTTACAGCGATTAGTGCGATTAAATTGCACCGATTACTGTAAAAATGACACTGGCAGTGAAGGGGTTAAGTGTGTCCTAGGGAGTGATTCTAACTGTGGGGGTAAGGGGCTGTTTGTGACACATAGCTCCCAATCACAGGGAGCTATGATCAGTGACAGTGTCACTAGGCAGAACGGGGAGATGCTTATTTACATTAGTAAAAAAATTACTCTCCGTGAGACGGTCGCGGGTATCCCCGTGGACATAGAGTCTGCGGGACCCGCGATCTTTCTCACGGAGCCCGCGATGGGCACGTGCGCGCCGGCGGCGTGCACGCCTTGGCAAGGCGGCAAGTTCAAAGGGACATACAGGTATGCCCGTTTGCCTGTCTGTGCCATTCTGTCGATGTACATCGGCGTGCGCCGGTCGCTATGTGCTTAAGATACACAGGGGTTGACATAACATAAAGGTTGTAGGAAAATATCCAGGTATTGACCCAATCTAGAGGACAGGGAATCTACGCCGCTAACTATATTTCTACCCAGCAGATTGCTAGTATCCTTGTGTTTTTTGGAAGAAAATTACTGGTGTACAGCACGTCGGGTTCAAATATTCAGCTTCTATTTTACATAAAATATTTTTCTTAATTCCCTATTTTTATTAATCTAGAAAGTCACTCGTTGTATGGTCTAACCGAGTTATTATTTAGCAATGTATATGTATTTATATCCCCTAACATTCTCTCCATCCCGTTCCTATAATACATTTTTGACATCCGGACAATCCTTTCCCCTTATCTGCAGGCCTAATGACCACATCTTTATTTTTTTCTAAAGACTGAATACCTCTCCTAATAAACTCAGGGTCATTGACTTTTTACTTTGAGTTTTTCTAAATCATTAACCACCATATTTTTAAAAACCTCAATAAATGTATTATCCGAAGATCTATTCCTCAAGCCAGTGCTACATTCAGCGACATTCTGGGTCTGTCACACTGCAGCTTCAGCCAGATAATATTTTTTAATATTCTGGGTCCTCACGTATTTGAATGTAAACATAAGTCTCAACTTTATTAAGATTCTTCCTAGGGGCAAATTTTAAACCTTTGTCTAAAACCTTGATTTCATTGATGTTTAAAGGGACTCCACTAAGGTTAAAGATACCCTCCCCCATTGGTATTTTCTTTTTTTTTTTGAGCCTCCTTCCTGCTCTCCTTTCCCTCTGTCTTTTCCTTCTGCTCCAGATGTGTTTCCACCGTATACCTCCCCCTGTTCCCCCTTCTTGTGAGTTTTTTTCTCTGGTCCAAAAAACAAAAAACAAAAAAAAAAAAAAACTCTATAAGGTTCTTCTTCGTATTCCTGTATAGGTGCATATCTATTGTACCACCCTGAGTTATTTCTACCTTGTTGGGGTCTATCGTATACCGGCTGGGGTCTATCATAATCTTGTGGGGATCTATAATATTGCTGTGCAGAATCTGGCTGAACAAGAGAATACTCATTGTCTATGGCCAGCTTAACAAACATCCTGAAACTGAAACTACTAATCAACATAATCAATTATAAATTGATAATAAAAATAGTTGTCAACTGTTTTCATTATCGATTAGTTGGCCAGCATACAGAATAAATTTGTTTACAAATCAAGAAACACTGTGCAGCACACATACAGCTCAGTACACCATCCATACAAGTCAGAAAGTGCCTGAGAACTTGTGAATGTGTGTGAAGAGCAATACCTCATGGGACATGTGATCCTGGGCAGGAGAAGGAAATTATATAATTATCCACTTTAAAACCAGGCCTTTGTCTGACATTTGTTGTTTTCTAGCAAAAAAATGCTGGATTTTTACTTGTAAATTATTTAGAACCCCCAAACATTATTTATATACCGTATTTAAAATCAGGGGAAAATCGCGGGTGCGTGTTATACGCCGATCCCCTGCGATCCCCTGCTGTCAGATCTAAAAAATCACCGACCACGATTTGAAAATGGCGCCGAAATACACAGTGCCGGTCCTTGGCTCTACTCGGACACTTTTGGCTTCACTCGAGTGCCGCCCGAACCTAGCCGAGTGTACTCGGCTAGGTTCAGATAGCTCCGCTCACCGTCACGCCCATCCCGAGTGGAGCCGAAAGTGAACGAGAGCCGCTGAGAAGAGCCGAGGACCGGCTCTGTGTATTTCGGCGCCGGCGGCACCATTTTCAAATCGCGGTCGGCAATTTTGAAGCTTAGCAAGCTGCAACGCTGCACTGGAGCAAGGCTGCACTGGGGCAAGGCTGCAATGGACACTGGGGAAGGCTGCACTGACATGGCTGCACTGGCAAGGCTGCACTGGCAAGGCTGCAAAGTGAAGGCTGCAATGATGGGCATTTAAATGTAAGTTTTTTTCCCTTCAACTTCCCTCCTAAATTGGGATGCGTGTTATACGCCGGTGCGTGTTATACGCCGATAAATACGGTATATATATATATATATATATATATATATATATGCCACACTTTTTGCAGCGGTCTTTTAAAAGCAATTTTTTGGGGAAAAAGTACACTTTAGTAAAGTTAGCACAATTTTTTTTTGTGAAAGATGTTACACTGAGTAAATACCTACCATGTCGTGCTTTAAAATTGCACATGCTCATGGAATGGCTACAAACTATGGTACTTCAAAATCTCCATAAGTGGCACTTTAAATTTATTTTACAGGTTACCTCTTTAGAGTTAGAGATCTAGTGCTAGAATTATTGCTCTTGCTCCAACGATGACGCGATACCTCACATGTGTGGTTGGAACACTGTTTACATATGCGGGTGCGACTTACGTTTGCATTTTCTTCTGCGCGTGAGCTCGGAGAGATGGGGCGCTTTAAATTTTATTTAATTTTACTTTTCTATTTTTTTAAATACATTTCGGCTCTGCTTGAGAACAGGAAGTGATGTCAGATGTCGCTCTGGTCTTCCAAGGGCATAGAGCCAACAGCGAGCCTTCTTGCCCTCACTCGACTTCCTGCCTAGCCATCTGCCGCACCGGATTGGTTCCAGGTTTACCGATGGCTCCAGTAAGCTCGGAAGCAACTGGGGAAGTGGCGGGAGGAGGGCACCTCTCCCGCCGCCTATAAAAAAGTGAATCTGGAGTTAAAATACCCTGTACAGTGCCTTGAAAAGATTTTTGTCATGTTACAACCAAAACCAAATGTATTTTATTGGGATTTTATGTGATAGATCAAACACAAAGTGGCACATAATTATGGTGGAAGGAAAATGATAAATGGCTTTCCAATTTTTTTTACAAATAAATATGTGAAAAGTGTGGCGTGCATTTGTATTCAGCCCCCTTTACTGATACCCCTAACTAAAATCAAGTGGAACCAATTGCCTTCAGAAGTCAACCTAATTAGTAAATAAAAAAAATAAATTAGAGTCCACCTGTGTGGAATTTAATCTCATAGGTTATTAAAAATTTCCCAAGCTTTGAACATCTCACAGAGCAATGTTCATTCCATCATCTGAAAATGGAAAGAGTATGGCACAGCTGCAAACCTACCAAGACATGGCCGTCTACCTAAACTGACAGGCCGGGCAAGGAAAGCATTCATCAGAGAAGCAGCCAAGAGGCCCATGGTAATTCTGGAGGAGCTGCAGAGATCCACAGCTCAGGTGGGATAATCTGTCCACAGGACAACTATTAGTTGTGCTCTCCACAAATCTGGTGTTTATGGAAAAGTGGTAAGAAGAAAGCTATTGTTGAATGAAAGCCATAAGAAGTTCTGTTTGCAGTTTGCGAGAAGCCATGTGGAGGACACAGCAAACATGTGGAAGAAGATGCTTTGGCCTAAAAGCAAAACGCTATGTGTGGCGGAAACTGCACTACACTGCACATCACCCTGAACATATCATCCCCACCGTGAAACATGGTGGTGGTAGCATCATGTTGTAGGGATGCTTTTTTTCAGCAGGGACAGGGAAGCTGGTCAGAGTTGATGGGAAGATGTATGGAACCAAATACAGACCCTAAACATACAGCCAGAGGTACAAAGGGAATGTTTTAGATCAAAGCATATTCATGTGTTAGAATGGCCCAGTCAAAGTCCAGACCTGAATTCAATTGAGAATCTTGAAAATTTCTGTTCACAGCAGTGTTAATTTTGGCAGCAAATTTCAATTTAGTTTTAGTCTTAGTCTTATGACTAAAATGCCATTTTAGTTGTATTTTAGTCATCTGAATTGTTTTAGTTGTATTTTAGTTGACTAAAACCGATTTGGGTTTAGTTAAATTGTAATGCATTAAGCATTTCTTTAGAATTGCCAAACTCATTACGGTTTATACTCCAGGAGAGAAAATCTAACATATTATTTATGGTATTAAGGTTTGAACTTGCACTATAGACACAGATTTAGCCATTGTGATATATAACATCTTTATAAGTTTCATAAACAAACAAAAATATTGCTTTTTGACAAGCAGAATTACAACCTGAAAATATAATAAACCCAAAAAACTGGAAACTCTACTGACTGTAATGCCATTGCACATATTACCTGAATATATTACCAACAAATATCAAGAAAAAAGAAAAGCCTTTTTCTTTTAGCAGCTTAGTAGATGCCCCCTACATATTGTAAAGAGGTAGTGCCGTATTAATTTTGATGTCAAATTTCAATTTAGTTTTAGTCATAGTCTTGACTAAAATTCCATTTTAGTTGTAGTCATATTTTAGTTGACTAAAACCGTATTAATTTAGTCGATGAAAATATTTTAGTCGGCAAAAATTAACACTGGTTCACAGACACTCTCCATCCAATCTGACAGAGCTTGAGCTATTTTGAAAAGAAGAATGGGCAAAAATGTCCCTCTCTAGATGTGCAAAGCTAGTAGAGACATCCCCAAAAAGACTTGCAGCTGTAATTACAGTGAAAGGAGGTTCTAAAAAGTATTGACTCAGGGGGGCTGAATACAAATATACACCACACTTTTTACTTATTTGTAAAAAAAAAAAAAAAAAAACACAACACAAACACATTTATCATTTTCCTCCCACTTCACAAATATGTGTCGCTTTGTGTTGGTCTATCACATAATACATTTCTGTTTTTGGTTGGAACATGACAAAATGTGGAAAGGTAAGGGGTTTGAATACTTTTTCAAGGCACTTTATATCCTACTTCTGGGCATGTTTAATATAAAAAATATAGCAGTGCAGCGCTCAATACAGGTCAGATGTATAACATAAAATGTACATATTAAATGTACATAAATAAAACACATGAGGCAAAGTCCCAAAAAGTATATCTTAGTCCGAGGAGATCAAAAGCTGCCCACTTGCAGAAGGGGGATCCCTCAGTTGGCAAGGAAAGGGTGCAGTGATAGGATAAGATTGTATTTGTTGTATCACCACCAATGTGAACCTCCACCAAGGGTCTAGGCTGCTCACCTTATTGAGTGGATCTTCTGCGTTAACAGCAAGGTCACTCATGCATTCCCTTCCACAAGGTAGATTATGGAGATAGGGGTCCACAGGCAGTATCCCAAATTCAGTCTCATCGGTTGATATATATCATGTTAACAACAAAAATAACAGGACATAGTGCTCTCCATACGAAAAAGGTATAAAATTTATTAAATAGGAAAAATATTACTCACAAAGCAAGCACTGTTTCCCAGTGCAGGAGTATACAGCATAAAATGAACCAGATGGGTGGCTATACTGATATCACAGAGCCCCTCGCACGCGTATCGTCCGTGAGGACTTCCTCAGCGAATCTGATTGGGGGCCCGTGTGTCAGCTCTTATATCTAATACTGGTTCCACATACAATTCATGATGATACTGGAAACCCCGCCCACTCTCCAATAATACACAGGTGAATGGACTTAACTACTAAGTAGTAGAGAATCAGGAGTGGCTACAAATCTAATAGGGCACAAGCAAGCTGAATACACTGATAACTTACTGATAGGCAGCCACCATTCCTCCCATGTTATGAGCTAAAGCACTTCCAGGTCAAATCCTTATCTTCCAATAGCAGTGAACACTGTTGTGTCCTGAAAGACAGCCCGCCCCCATTTCCGGGTCAAAAAAAAAAAATTTAATCCTACGGCACCTGGTACTCCCAGACGGTCTCCCATCCAGGTACTAACCAGGCCCCACCCTGCTTAGCTTCCGAGATCAGACAAGATCGGGCACTTTCAGGGTGATGTGGCTGTAGGCAAATCCATCTCGTTCAATGGCAGCTAACGCTGCTGCGTCCTGGGAAGAAGCCTGCCCTCTAAAGGGGCGTTCGTATAGAGACGGGGATGGGGGGCGGGAGCACAAAAAACAAACCGCCCCTTTCATACACGTCGCTCACAGACTAAGTGAACGGAAACAGGTAGCGCAGACGCAATGTGCGCTCCGCCCCTCCCTTCCACGTCACCCCCTGGACAGATCGAGATGCAAACTCCAGTCTCCTTGGCAATGACATGAAATCGCTCCCAAGAGCGCCTCCTTCATTCCTCTGGCCTGTCAGCGTGGGTAATAACAACATTCACCCACAATGGCAAGCAGGCTAACATAAAATTAGCAACTAATCAGAGATATAGGGAGCAGAAACAAGGCTAACGTTAATAAAAAAATAATTATAATAAAGTAAAAATTATTATAAAAATAATGTAATATAGTTATAAAGCTAAGAGGAGGGAGGCTACTCAAATAGTACCTATGGGGATACCCCAAAGAGGCTATAATTGAAGCATATGGGGGAAGTTCATAAAGTCACCCCCTTCCCTTATGGCAGAATCCATCCTAAGGTGTCCTACACACTCTTCCAGATGGAGAATGTGTACCAAAAACAAATGCTATTCCCTCCCAGTTGTCACCAGAGGGATATACGAAAAGTGAAATGGAAAAAGTCAAACAAAATACATATATCACCACCCCATGTAATATCGTGTAGGACCTACAGGGGTTAAAAATATGAATATAAATTTGATAGAAAAATAATAAAAAGACATCAGTACAACCACCTCATCTGTACACAAATACAATTAGAATGTATACATATACCACGAACAAATATACATTATGGACCAATATTCTAAATGGTAAGGGGCTAGAAACCAACATAAACTAACGGTCTGAAATAAAGCAATTAAGGTCAAACTCAATGTTAAACCCTAAAGGGACCCCAACCTTTGTCTCAAATACCCAAAGAGATTCTCGTCGACTGAGCTGCCGTATGAAATTCCCACCCTCTAATGCTTCGTTACCTTCTCTATTCCCCAGAACTTTAGCCCGGCAGGGCTGCGGTTATGGAAAAGTCGGAAGTGCTTGGAGACATTGTGTGTGTGGAGTCCTCGTTTAATGTTAACATGTTCTCCGACTCTTACATGGAGGGGCATAGAAGTCCTACCCACATATTGGTAGCCACACTCACATTGCAACATATACACCACCCCGGCAGTGTTGCACGTAATCAAATCCTTGATTTTGTAGTTTTTGCCCGTGGCAAAAGCCACAAATTCCTTCCTCTTTACATTGTTTCTAGCCTGTTTACATGCCGGACAGTGTCCACAGGCATAAAAGCCATTAAGGAAGCCAAGCATTCTATTCACCGGGTAAACCGGGGTATCGATCACCCCTGGCGCAAGTCTATCTCTAAGAGAAGGAGCTCTTTTGTAAATAAACAATGGTTGGCCTGGGAGGACCGGACCCAAGGTTCTGTCAAGTTTTAAAATGGGCCAATGTTTCTGTACTATCTTTTCAAATTGCTTGTGCTGAATATTAAAATCAAGGATCATCCTGATCTGTTTAGGCTCACCCTGGGCTACTCTAGGGGCATTCGACACCAGTACCTTCCTAATAAGAGTCACAACATTATCCAATTCTTGGACTAGCTTATTTTTATCATAACCCTTCTCGGTGAACCTAGAGATAAGAGTCTGTGACGGTGATAGAAAATCCCCCACCTCTGTGCAATTCCACCTGAGGCGGATAAACAGTCCTCTAGGGATATTGCATAGCCACTTACTGTGGTGGCAGCTTTCAACAGGGATAAATGCGTTTCGGTCAGTAGCCTTAAAATGGGTGACCATATTGATGCGGTCACCCCTTTTTGACAATTCAAGATCCAAAAATACCGCCCTCTCTGTACTGATATTCCACGAGAGGACTATATTTTTGTTATTGTCGTTAAGCCTGGATACAAACGCGTCCAGACTGTCTCTGTCCCCTTCCCAGACCATGATAAGGTCATCAATATACCTCTGATAGCAGATTAGTTCCGGGGGTTTGTTCTTATAGACTGCCTTATCCTCCCAGTGAGATATAAATAGATTGGCAACACTGGGAGCGAAGCGTGCCCCCATGGCTACCCCTCTGGTTTGGAGAAAGAACTGCTTGTCATACCAGAAGTAGTTCTTTGACAGACAGAAAGTCAAACTGTCAATCAAAAAATTCCGATGCCTCCTAGATAGGTCCGAGGACCCCAGGGCCCACTGTACTGAGGTTAACGCATCCTCGTGGCTGATGATGGTATATAAAGAGCCCACATCCGCCGTAATGAGGAAGATGTAATGGTCAGAGACTCTAAAATCTGTATGACGTGTTTTGTATCTTTTAGGAATGCATTCGTTTTCATGACCAACTGTTGGAGGAAGGTGTCAATGTATTGATACCATTGACCATAGGTCTACCCGGTGGGTTGACACTGTTCTTATGAATCTTGGGGAGAAAGTAGATAATTGGTGTACGGCAGAACAGGGGATCCAAATACTGGGCCTCCTTAGCACTAAGTACTCCTATATGCTTCCCTCTCTCCACAAGGGAGTGAAGTTCACCCTTGTATTCCAACAACGGGTCCTTGGTCAGGATACTATAGGTGTTATTGTCACTTAACAAATTATTCATTTCATTCCTATAGTAGGTTTTACTCAACAAAACCAGCCCCCCCTTTATCAGCGGGGCGGATGACCAAATCGTTCCTATCAGACAATGCCTTAATACCTCTACTAATGTATAGAGAGTCATTCGCTTTCCTAACCTTAAGTGCGTCCAAATCCTTCACCACCATATTCCTAAACACTTTTAGGTGCTCAGCATCAGTAGCTGGGGGGTTGAACACTAGCTTATTCCGCAGGTTGGAATGATGGCCCCCCTGGGAACTAATAATGGTAGTTCTCACTGACGGGGTGTGTAAAAAATATTTTTTGATGTTCAGTGTACGTATGAACTTGTAAGTTAACATATGTCTGAAACTTGTTCAGGTTGCATGTGGGAGCGAATTTTAAACCCTTATCCAGTACTTTAACTTCCTCTTCACTTAGGGGTATTCCGCTCAGATTGTATATCCCCGCACCTAGTGGGGTTTTATTCTTTTGAGTTCTGATACCCCCTCTCCTTCCTCTCGTTTTTCTTTTTCGCAGAAGGGAACTTCCCTGTCCGGGTTCCTGAGTCAGTGTGTCCCGTCTCCCTCCTGGATTCGGGGTGGGATGAACGGAAGGCCCCTCCCTCTCCCTCCCTGGGCTCCGTGAAAATCCCCTCTTCCGCGTGAGTCCGGGTTGGCTAAAGATGAAAAGCGATTTTGTGTAACCAGATGATTACCACTTACGTTTAGTTTGACCTTAATTGTTTTATTTCAGACTGTTAGTTTATGTTGGTTTCTAGCCCCTTACCATTTAGAATATTGGTCCATAATGTATATTTGTTTGTGGTATATGTATACATTCTAATTGTATTCGTGTACAGATGAGGTGGTTGTACTGATGTCTTTTTATTATAATTTTTCTATCAAATTTATATTCATATTTTTAACCCCTGTAGGTCCTACACGATATTACATGGGGTGGCGATATATGTATTTTGTTTGACATTTTCCATTTCACTTTTCGTATATCCCTCTGGTGACAACTGGGAGGGAATAGCATTTGTTTTTGGTACACATTCTCCATCTGGAAGAGTGTGTAGGACACCTTAGGATGGATTCTGCCATAAGGGAGGGGGTGACTTTATGAACTTCCCCCATATGCTTCAATTATAGCCTCTTTGGGGTATCCCCATAGGTACTTTTTGAGTAGCCTCCCTCCTCTTAGCTTTATAACTATATTACATTATTTTTATAATTTTACTTTATTATAATTATTTTTTTATTAACATTAGCCTTGTTTCTGCTCCCTATGTCTGATTGGTTGCTAATTTTATGTTAGCCTGCTTGCCATTGTGGGTGAATGTTGTTATTACCCACGCTGACAGGCCAGAGGAATGAAGGAGGCGCTCTTGGGAGCGATTTCATGTCATTGCCAAGGAGACTGGAGTTTGCATCTCGATCTGTCCAGGGGGTGACGTGGAAGGGAGGGGCGGAGCGCGCATTGCGTCTGCGCTCCCTGTTGCCATTCACTTAGTCTGTGAGCGACGTGTATGAAAGGGGCGGTTTGTTTGTTGTGCTCCCGCTCCCATCCCCGTCTCCATACAAACGCCCCTTTAGAGGGCGGGCTTCTTCCCAGGAGGCAGTAGCGTTAGCTGCCATTGAACGAGATGGTGTATTCAGCTTGCTTGTGCCCTATTAGATTTGTAGCCACTCCTGATTCTCTACTACTTAATAGTTAAGTCCATTCACCTGTGTATTATTGGAGAGTGGGCGGGGTTTCCAGTATCATCATGAATTGTATGTGGAACCAGGATTAGATATAAGAGCTGACACATGGGCCTCCAATCAGATTCGCTAAGGAAGTCCACACGGACGATACGTGTGCGAGGGGCTCTGTGATGTCAGTACAGCCACCCATCTGGTTCATTTTATGCTGTATACTCCTGCACTGGGAAACAGTGCTTGCTTTGTGAGTAATATTTTTCTTATTTAATAAATGTTATACCTTTTCGTATGGAGAGCACTATGTCCTGTTATTTTTGTTTTTAACATGATATATATCAACCGATGAGACTGAATTTGGGATACTGCCTGTGGACCCTTATCTCCATAATCTACCCTGTGGAAGGGAATGCATGAGTGACCTTGCTGTTAACGCAGAAGGTCCACTCAATAAGGTGAGCAGCCTAGACCCTTGGTGGAGGTTCACATTGGTGGTGATACAACGAATACAATTTTATCCTATCACTGCACCCTTTCCTTGCCAACTGAGGGATCCCCCTTCTGCAAGTGGGCAGTTTTTGATCTCCTCGGACTAAGATATACTTTTTGGGACTTTGCCTCATGCGTTTTATTTATGTACGTTTAATATGTACAATTTATGTTATACATCTGACCTGTATTGAGCGCTGCACTGCTATATTTTGTGTATGTCTTTTTAGGTTTTATATATTGGCCTACAGTGTCCAGCTGCTGAGTTTTAGTAATTAGGTTTTGCGCTGTCTGTTTCTTCTGTTTAAGTGTTCCATTATCCAATATATTTCAGTCTAGCAGCATTACCATGGAAGTGTTTCAATATTTAGAAAAAAGAGAGGTTAAGATTTGTGATGTCTTTTCCAAAACGCCAACTGTGGGGGAAGGAAGTGAGATCTCCCATACTTTTCGGAGATTAGGGCACATCTTCGAGAAGAAGGTTAAGACATGGTGGGATATCACTTCCTTCGAACAATATTTAGAAGCTAAACTAATCCCAAGATGCCTCAGGTGGGATGTCCCGCCTAATGACGGACTTGTGGATGGTGATGCAATGAAGGAATGGAGTAAATTCTTTATTGACAAAGGCCTAGAACTTTTGGAATTTTTATTGACACGTAAACGTCGTAAGATGGTTTTATTGGAAACTCAAATTAGGGATCTCAAAGCCACACTTGAACCCTTTAAGGAGTCTGATGACTTTTTAAGATTATCTAATGAGCTGAAAAACAAACTTGTGAAATGGGATACAGAGACCCAAAATAAGAAAAAAAAGAAATTTGTTAGGGATTTGGAAGATTTTAGTAAAAACAACGTTTTTAAATGGCAAGTTTCCACCCCTGTCATCACTCAAACTCAAATCCCTTCTGTAGATGTGAGTAATGATGTTATGATTAATACTCCATCTATTGAACCAAGGAACAATGAGATCTATGTCTATGATGATCCAGACTCCCCCAGAATGGGTACACCTACCACTGGGGGTCATTTCTTCAATGCCCCCTTCAAGAGAGGCAAAAATAGAAGGGGCCAAGGTAAATGAGGGGGCTACCACCGCTCTCCATATAGATATTCTATTCATGGAGGGGAGGGAACCAATGATATGTATGGTGGATATCAACAGTCACAATCTGGTTATTCACCATCATATCATCATAATGATGCTTTTCCCTACAGAGAAAGTCGCCCTGGTAATAATAATTCTTATCATTTGGCACCACCTAACTATTCGAATAGGGGTCGAGTGCAGCCATATTATGGTATCATCTGGTTACACAAAATTGCTTTTCACCTTTAGCCAACCTGGACTCACGCGGAAGAGGGGATTTTCACAGAGCCCGGAGAGGGAGGGGCCTTCCGTTCATCCCCCCGAATCCAGGAGGGAGACGGGACACACTGACTCAGGAACCCGGACAGGGAAGTTCCCTTCCGCGAAAAAGAAAAACAAGAGAGGAAGGCGAGGGGTATCAGAACTCAAAAGAATAAAACCCCACTAGGTGCGGGGATATACAATCTGAGCAGAATACCCCAAGTGAAGAGGAAGTTAAAGTACTGGATAAGGGTTTAAAATTCGCTCCCACACGCAACCTGAACAAGTTTCAGACATATGTTAACTTACAAACGTTCATACGTACACTGAACATCAAAAAATATTTTTTACACACCCAGTCAGTGAGAACTACCATTATTAGTTCCCAGGGGGGCCATCATTCCAACCTGCGGAATAAGTCAGTGGTCAACCCCCCAGCTACTGATGCTGAGCACCTAAAAGTGTTTAGGAATATGGTGGTGAAGGATTTGGATGCACTTAAGGTTAGGAAAGCGAATGACCCTCTATACATTAGTAGAGGTATTAAGGCATTGTCTGATAGGAACAATTTGGTCATCCGCCCCGCTGATAAAGGGGGGGGGGGCTGGTTTTTTTGAGTGAAACCTACTATAGGAATGAAATGAATAATTTGTTAAGTGACAGTCACACCTATAGTATCCTGACCAAGGACCCGATGTTGGAATACAAGGGTGAACTTCACTCCCTTGTGGAGAGAGGGAAGCATATAGGAGTACTTAGTGCTAAGGAGGCCAAGTATTTGGATCCCCTGTCCTGCCGTACACCAATTATCTACTTTCTCCCCAAGATTCATAAGAACAGTGTCAACCCACCGGGTAGACCTATAGTCAATGGTATTGACTGTCTCTTCCAGACTGGGTCAATACATTGACACCTTCCTCCAACCGTTGGTCATGAAAACAAATGCATTCCTAAAAGATACAAAACACGTCATACAGATTTTAGAGTCTCTGACCATTACATCTTCCTGCTTCCTCATTACGGCGGATGTGGGCTCTTTATATACCATCATCAGCCACGAGGATGCATTAAACCCAGTTCAGTGGGCCCTGGGGTCCTTGGGATCTAGGAGGCATCGGAATTTTTTGATTGACAGTTTGACTTTCTGTCTGTCAAAGAACTACTTCTGGTATGACAAGCAGTTCTTTCTCCAAACCAGAGGGGTAGCCATGGGGGCACGCTTCGCTCCCAGTGTTACCAATCTATTTATGGCTCACTGGGAGGAGAAGGCAGTCTATAAGAACAAACCCCTGGAACTGATCTGCTACCAGAGGTATATTGATGACCTTATCATGGTCTGGAAAGGGGACAGAGACAGTCTGGACGCTTTTGTATCCAGGCTTAATGACAATAACAAAAATATAGTCCTCTCGTGGAATATCAGTACAGAGAGGGCTGTATTTTTGGATCTTGAATTGTCAAAAAGGGGTGACCGCATCAATATGGTCACCCATTTTAAGGCTACTGACCGAAACGCATTTATCCCTGTTGAAAGCTGCCACCACAGTAAGTGGCTGTGCAATATCCCTAGAGGACAGTTTATTCGCCTCAGGCGGAATTGCACAGGAGGTGGGGGATTTTCTATCACCGTCACAGACTCTTATCTCTAGGTTCACTGAGAAGGTGTCATGGTTTTGCAATAGAGTTGTCGATCAGCTCACCTGTCTCCATGTGTTCATCTCTAGAGACCAGCTGATCCTCACCTGACTGCTTTTGTAACCTATCCTCTAAGCATGGCCCCACCCCAAGCCCTATCAGGGAACCCTATATTAACCTGTGCACTGCAAGCCAGCAGTGCTGATCAACCATTGTGTGTTAACCTCTGTGTGTACTTGCTGTGTTTCCTACATCTGATTCCTGTTACCGACTTTGGCCTGTTCTCGACTATTCCTGTCTGCTCGTGACCCTGACCTTTGGCGTGTTCCCGACCATCCCTGTTTGCCTGTGACCCTGAACCTTGGCGTGTACTCTGTTGTCCTTGTCTGCTTGTGGCCCCGACCTTGGCTTGTCCCTTACTTCCTTGTTGTTCCAGCCTGCTGCCTCCTTCCTCTTCTCCTGTAGTCTACCGTGAGTGTGAGCTGTGAGACCCTGGGGGCCGCGACCTGGAGCCAGGGTTCAATCCGCAACAGTCAGTCCTAGGGTCCACTACCTCAGCGGTGCACTTCTGACTCCTACAGAGTGCATCTGTCACCCAGCCTCAAGGTGACCTGACAGAAGGGTTATGATAAAAATAAGCTAGTCCAAGAATTGGATAATGTTGTGACTCTTGATAGGAAGGTACTGGTGTCGAATGCCCCTAGAGTAGCCCAGGGTGAGCCTAAACAGATCAGGATGATCCTTGATTTTAATATTCAGCACAAGCTATTTGAAAAGATAGTACAGAAACATTGGCCCATTTTAAAACTTGACAGAACCTTGGGTCCGATCCTCCCAGGCCAACCATTGTTTATTTACAAAAGAGCTCCTTCTCTTAGAGATAGACTTGCACCAGGGGTGATCGATCCCCCGGTTTACCCGGTGAATAGAATGCTTGGCTTCCTTAATGGCTTTTATGCCTGTGGACACTGTCCGGCGTGTAAACAGACTAGAAACAATGCAAACAAGAGGAAGGAATTTGTGGCTGTTGCCACAGGTAAAAACTACAAAATCAAGGATTTGATTACGTGCAACACTGCCGGGGTGGTATATATGTTGCAATGTGAGTGTGGCTACCAATATGTGGGTAGGACTTCTAGGCCCCTCCATGTAAGAGTCGGAGAACATGTTAACAACATTAAATGTCCGCACACACAATGTCTCCAAGCACTTCCGACTTTTCCATAACCGCAGCCCTGCCGGGCTGAAGTTCTGGGGAATAGAGAAGGTAACGAAGCATTGGAGGGTGGGAAATTCATACGGCAGCTCAGTCGACGAGAATCTTTTTGGGTATTTGAGACAAAGGTAGGGGTCCCTTTAGGGTTGAACGTTGAGTTTGACCTTAATTGTTTTATTTCAGACCGTTAGTTTATGTTGGTTTCTAGCCCCTTACCATTTAGAATATTGGTCCATAATGTATATTTGTTTGTGGTATATGTATACATTCTAATTGTATTTGTGTACAGATGAGGTGGTTGTACTGATGTCTTTTTATTATAATTTTTCTATCAAATTTATATTCATATTTTTAACCCCTGTAGGTCCTACACGATATTACATGGGGTGGCGATATATGTATTTTGTTTGACTTTTTCCATTTCACTTTTCGTATATCCCTCTGGTGACAATTGGGAGGGAATAGCATTTGTTTTTGGTACACATTCTCCATCTGGAAGAGTGTGTAGGACACCTTAGGATGGATTCTGCCATAAGGGAGGGGGGTGACTTTATGAACTTCCCCCATATGCTTCAATTATAGCCTCTTTGTGGTATCCCCATAGGTACTTTTTGAGTAGCCTCCCTCCTCTTAGCTTTATAACTATTTTACATTATTTTTATAATAATTTTTACTTTATTATAATTATTTTTTTATTAACGTTAGCCTTGTTTCTGCTCCCTATGTCTCTGATTAGTTGCTAATTTTATGTTAGCCTGCTTGCCATTGTGGGTGAATGTTGTTATTACCCACGCTGACAGGCCAGAGGAATGAAGGAGGCGCTCTTGGGAGCGATTTCATGTCATTGCCAAGGACACTGGAGTTTGCATCTCGATCTGTCCAGGGGGTGACGTGGAAGGGAGGGGCGGAGCGCGCATTGCATCTGCGCTCCCTGTTGCCGTTCACTTAGTCTGTGAGCGATGTGTATGAAAGGGGCGGTTTGTTTGTTGTGCTCCCACCCCCCATCCCTGTCTCCATACGAATGCCCCTTTAGAGGGCGGGCTTCTTCCCAGGACACAGCAGCGTTAGCTGCCATTGAACGAGATGGATTTGCCTACAGCCACATCACCCTGAAAGCGCCCAATCTTGTCTGATCTCGGAAGCTAAGCCGGGTGGGGCCTGGTTAATACCTGGATGGGAGACGGCCTGGGAGTACCAGGTGCCGTAGGCTTAAAATTTTCTTTTCTTTTTTTTTTGACCCGGAAATGGGGGCGGGCTGTCTTTCAGGACACAGCAGTGTTCACTGCTATTGGAAGATAAGGATTTGACCTGGAAGTGCTTTAGCTCATAACATGGGAGGAATGGTGGCTGCCTATCAGTAAGTTATCAGTGTATTCAGCTTGCTTGTGCCCTATTAGATTTGTAGCCACTCCTGATTCTCTACTACTTAGTAGTTAAGTCCATTCACCTGTATATTATTGGAGAGTGGGCGTAGTTTTCAGTATCATCATGAATTGTATGTGGAACCAGGATTAGATACAAGAGCTGACACACGGGCCCCCAATCAGATTCGCTGAGGAAGTCCACGCGGACGATACGCGTGCGAGGGGCTCTGTGATGTCAGTACAGCCACCCATCTGGTTCATTTTATGCTGTATACTCCTGCACTGGGAAACAGTGCTTGCTTTGCGAGTAATATTTTTCTTATTTAATAAATTTTATACCTTTTCGTATGGAGAGCACTATGTCCTGTTATTTTTGTTGTTAACATGATATATATCAACCGATGAGACTGAATTTGGGATACTGCCTTTGGACCCCCATCGCCATAATCTACCCTGTAGAAGGGAATGCATGAGTGACCTTGCTGTTAACGCAGAAGGTCCACTCAATAAGGCGAGCAGCCTAGACCCTTGGTGGAGGTTCACATTGGTGGTGATACAACGAATACAACCTTATCCCATCACTGCACCCTTTCCTTGCCAACTGAGGGATTCCCCTTCTGCAAGTGGGCAGCTTTTGATCTCCTCAGACTAAGATATACTTTTTGGGACTTTGCCTCATGCGTTTTATATGTACATTTTATGTTATACATCTGACCTGTATTAAACGTTGCACTGCTATATTTTGTGTATGTCTTTTTAGGTTTTGTATATTGGCCTACAGTGTCCAGCTACTGAGTTTTAATAATTAGGTTTTGCGCTGTCTGTTTCTTCTGTTTGCATGTTTAATATAATACACACACACGGGATCTAAAAAGTCTACACACCTGTTGAAATGTCAGGTTTCTGTCATGTAAAAAAAAAGAGTCAAAGATAAATTATTTCAGAATTATTTCCACCTTTAATGTGACCTATAAACTGTACAACTCAGTTGAACAACAAACTGAAATCTATTAGGTGGAGGGAAGTTAAAATAAAAAATAAAATATGGTTGCATAAGTGTACACACCCTTAGGCTAGGTTCACACTGCTGCAAATTCTATTGCGAATTTGAGCCATTGGGATCGCTCAAAATCGCAAGTCATTTAAATTACGTACATAGATTAACATTAGTGCCGTTCACATCAATGCGTTGCAAATATAACCTGCGGGAAAAAAAGGTCCTGTGCGAGTTTGATCCGTGTGCGATGCGAATTCAGCTCCATAGACTACAAAATTTTCAGTAGAATCGCAAGAACACATAGAATTTGTAATGCAAATTTGCAATGCAATCGGAACAAAATCGTGCTAAATTCACACTGCAGCAGTGTGAACCTAGCCTTAAACTAATACTTTGTTGAAGCACCTTTTGATTTTATTACAGCACTCAGTCTTTTTGTGTATGAATCTATCAGCATGGCACATCTTGACTTGGCAATATTTGCCCACTCTTCTTTGCAAAAACACTCCAAATCTGTCAGATTGCGAGGACATCTCCTGTGCACATCCCTCTACAGATCATCCCACAGATTTTCAAATCGGATTCTGGTCTGGGCTCTGGCTGGGCCATTCCAAAACTTTAATCTTCTGGTGAAGCCATTCCTTTGTTGATTTGGGTGTATGTTTTGGGTAGTTCTAATGCTGAAAACTGATGGTATTGTGCCAATATTGACTGGTATTTGGAATGGCCATAATTCCCTTTATCTTGACTAAGGCCACTGTTCCAGCTGAAGAAAAACAGCCCCAAAGCATGATGCTGCCACCACCATGCTTCACGGTGGGTATGGTGTTCTTTTGCTGATGTGCAGTGTTTTTGTGCCAAACCTATATTTTGGAATTATGGCCAAAAAAGTTCAACTTTGGTTTCATCAGACCATAACATTTTCCCACATGCTTTTGGGAGACTTCAGATGTGTTTTTGCAAAATTTAGCCGGGCTTGGATGTTTTTCTTCTTAAGAAAAGGCTTCCATCTTGCCACTATCCCATAGCCTAAACATATGAAGAATACGGGAGATTGTTGTAACATGTACCACACAATAAATAATACAAAGTTAGTGCAGCGCAATAAAAAATTAAAAGTCCTTATAATCTCATGGACAAAGCCAATGATCTTGATGGAAAAACATTGATGTAGTTCTCACAAGCACCAATGATATTTAAACCAATAGGAAAATGCGCTTACCGGACGACATGGACCTCTAAATTATAGGAGGTCAAATGAGCCTGGTTCACAAAGGATTGGTAATGACCTGGATCTCTTTAACCACTTGCTTACTGGGCACTTAAACCCCCCTCCTGCCCAGACCAATTTTGAGCTTTCAGCGCTGTCGCACTTTGAATGACAATTGCGCGGTCATACAACACTGTACCCAAATGAAATTTTTATCATTTTTTCCCCACAAATAGAGCTTTCTTTTGGTGGTATTTAATCACAGCTGGGGTTTTTATTTTTTGCTAAACAAACAAAAAAAGATGGAAAATTTTGAAAAAAAAAAAAATCATGTTTAATAGTTTGTTATAAAATTTTGCAAACAGGTAATTTTTCTCCTTCATTGATATGCACTGATGAGGCGGCACTGGTGGGCACTGATAGGCTGCACTGATGGGCACGGATAGGCACAGATAAGGCGGCACTGATAGGCACAGTTAAGGCGGCACTGATAGGCACAGTTAAGGCGGCACTGATAGGCACAGTTAAGGCGGCACTGATAGGCACAGTTAAGGCGGCACTGATAGGCACAGTTAAGGCGGCACTGATGGGGACAGATAAGGCGGTACTGATGGGCACAGATAAGGCGGCACTGATGGCCACGGATGGGCGGCACGGATGGGCGGCACGGATAGGTGGCACAGATGGGGGGCACTGATGGGCGGCACTGATGGGGGGCACTGATGGGGGGCACTGATGGGCACTTATGGGCACTGGTAGGTGACACTGATGGGCACTGATTGGTTGCACTGATGTGGGTGCTGATGGGTGGCACTGATGTGGGTGCTGATGGGTGGCACTGATGGGTGGCACTGTGGGCACTGATGGATGGCACTGTGGGCACTGATGGGTGGCACTGTGGGCACTGATGGGTGGCGCTGATTGATGGCACTGTGGGCACTTATGGGTTAATCTGGTGGGCACTGGTAGGCAGCACTGCTGCCTATTGCTTTGTGTTATAAGATCGCCGTGATCGGGACTGATGTCCCGATCATGGCCGCCGGTGATCGGGTTTTTTTTTTCCTCCTCACGCTGTCAGCGCGAGGAGGAAAAATAGCCGATTACCGGCTCTGTTTACATCACATGATCAGCTGTCATTGGCTGACAGCTGATCATGTGGTAAGGGGTTGGGACCAACCCCTTACTCTGATCTGTGATCAGGCGAGTCTCATAGACTCGCTGATCACCGAGCGCGCCGCGCGCGCCCTGCAGGGGGCGCGCAGGCCACTCGTGCACGGGACGACGTCAATGGACGTAGTCCCGGCAATTTAGATCCGCGCTGTTGCCGTCATTTGGCAATGGCCCGGATCTGAAGCGGTTAAGGATACCAACATCCGCCAGTAATCACATACAAGCTGGGTACGGTGAGTCATATCACTCTGTAGATTCCTTATTAAAATCCTCAGTGCAGTGTATTATGAAGTGGTAACAGGTGAGATTCCCCAAAAATAGAGAAAAGGAAGATCCTCTAAGTGCATACTGTTTATCAATTTATTTTAAAAAATTCCAAAGCAGAGTTGTATTTAAAACAGCGCTACAGCGCTACTTGAAGAAACGAAGCAGTTCAATGCAGTATAGCTTAACCAGTAGAAGAACACAGACTGTTCGCGTCCGAACAGCTGAGAAGGCTGCGGGTGATGTCACAGGTAAACTCCGCCCCCGTACGCGGCGTTACGTCCACACGGACATGTACCACACAGCCAGTACTTACCAGATATTCCTGCAGCTCCTTTAATGTTGTTCTTGGTAATGTCACGGTTATGCTACATATTTTCTCCACTTGATGACTGTCTTCACTGTGTTCCATGGTATATCTAATGCCTTGGCAATTTTATACCCTTCTCCTGACTAATAACTTTTAACAATGAGATCCCTCTGATGCTTTGGAAGCTCTCTGCGGACCAAGGCTTTTGCTGTAGGATGCGACTAAGAAAAAGTCAGGAAAGACCTACTAGAACAGCTGAACTTTATTTGGGGTTAATCAGAGGCACGCTAAATGATGGTAGGTGTGTACTGACTACTATGTAACATCAGTTTGAATGTGATTGCTTAATTTTGAACACAGCTACATCCCCAGTTATAAGAGGGTGTGCACACTTATGCAACCACATTTTAGTTTATTTATTTCCTTCCCCTCCCTAAAAAATTTCAGTTTGTTTTTCAATTGAGTTGTACAGTTTATAGGTCACATTAAAAGGTGGAAAAAGTTCTGAAACTATTTATCTTTGTCTCTTTTTTTTATATCACAGAACCTGACATTTTGACAGGGGTGTGTAGACTTTATATCTGCTGTGATAGGCGCACACACACACGCACACACAGCAAAATTATAAATGCAACACTTGTGTTTGCAAAGATCTACAACTTTTTCACAAAAAAGGCCACAAAAGGCCTATTTCTCTCAAATATTGTTAACAAATCTGTCTAAATCGGTGTTAATGAGCACTTCTCCTTTGCCGAGATAATCCATCCACCTCACAGGTGTGGCATATCAAGATGCAGATTAGACAGCATGATTATTGCGCACACGGTCTTCAAAAATGTTCACACTTTTATATACAGTATACAATAGAGTTAAAAAAGTGCAGAAACTTTTTGAAGAACCCTTGTATATACAGTATCTCACAAAAGTGCACACTTCACATTTTTGTAAATCTTTTATTATATCTTTTCATGTGACAACACTGAAGAAACGACACTTTGCTACAATGTAAAGTAGTGAGTGTACAGCTTGTATAACAGTGTAAATTTGCTGTCCCTCAAAATAGCTCACACAGCCAATAATGTCTAAACCACTGGCAACAAAAGTGAGTACACCCCTCAGTGAAAATGTCTAGTGTCAATATTTTGTGTGGCCACCATTATTTTCCAGCACTGCCTTAACCCTTTTGGGCATGGAGTTCACCAGAGCTTAACAGGTTGCCAGTGGAATCCTCTTCCACTCCTCCATGATGACATCACGGAACTGGTAGATGTTAGAGACCTTGCGCTCCTCCACCTTCCATTTGAGGATGCCCCACAGATGCTCAATAGGGTTTAGGTCTGGAGACATGCTTGGCCAGTCCATCACCTTTACCCTCAGCTTCTTTAGCAAGGCAGTGGTCATCTTGGAGGTGTTTTTGGGGTCGTTATGTTGAAATACTGCCCTGCAGCCCAGTCTCCGAGGGGAGAGGATCATGCTCTGCTTCAGTATGTCACAGTACATGTTGGCATTCATGGTTCCCTCAATGAACTGTAGCTCCCCAGTGCCGGCAGCACTCATGCAGCCCCAGACCATGACACTCCCACCACCATGCTTGACTGTAGGCAAGACACACTTTTCTTTGTACTCTCACCTGGTTGCCTCCACACACGCTTGACACCATCTGAACCGAATAAGTTTATGGGGGAGATTTACTAAAACTGGTGTAGACAGAATCTGGTGCAGCTATGCATAGTAGCCAATCAGCTTCCAGGTTTTATTTTCAACGCCTAATTGAATAAACTGAAGTGAGAAGCTGATTGGTTACCATGAACAGCTGCACCAGATTCTGTGTGCTCCAGTTTCAGTAACCCCCTCTATGTGTTAGGATTACAGGAAGAGTAAGTTGAGATTTAGTTTTAGGATTACAGGGAGGGTTAGTGTAATGGTGGCCATATAGGCTTTGATTAAATGATCATTGTCTTTTCCGATCAATCTCTTCTGATCTATCATCTGATCGATTGAAATATGATTGTATTCATGAAGTATCTTGGTGCTTCTGATCAATGCAAAACAATCAATATATTTCTGCCTTGGCCAATTGACTCAGTTTGGTCAAATATGATCAAAACCAAGTCAAAATCATTTGGAAGGGAAGTTATATCTGTTTTCAAGAGATGTTGTGAAAAAGTATTTGCCCCCTTTCTAATTTTTTTGCATGTCTCCCTCCCTGGCGGTTTCCCCGAGTGTGGCTCGGGGTTAAAATTCAGCACCATTAGCGGTAACCCCGAGCCACACTCGGGATTGCATCGCAGGATCCTGGTGCCTCCTTACTTACCTTGTCCCCGGGATCCTGCGATGTCCCCCGCAGTGTCCGTGGGCTGTGTCCTGTTCCGAAGCCTCTCTGTGCCAGGCTCCGTTCCCTGCGAGCGTCGCGACGCACGGGGGCGGAGCCTGGCGGCAAATTCAAAAAATGTAAAAAGCATAACACATACAGTACTGTAATCTTACAGATTACAGTACTGTATGAAATCATTTCACATCCCATTTGTCCCCAGTGATCTGGCCCATGCCCTGCATGCAGTTTTATATTGCATATACTGTTCTTTCTGCCTGGAAACTGGAGATTGTCCATAGCAACCAAAAAGTGTCCCTTTACGTCAAAAATGGCTTTAGACCAGCTAGAAAACAGCGATAGTAAATTAGAACACTTGCAGAATTGAGCGATAGTGAATCGTGTGGAAAATTATTTTATTACTATTTATTTTTATTTTTTTAATTATTATTTTTTTTTTACTATATTATAATTTATGTTTTTGTGTTTCAAACTTTATCATACCCGGGATATCTACTAGACTCTTGTTTGGACAGATTTAAGTGTGTTATTGTTAATAATTACAGACCTACAATATAAAACGCCAAATTTCCATGCAAAATAATTGTACCGCTTTCAGCACCTAAAATCAGAAAGAATCATACCGCCAGGGAGGTTAAATGACTCAGATCATCAAACAAATTTTATTATTATACAAAGATAACCTGAGTAAATACAAAATGCAGTTTTTAAATTATGGTTTCATTTAGTAAGGCAAAAAAATAGTCCAAACCTGCCTGGCTTTATGTGAAAAAGTAATTGCCCCCTAAACCTAATATCTGGTTGTGCCACCCTTAGCGGTAACAACTGCAATCAAGCATTTGCGATAACTGGCAATGAGTCTTTCACATTGCTGTTGAGCAATTTTGGCCCGCTCTTTGCAGAATTGCTTTAATTAAGCCACATTGGAGGATTTTCCAGCATGAACAGCCTGTGTAAGGTCATGATACAGCATCTCAATTGGATTTAAGTCCGGGCTTTGACTAGGCCACTCCAAAACCAAAATTTTGCTTTGTTTGAACCATTTGGAGGTGGACTTGCTGTTGTGTTTCGGATCATTGTCCTGCTGCATAACCATAACCATAAGTGCACTTGAGCTTGAGGTCACGAACTGATGGCTGGACATTCTCCTTTAGGATTTTCTGGTAGAGCTCAGAATTCATGGTTCCATCATTTATGGTAAATCGTTCAGGTCGCGGAGCTGCAAAGCAGCCCCGGACCATCATGCTACCTCTACCATGTCTGACTGTTGGTATGATGTTCTTGTTATGAAATGCTCTATTAGTTTTATGCCAGATGTAACGGGATGCACACCTTCCAAAAAGTTACATATTTGTCTCATAAGTTCACAGAATATTAGCCTCAAAGTCTTGGGGCTAATCGAGATTTTTTTTTTTTTTGGTAAATGTGAGATGAGCCTTTATGTTCCTTTTGGTCAGCAGTGGCTTTGGCCTTGGAACTCTTAAATGGATGCCATTTTTGCCCAGTCTCTTTCTTATTGTTGAATTATGAACATTGATCTTACCTAAAGCAAGTGAGGCCTTGTCAGAGGATCTAATTGACCAGACCGTGTGGACTGCACAGAGGAGACCAGAAACACATGTAAGTGAAATAATGGTGTTTATTAAATAAGTGACAAGTAAAAGGAATATAAACAGTGCAAAACCAACACAACAAACCCACTACAAACAACAATATATACAAGTAAATGGAGATACCGGAATTGTAAACAAAGCCAGGCCAAGGTCATACACAGGGAGGTCAGCAGATGGGCAAGGACGAGAAACCAAACAGGACAGGGAGAGGATGGATGGGATACAGGGCAGGGATCCAAGGTAACCAGGAACAGAAGGGACAGGACCAGGAAGGGCTCAGGATAGGGATTGGATCAGATCAGGTCAGGTCAGGACAAGGCAGATGCAGGCTCAAGGTCAAAATAACAGGCAGCAAGGTCAGAATGCAGGGAGAGAGATACCAAGGCAAGCCTATGAGGGCTTGCTGGGTATTTATAAGGCTGTGGTAATTGAACTCATGTCACAGCTGAGCGCAGTGTGTGCTGTTTGCTCCACACTGCCGGAGTGCACCCGCTGGTGGACACCGGTACTACGGCCCAGGGATGCAACAGTGCCACCAGCAGGAGAGACCTCTTACTGCAGGACCCAGGTGTTGGAAGACACCCGCTGGTGGACACTGGTACTGCGATCCAAGAGACCGATAGCGCCACCAACGGGTAAACCCTCTCATGACAGGCCTACAGTTCTTTAGATGTTGTTCTGGGTTCTTTTATGACCTCCTGGATGAGTCGTCATGCTCTTGGAGTAATTTTTGTAGCCCTGTTCCAAGTTATCTCCATTTGTGGATAATGGCTCTCCCTGTGGTTCACTGGAGTTCCAAAGCCTTAGAAATGGCTTTGAAACCCTTTCTAAACCGATACATGTACATTACATTGTTTCTAATCTGTTCTTGAATTTTTTTTAGATTGTGGCATGATGTGTGGCTTTTTGTGATCTCTTAGCGAGCTTCACTGTGTCAGCCAGTCAACTATTTATGTGATTTCTTGATTCAACAGGTCTGGCAGTAATCAGGCCTGTGTGTGGCAAGTGAAATTTAACTCAGCTTTCCAAAAAATTGTGGTTAATCGCAGTCCATTCATGATTTAGCATGGGAGGGGGCAACTACTTTTTCACATAGAGCCAGGTAGGTTTGAACAGCTTTTTTCCCTTAATAAATGAAATAATAATTAAAAAACTGCATCTTGGATTTACTCGGGTTATCTTTGTGTAATATTAAAATGTGTTTGATGATCTGAATCATTTGTGAGAAATATGCAAAAAAAATAAAAAAATCAGGAAGGGGGCAAATATCTTTTTACAGCACTGTATATAGTGATCTGGTGCACAACAATGTACCTTCTTCCTCTATAGTACAATCCAACAATACATGTTGGATTTGTAAATTTGTATTTGTAAATATCAAACAAATGTAATCTTTACATAACATAAGCCTTTTTAAAAAACAACAAGTTAATTTACTGTAATCTGTTCACAGCTACAATTTCATATCTTATTCACAAATGCTTATGTTAAAGTTTCACAGAGCAAAAGTTGGATACAAAAATAAAGTGCATCATAAAACGCAACGCGTTTTGGGAATATTCATCTACTTCATCAGGAGTGGATGCTTCCGACCAGATATCTATTACAGGTATTTATGCACATTAAAACGGTTATATACCCACTGGTCTTTTTTACCTACAGGTAAGCCTATAATAAGGCTTACCTGTAGGTAAAGTGAAGATGTCCTAAATGTGCACACTTTAGGAGGAATTCACCCTGCATGCATCCGCTGACATCAGCAGCACATGCACTCTGAAAGTCCAGTGGATCGTGCTAGAACTTCCCGGAATGGGGGACTCCCGCACACATGTGTGCACTAGTGATGTCAGCGTGGTCCTGGCCACTCAGCACCGGAGGGAACATGTCAGCCCCCTCAGCGGTGACCGGGCACGCTGCGGGAGCTTCGTTCTAAGGTAAGTATTTCATAATGTGCTAGTATACTATGCATACTAGCACATTATGCTATCGTCTTCTAGGATTTTTTTTCTTCTTTCTTTTGCGGTTTACTACCGCTTCTACCATCACTTGTTACCTAAGCCAGTGCAATGTTTCTCCATCTCTCTGGCTGGTGATTTTAATCCCCCATTGTTCTATCCAGTGAGGGAATGTCATTCATTGGTTAAAGTAGCGGTTACACTTTGCTGATTCTGCTGCTAGTGTGGGATTAGCACACTACAATTGTCGGTGTGACATAACTTAAGCCAGATATATACCCAGATTAGCAGGAACTGGCCAGATTCCATCCGTCTATGGGCAGGCTAGTTGTACTGTAGTAGAGCCATCAATCTACTTCAGTACAACCAGCCTGTTGGATTTTTTTGCATGCAATTACTGTCGGTGGCTATAGCCACCAGCAGTAATCATTGTGTCCTGCCGGCAGGGAAGGATCCCTGCACTCCCCTGCCAGCAGAACACAATACAGCTGCAGGGAGGGGGGGTTGTCTACAAAAATCTCTAGATAAAGCACAGAACCTTTTAAGCAAGCCATAGATTATGCTATTCACCCGCCCAAATCCCCCCTCACACTGAGTCAGTGTTGATGGGGAATCAAGAGGGTGAATAGTATCATCTATGGCTTACCTAAGAAACATTCTCTGTGCTTTATCCAGAAATGTATACATATACAGTAAAACCAAGATTATGATTTTAACTTTTTTTTGCTTTACAAATGGGTAAGGCTCTATGTACATCAGCAGCTCCTAAACATAAGTTTAGGAGCTTTTGGTGTTATTTTGCCAAAGCCCCCAAATTCCATAAAAGCCTATGTGTCCATGTACACATCTTATGGCAGAGTTTAGGAGCTACTACAGTTAGGGGAGATCCAACCTCCCTCTTCTGAACGTGGAAGAATCGGATTCAGGATAGGAATTTTTTGACCACGGGCCACAAGACGCGCAAAACCACAGTGCGATTTTGCCACAAATTTGCGCTGTCAAAGTAGTTCAAGTGTACATCAAGCCTAAGGTTATAAACACTTTGAGATTTTTATCACGGTCTGTTTCTTCCTGATCCAGAGACCCGTCCCCATCCTGGTGTCTCCACCACAGAAAGGGAGGTATAATCCCCACAATGGGGTCATCTACAGCAATGAACACCTCACAGAAGTTGTAATCCCTCCCTGCCCAAAACTATTAACAATCTGGCAACGCTTTACTTCTCATTCCCTAATCACCCCAAACATCACAACGAGACACTCAACTACACCTCAGTCTGAGCCAAAATCAAAATCGAAATTGTTTTTATACAACCAACACACAAAATGGTTCCCTCGGCTGTATGCATATGAAGGAGTCCATCTAAATCAAGATTAACAAATGCCTGAAGTGGGCTAGGAGCGCTCACACATAAGACTTTCAGAGTCCCCTTTTTACATAAACCTTGTATCCCAAGAAATACTAAAAGGCAGAATCAACATACACTATATTCCCAAAAGTATTGGGACGCCTGCCTTTACACGCACATGAACTTTAATGCAGGGCTTGACAAATTTGCTTGGAATCTAGGAGCCAGCTAAAAAAGTTAGGAGCCAGGTTTTTTTTTTTTTTTTTTTAAACGACCGACAAAGCTTTATTTTCAATATAAAAATTAACCAATCTTAAATTTACACAGAGACGACTAGAACTAATGTGACTGCTTTTATTTCCTGCCATGCAGGTACACAAGACCACCATATTCTCGCTAAGGATCCAATCAGGTCCGCCTGAAAAACTGACAGGCGAACCTGATCAGACAGCCGTGTGAAAGGGGCCAAGCAGGGAGATGACAAATAATAAATTCATTTTAATTAACCACTTCCTTCCCGCAGGACGACTATATACGTCCTGTCTTTGAAGAGAAATACCGTTGTTATGGTAGCAGCTAGCTACCATAACCCCGGTATCTTCTTCAAGAGCCGGTGGTTCTCTATCAGATAAAAGTGGTCTCTGCAGCAGATTAGCAGCGAGATCACTTTTATCGGCGGCAGGAGAGGGGCCCCCTACCGCTGTGCTCCGGTGCCCTTCACCGCTTACCGTGGCCGTCGGTAACGGCGGAGGCGATCCGGATCTGTCCCTGGCCTGACATGGAGATGAGTGAGGGGAAGATGGCCCCCCCGCCCATCTCCAAGTCATTGCAGGGCGGAAGCGATGTCAAATGGTCACTTCCACCCATAGCTCTTGAAGGGACATTTTTTATTTTTTTTCAAATGACAATTTTTTTTTTAATGCATTTTAGTGTAAATATGAGATCTGAGGTCTTTTTGACCCCAGATGTCATATTTAAGAGGACCTGTCATGCTTTTTTTCTATTACAAGGGATTTTTACATTCCTTCTAATAGGAATAAAAGTGACTTTTTTTTTTTTTTTTTTTTTTTTAAAGAACAGTGAAACAATAAAAGTTAAAATAAATAAGAAAAAAAAAAAAATTTAAATGTGCCCCATCCCTTGTAATAGAAATAAAAGTGACACAATTTTTATTTTTTTTAAAAACAGTGTAAAAATAAAAAATAAAAAGTAAAATATATAAGAAAAAATAATAATTTTTTTAAATGCGCCCCGTCCCGCCGAGCTCGCTTGCAGAAGCGAACGCATATGTGAGTAGCACCCGCATATGAAAGCGGTGTTCAAACCACACGTGAGGTATCGCCACAATCGTTAGAGCGAGAGCAATAATTCTAGTCCTAGACCTCCTCTGTAACTTAAAACATGCAACATGTAGAATTTTTTAAACGACACCTATGGAGATTTTAAAGGGTAAAAGTTTGTCGCCATTCCACGAGCGGATGAAATTTTGAAGCGTGACATGTTGGGAATCAATTTACTCGGCGTAACATTATCTTTCAAAATATAAAAAAAATTGGGCTAACTTTACTGTTTTCTTATTTTTTTATTAAAAAAAAGTATTTTTTCCCAAAAAAGTGCGCTTGTAAGTCCGCTGCGCAAATACAGTGTGACAGAAAGTATTGCAATGACCGCCATTTTATTCTCTAGGGTGTTAGAATAAAAAATATATATAATGTTTGGGGGTTCTAAGTAAAGGGAAGGAGATGAGCAGGCAGTGAAAACAGGTAGGGAAAGCTGCTCCATTAGCATTGGTGGATGTCTTGTCATACCAACGGCCACCACCAGAGGGCGCCCGATTGCAGAAGGAGCCAGGAACCATAGGACTGCAGTAGGCCGCAAAGCCGGGGCCTCAATTACCGGCGCGGCCCAGCGCGATCGCGGCGGGAGGGGGGGTTGTCGAACGGACACAGGATACCCCAGCTGTGCCGCCCCAGGCGCCAGGTCGCTAATTCTAGTCGCAAATGCGACCTGGCGCCCGGGATTTGTCGAGCCCTGCTTTAATGGCATCCCAGTCTTAGTCTGTAGGGTACAATATTTAGTGCGGAGTGCTGCTAATGTGATAGACAGATGATAGATAGATATAAAGCTGGCCAAGCCAGACAAATTTTGATTATGTGGCTGTTCCCATTCCACAGAAGTCAATCAAACAACCACCTTCTGTTGAAAAGACTTGTTGGAAATTTTTTTTATTGATTGGCTGCACCCACTGATCAGTGTATTCTGACAGAGGAGAACCCCTCCATTTAGCAAAAAAATCCATCTATGGTCAGCTTAACTCATACACAGCATAACACAGACCCTCCACAGCCACACATATACTGACACTGTACTCACCGGAATGGACCCCTATGACAGCCATAGAGATGAGTGTGATCACACAGCACTCCATCTCCTCCTGTGTACAGACCCCGACCTGTTCTCTCACCTCACCCACTTCTACTTATACTCCATGTAGGAGGAGGTGGAGACTCTGTACATAGGACACTGCTGATTGGGTGATAACTAACTTTGATCGAATCAGGAAATTCATACACAGATGATCAGCAGTTGCTGGGCAGAGGCAGTATGAAAAGGTTGGCTAGTTGAGGAATAGAATGGGAGACAGTGAAAGTAAAATGCTGAGATGTCAGACAAACATGATGACAGAGGAGCTCAGGGTGGGGAATTCCAGATCCTGAGCCATGATCACTGAGCGGGGAGATGTGATTGGTTGGCACAGGAACTGAAGCTTACTAACAGCCATTTTGTCATACGCAATTTAGAATAGAAAAGATGATTTTTTATTATCACAACAAGCACGAACGCCTAAAGCCCAACTCCAGACACTTTTTTAAAGTCCTGGGTAGGGAAAGGAAGTTAGGGTTTAAGTTAGAATTGCTCTCTGTGTCCCAATTAAAGAGGAGCTCCACCTTAAAAAAAATATTAAAAGCCAGCAGCTACAAATACTGCAGCTGCTGACTTTTAATAAATGGACACTTACCTGTCCAGGGTGCCCGCGATGTTGGCAGCAGATGACGAGCGATCGCTCGTCTCTCAGCTGCCCCCACCACCATCCTTGGTCAGGGAATCAGGAAGTGAAGCGTTGCGGCTTCACTGCCTGGTTCCCTACTACGCATGCACGAGTCGCGCTGCGCGTCTTCACTAGTCCCTGTTGTGTTCTGGCAACTGTGGGGGGGCGGGCATCTGTGGATATTCTGCGGCTATCTATGCCCGGAAGTGGGTGCAGATACCTGTATAAGGTGTCAATTGTGGCACCGGAGGGGGGGAATCCGGCTTTAAAGTGGAAGTGAAGGGAAATCTCCTGCTGTAGGTCTGAAATGTCTCTACGGAACTTCCTCACCCTTCCTTTGCTTCCTGTATTGTCTTTATCAGACATCTCAAGTCTCCTGCATTTGAAGGCGGGCTCACAGACACCCACGAGTGCGGCATGATCTCCTGGCCGTCAGCCGCAGCAGCCCGAGCCAAGGGAGGCAGTGGCATCGCTATGGGGGTCGAATGTACTTCCTATGTGTCCCAGACTATTACTCCGCCCTCCTCTCGTAACCCTCGAGCTCCCCCAATCACTAAGCGCCCCACCCTCCGCCAGTCCAGCTCAGAGAACATTAGGAAGCTGGGACAGCCAATGGGAGGTGAGCAGCAGCTGTGTGGAGAGAGCTGGTGTCGGATTGAAACAGAGGGAGGAGTGAGTCCAGGAGTGAGTGAGAGAGCTGGTGAGTGTGAGGATGGTGCTCATTACTGTGTTATACAATGCAATGTCTTCTCTGGCAGCACTGTGTTCCTGCCTGGTTCTCTATATGCTTCCACACAAAGCCTGGTGACCGGGCAGGCAGCTCCTGAGTGGTATACACACATGGTGGGAGCATGGGAGCTATAGAGGAGTGCTGTACCTGGGAGGCAGGTGAAATAATTTGATGAGAAATCCTGACTGGTCAATTATTCTCCCAGGTGGTCTGGGGGCAGGGGGACACTGATCAAAGGGGGAGAACGAATTTCAGGTGATTTCTCAATTTCTCTGTATGCATCCAGCTCACACTGACCCTCCCCAATGTCTGTTGGCTGGTTGGCTGAGTCTATTTGCTATTTCCACTGCCCGGATGTAAAGAGGAACTCTTCAGACTATGATGGTGGGGTGGGGGGGTGCGGCACCACCTCCCTGAAATGGGTTTGCCACCTCCCTGAAATGAGTTTTTGCAGGTTGAGACGTCTGCTTTATGATTAATTGCTTTATAGAATTAGTATAATAAAATTACAGAATCCATCTGTTTGTATATTTGATCCTCTCTTCTTCCCCCATTTGATGAGAAGTCACAGAAAACAGATATTGCCAGACAATTCCCCATTGCCCTGATCCTGGGCAGCCTTTAACCACTTCCTGCCTGCCCACCGTCAAATGACAGCTGGGCGGTGCGGCTCTCAGTCTGGGTGGATGTCAGATGACGGCCTCCCAGAACAACCGCTCTCCCGTGCCCCATGGGCATGCAGCACGTAAATCGCGGGCGCGCAGTGTTGCTAGGACACGGCGCGACCACGATCTGTGTTAAGGGCCGTGGCTCTTTAACTATGTCATCGGTTGTGTCCAATCACAGCCAGTCACATGTAAACATGGAGATGCCGGTAATCGGCGCTCCTCGCCTCACACTAACAGAGAGCATCTCCTCACAGGGGACAGCTAGGTATGTAGTCAGGGGACTGATCATCAGTTCCCTGATTACAATTAGTGCCCACCAGTGCCAGCAATGATTGCCCACCACTGCCAGCAATCAGTGCCGCTCTGTGCCCACAAGGCCATTAGTGATGCCAGTCAGCGCTGGCTATCAGTGCTGCCCATCAATGCCCATCACTGCTGCCCATCAGTGCCCACCAGTGCCGCCTGTGTTCATCAGTGCCCATAAGTACAGCATATTCGTGCCACCTAACCAGTGCCCATAAGTACCACCTCATCAGTGAAGGAGAAAAATTACTTATTTACAAAATTTACTGACAGAAACTAAGGAAAACTTTTTTTTTTTCAAAATTTTAGTTTTTTTGGGGTTTTTTTTAGGAAAATATAAAAAACCCAGAAATACCATCAAAAGAAAGCTCTATTTGTGTGAAGAAAATGTCACATGGTTACAGTGTAGCATGACTGCACAATTGTCATTCAAAGTGTGACTGCTGAAAGCTGAAAAATGGCCTGGGCAGGAAGGGGGTGAAAGTGCCCGGTATTGAGGTGGTTAAACAAATGATGATTGGAAACTGAAGTTTTAATATAATTTAAGCAATCAGTGGGATTGAAGCTTTTTTCTTTTATAGGTCCCAACATCTGTGGTGTTGTACAGCAGTTTGGATCTTCAATGAAGCTGTGGTCTCCCCTCCCTTCCTTTGTTGTGGCTTTATCTTTATTGGGATATTGTGCCTCACATTTATGGGTGTACACTGTTTAGGCCTCATGCACACTGGACATTATAAAAACGCCAGTAGCATTGGTGCATTAAAACCCACGAGTTTTAATGCTTATTTTCATTAGCTTTTTGCCACATTAGTGATTTTTTTGCAAAAAGAACACCTCTCTGCTATTTTAAACCACTTCAGCCCCAGATGGATTTACCCCCTTAATGACCAGGCAAATTTTTTGCGATACAGCACTGAGAGCTTTAACTGACAATTGCGCAGTCATGCAACATTGTACCGAAATAAAATTGATGCCCTTCTTTTCCCACAAATAGAGCTTTCTTTTGATCACCTCTGCGGTTTTTATTTTTTGCGCTATAAACTAAAAAAAAGACTGACAGTTTTGAAAAACATATTTTACTTTATGCTATAATACATATGCAAAAATTATTTTTTTTTATATATATCTATATATAAATATAAAAATGTATTCATAAGTTTAGGCCAATTTGTATTCTGCTACATATTTTTTGGAAAAAAAAAAAAAAAATCGCAATAAGTGTATATTGATTGGTTTGCATATTTCTCACACTTATATGATTCAGATCATCAAACAAGTTTTAATATTAAAAAAGTATCAGAAGCACTAGGCGACTCTGATCCCAGCGCTCTAATGGATAGAAACAAATGAATGCACTATAGCAGCTATTATGTAAACAAACAATTAATAAAATATGCAAAGATAAAAATCGAAATAATCATCACAGCACTAACAGCGCTAGCAGAATAACTATAGGTTATTTCAGTGCAAACAGTGGCATAAAAAAACACCTAAATAGTCAATCAATATACGGAAAAGCATATAAAGTTCTTATAATATATGTAGTGCTCCGTATCCCCTCAGTGGCAAATCAAAAGACTCCTCATCTGAATACCATCACCAGAAGACACCTTGTGCATGGATAATCCCCGTTGATAATAAACTCACCACAGGTAAATGATAAAGGAGCCTTGTATCACCATACACTGTTCAATGATCTCCTGTCCTTAGATTCCTCCAGGAACGGTGCAATGTCAAAATCACTAGAGCCTAGCCTATTATCTCCTTATACTCGGGGAGGACTTCTGTCCCTGGATTAAACTGGTTCATTCATAGGGCAGTTTATAAAGTGCATCATGCAAAACAAGAAGGGGACTAGAATAGCATAATACTGTTTTTTATTTGGGAAATCCCCCGCACACACAATAATATATGCTTACAAGAAACAATGAATAAAACAGCATGTGAGTAAAACGTCTGTACGGCACAGCATATGTCACTCTCACCGCCTCCTAGATGGTATTGGCTGCGATGGAACCCGGGAAGACATACACTGAGACTGACTGACAGGAGAAATTTTAATATTACACAAAGATAACCCGAGTAAATCCAAGATGCAGTTTTTAAATTATTATTTCGTTTATTAACCACTTCCCGCCCGCCCTATGGCGGATTGACGTCCGGGAAGTGGTTCTGTTATCCTGACTGGGCGTCATATGACGTCCAGCAGGATAACATGCCGCAGCGCGCCGCCGGGGGCACGCATCGCGGCAATCGGTGGAGCGGTGTGTCAGTCTGACACACCGCTCCACCGATCTTGGTAAAGAGCCTCCGGCGGAGGCTCTTTACCACGTGATCAGCCGTGTCCAATCACGGCTGATCACGCTGTGAATAGGAAGAGCTGTTGATCGGCTCTTCCTCACTCACGTCTGACAGACGCGAGTAGAGGAGAGCCGATCGGCGGCTCTCCTGGCAGGGGGGGTCTGCGCTGATTGTTTATCAGCGCAGCCCCCCCTCAGATCACCACACTGGACCACCAGGGATCGCCACTAGGACCACCAGGGAAGGGGCAACATGTGGATGGCCAGGTATGTACCCCATGGCCATCCACATGTGCCCAGTGTGCCAAATCTGTGCCAATCAGTGCCCACAAATGGGCACTGATTGGCTCCATCATGTTGCAGTGATGCCCAGCAATGCCACCCTTAGGGGCATCACTGCAAACAAGCAGTGCCATCAGTGCCACCCATCAGTGTCCATTCATGCCACCTGTCAGTGCCCATCCGTGCCCATCAGTGCCCATATATCAGTGCCCATCCGTGCCCATCTGTGCCAACTATCAGTGCCACCCATAAGTAACCATCAATGCCACCTACGAGTGCCCATCAATGCCACCTATGAGTGCCCATCAGTGCCGCCTATAAGTGCCCATCTGTGCCGCATACCAGTGCCACCTATCAGTGCCCATCAGTGCCACCTATCAGTGCCCATCATCAGTGCCCGTCAGTGCCACCTCATTGGTGCCACCTGATCGGTGCCCATCAGTGCCGCCATATCAGTGCCCGTCAGTGCAGCCATATCAGTGCCCGTCATTGAAGAAGAAAACGTACTTATTTACAATAAGTTTTAACAGAAACAAAGAAAAACTTGTTTTTTTTTCAAAATTTTTGGTCTTTTTTTATTTGTTGCGCAAAAAATAAAAACCGCAGAGGTGATCAAATACCACCAAAAGAAAGCTCTATTTGTGGGAACAAAATGATAAAAATTTAGTTTGGGTACAGTGTAGCATGACCGCGCAATTGTCATTCAAATTGCGACAGCACTGAAAGGTGAAAATTGGGAAGGTGTCTAAGTGCCTGGTATTGAAGTGGTTAAGGGAAAAAAGCTGTTCAAACCTGCCTGACCCTATGTGAAAAAGTAATTGCCCCCTCCCATGCTGAATCATGAATGAACTGTGATCAACCACAATTTTTTGGAAAGCTGAGATAAATTTCACTTGCCACACCCAGGCCTGATTACTGCCAGACCTGCTGAATCAAGAAATCGCATAAATAGAAGCTTGTCTGACCTATTTTTAGCGCTATAGCAGTTGTAAAGCGCCTCGGTGTGAAAGTAGTCTTATAGAAAACTATCCCACAGAAAAAGACCGTGACTGAATAGGTCAAAACACGTCGAGGTCTGTGACATAGCAACCACTGTAATAGAATGCTGTGTAGCTGTATGCTTGCAATGTTGCATTCTTTGTAAATTTTTTATGCCCCATGACCAGAGCTCATATTTTACTGTCAGATACGTGAACATTTTTCAAATCAAGATCCTTTAATACATTCTAAATTGATCATTTTGCTGCTTAACCACTTGCCGACCGCCTCACGCAGATATACGTCGGCAGAATGGCACGGGCAGGCAGAATCACGTACCTGTATGTGATCTGCCTCCCGCGGGCGGGGGGTCCAATCGGACCCCCCCCCCGGTGCCCGAGGCGGTCGGCTTCTGTCTGGGAGCAATGAGAGGCGAGGGGGAGACCATCCATTCATGCCCCCCCTCGCAATCGCTCCCAGCCAATCAGGTTCTTCCTCTGCTGCTGTATGCTAAACAGCAGCAAAGGAAATGATGTCATCTCTCCTGGGCTCAGTATTTTCCGTTCCGGCGCAGAGGAGAGAAGACTTCACTGTGAGAACACACAGTAGAACATGCCAGGCACACATTACACCACCGATTTCCCAAGCCCCCCCCCCCCCCGTCACACTGACACCAAGCAGTTTTTCTTTTCTGATTACTGCATTGGTGTCAGTTTGTGACAGTCGGATTTTCCGACGGAAAATGTGTGATAGGACCTTGTTGTCAGAAATTCCGACCGTGTGTAGGCTCCATCACACATTTTCCATCGGATTTTCCGACACACAAAGTTTGAGAGCAGGATATAAAATTTTCCGACAACAAAATCCTTTATCGGAAATTCCGATCGGGTGTACACAAATCCGACGGACAAAGTGCCACGCATGCTCAGAATAAATAAAGAGATGAAAGCTATTGGCCATTGCCCCGTTTATAGTCCCGACGTACGTGTTTTACGTCACCGCGTTCAGAACGATCGGATTTTCCGACAACTTTGTGTGACCGTGTGTATGCAAGGCAAGTTTGAGTCAACATCCGTCGGAAAAAATCCTAGGATTTTGTTGTCGGAATGTCCGAACAAAGTCCGACCGTGTGAACAGGGCATAAGTGTGGTAGGGCAGTTAGTGTTAGCCCCCTTTAGGTAAAGGATACCCCCCTAACCCCCCCTAATAAAGTTTTAACCCCTTGATCACCCCCCGTCGCCAGTGTCACTAAGCGATCATTTTTCTGATCGCTGTATTAGTGTCACTGGTGACGCTAGTTAGTGAGGTAAATATTTAGGTTCGCCGTCAGCGTTTTATAGCGACAGGGACCCCCATATACTACCTAATAAATGTTTTAACCCCTTGATTGCCCCCTAGTTAACCCTTTCACCAGTGATCACCGTATAACTGTTACGGGAGACTCTGGTTAGTTCGTTTATTTTTTATAGTGTCAGGGCACCCGCCGTTTATTACCTAATAAAGGTTTAGCCCCCTGATCGCCCGGCGGTGATATGCATCGCCCCAGGCAGCGTCAGATTAGCGCCAGTACCGCTAACACCCACGCATGCACCGTACACCTCCCTTAGTGGTATAGTATCTGAATGGATCAATATCTGATCTGATCAGATCTGTACTAGCGTCCCCAGCAGTTTAGGGTTCCCAAAAACGCAGTGTTAGCAGGATCAGCCCAGATACCTGCTAGCACCTGCATTTTGCCCCTCCGCCCGGCCCAGCCCAGCCCACCCAAGCGCAGTATCGATCGATCACTGTCACTTATAAAACACTAAACGCATAACTGCAGCGTTCGCAGAGTCAGGCCTGATCCCTGCGATCGCTAACAGTTTTTTTTTTTTGGCAGCGTTTTGGTGAAGTGGCAAGCACCAGCGGCCTAGTACACCCCGGTCGTAGTCAAACCAGCACTGCAGTAACACTTGGTGATGTGGCGAGTCCCATAAATGCAGTTCAAGCTGGCGAGGTGGCAAGCACAAGTAGTGTCCCGCTGCCACCAAGAACACAAACACAGGCCTGTCGTGCCCATAGTGCCCTTCCTGCTGCATTCGCCAATCCTAATTGGGAACCCACCACTTCTGCAGCGCCCGTACTTCCCCCATTCACATCCCCAACCAAATGCAGTCGGCTGCATGAGAGGCATTTTTATGTCCTCCCGAGTACCCCTACCCAATGAACCCCCCAAAAAAAGATGTCGTGTCTGCAGCAAGCGCGGATATAGGCGTGACAACCGCTATTATTTTCCCTCCTGTCCTGACAATCCTGGTCTTTGCATTGGTGAATGTTTTGAACGCTACCATGCACTAGTTGAGTATTAGCGTAGGTTACAGCATTGCACAGACTAGGCACACTTTCACAGGGTCTCCCAAGATGCCATCGCATTTTGAGAGACCCGAACCTGGAACCGGTTACAGTTATAAGAGTGTAAAAAAAAAAACACAAAATATATAAAATAAAAAAAAATAGTTGTTGTTTCATTGTTTTCTCTCTCTCTATTCTCTCTCTATTGTTCTGCTCTTTTTTACTGTATTCTATTCTGCAATGTTTTATTGTTATTATGTTTTATCATGTTTGCTTTTAAGGTATGCAATTTTTTATACTTTACCGTTTACTGTGTTTTATTGTTAACCATTTTTTTGTCTTCAGGTACGCAATTCACGACTTTGAGTGGTTATACCAGAATGATGCCTGCAGGTTTAGGTATCATCTTGGTATCATTCTTTTCAGCCAGCGGTCGGCTTTCATGTATAAGCAATCCTAGCGGCTAATTAACAAGCAGTGGAAGGGAATGCCCCCCCACCGTCTTCCGTGTTTTTCTCTGGCTCTCCTGTCTCAACAGGGAACCTGAGAATGCAACCGGTGATTCAGCCAGCTGACCATAGAGCTGATCAGAGACCAGAGTGGCTCCAAACATCTCTATGGCCTAAGTAACCGGAAGCTACGAGCATTTCATGACTTAGATTTCACCGGATGTAAACAGCGCCATTGGGAAATTGGGAAAGCATTTTATCACACCGATCTTGGTGTGGTCAGATGCTTTGAGGGCAGAGGAGAGATCTAGGGTCTGATAGACCCCAATTTTTTCAAAAAAGAGTACCTGTCACTACCTATTGCCATCATAGGGGATATTTACATTCCCTGAGATAACAATAAAAATGATTTAAAAAAAATGAAAGGAACAGTTTAAAAATAAGATAAAAAAGCAAAAAAATAATAAAGGAAAAAAATAAAAAAATAAAAAAAATAAAGCACCCCTATCCCCCCCTGCTCTCGGGCTAAGGCGAACGCAAGCTTCGGTCTGGCGTCAAATGTAAACAGCAATTGCACCATGCATGTGAGATATCACCGCAAAGGTCAGATCGAGGGCAGTAATTTTAGCAGTAGACCTCCTCTGTAAATCTAAAGTGGTAACCTGTAAAGGCTTTTAAAGGTTTTTAAAAATGTATTTATTTTGTTGCCACTGCACGTTTGTGCGCAATTTTAAAGCATGTCATGTTTGGTATCCATGTACTCGGCCGAAGATCATCTTTTTTATTTCATCAAACACTTTGGCGATATAGTGTGTTTTAGTGCATTGAAATTTAAAAAAGTGTGTTTTTTCCCAAAAAAAATGCGTTTGAAAAATCGCTGCGCAAATACTGTGTGAAAAAAAATGAAACACCCACCATTTTAATCTGTAGGGCATTTGCTTTAAAAATATATATATAATGTTTAGGGGTTCAAAGTAATTTTCTTGCAAAAAAAATAATTTTTTCATGTAAACAAAAAGTGTCAGAAAGGGCTTTGTCTTCAAGTGGTTAGAAGAGTGGATGATGTGTGGCATAAGCTTCTAAATGTTGTGCATAAAATGCCAGGACAGTTCAAAACCCCCCCAAATGACCCCATTTTGGAAAGTAGACACCTCAAGCTATTTGCTGGGTAGCATGTCGAGTCTATGGAATATTTTATATTGTGACACAAGTTGTGGGAAAAAGACAAATTTTTTTTGCAGATAGATATTTGGCTGCACCAGCTTTAATGAGAAGGTGTGCCCCCCAAATATCTAGTTTGTGTATTGTATGGATTCTGACCAAATCCTTTTGGGATAGGAGCACCCTATTCCCTCATTAAGTACCTCTCATTAGTGTCCACTTGTGTCATAGGTGGAGACCTCAAAATTCTCCCATTTAGAAGAGTGTAGCTCTCATGGTTCAGAGAAGCAGGATCTCACAAATCTATGGATAGTGTAGGACCCACTAATCATGGGGTACTTTGTCGCAGTAAGTGGGCTTAGCACCATATAGCAATATGGTGTGACGAAATCCCCATATTTTTGAAAATGTCTTTGAGAATGTTGAGGTGTTTTTAACCACTTGACGACCGCCTCACGCTGATATACGTCAGCAGAATGGCACGGGCAGGCAAAATCACGTACCTGGTACGTGATTGCCTTCCCGCGGGCGGGGGGTCCGATAGGACCACCCCCCCGTGCCTGAGGCGGTCGGCTTTGATCTGGCAGCGATCAGAGATGAGGGGGAGGCCATCCATTCGTGGCCCCCCCCCTCGCGATCGCTCCCAGCCAATGAGTATCATCCCCTGCCTCTGTGTAGTACACAGAGGCAGGGGATGTGATGTCATCTCTCCTCTGCATTTTCCGTTCCGGCGCCGAGGAGAGAAAACATCTGAGTGAGTTGCACAACACAACACACACAGTAGAACATGCCAGGCACACTTTACACCCCCCTTTACCCCCCGATCACCCCCCAATCACCCCCCCGTCATACTGACACCAAGCAGTTTTTTTTTTCTTTCTGATTACTGCATGGTGTCAGTTTGTGACAGTTACTGTGGTAGGACAGTTAGTATTAGCCCCCTGTAGGTCTAGGGTACCCCCCTAACCCCCCCTAATAAAGTTTTAACCCCTTGATCACCCCCTGTCACCAGTGTCGCTAAGCGATCATTTTTCTGATCGCTGTATTAGTGTCACTGGTGACGCTAGTTAGGGAAGTAAATATATAGGTTCGCCGTCAGCGTTTTATAGCGACAGGGACCCCCATATACTATCTAATAAATGTTTTAACACCTTGATTGCCCCCTAGTTAACCCTTTCACCACTGATCCCCGTATAACTGTTACGGGTGACGCTGGTTAGTTCGTTTTATTTTTTATAGTGTCAGGGCACCCGCCGTTTATTACCGAATAAAGGTTTAGCCCCCTGATCGCCCAGCGGTGATATGCGTCACCCCAGGCAGTGTCAGATTAGCGCCAGTACCGCTAACACCCACGCACGCAGCATATGCCTCCCCTAGTGGTATAGTATCTGAACGGATCAATATCTGATCAGATCTATACTAGCGTCCCCAGCAGTTTAGGGTTCCCAAAAACACAGTGTTAGCGGGATCAGCCCAGATACCTGCTAGCACCTGCATTTTGCCCCTCTGCCTGGCCCAGCCCAGCCCACCCAAGTGCAGTATCGATCGATCACTGACACTTACAAAACACTAAACGCATAACTGCAGCGTTCGCAGAGTCAGGCCTGATCCCTGTGATCGCTAACAGTTTTTTTGGTAGCGTTTTGGTGAACTGGCAAGTGCCAGCGGCCTAGTACACCCCGGTCGTAGTCAAACCAGCACTGCAGTAACACTTGGTGACGTGGCGAGTCCCATAAGAGCAGTTCAAGCTTGTGAGGTGGCAAGCACAAGTAGTGTCCCGCTGCCACCAAGAGGAAGACAAACACAGGTGTGTCGTGCCCATAATGCCCTTCCTGCTGCATTAGCCAATCCTAATTGGGAACCCACCACTTCTGCAGCGCCTGTACTTCCCCCATTCACATCCCCAACCAAATGCAGTCGGCTGCATGAGAGGCATTTTCTTTATGTCCTCCCGAGTACCCCTACCTAAGGAACCCCCCCAAATAAGATGTTGTGTCTGCCGCAAGCGTGGATATAGGCGTGACACCCGCTATTATTGTCCCTCCTGTCCTGACAATCCTGGTCTTTGCATTGGTGAATGTATTAAACGCTACCATTCACTAGTTGAGTATTAGCGTAGGGTACAGCATTGCACAGACTAGGCACACTTTCACAGGGTCTCCCAAGATTTGAGAGACCCGAACCTGGAACCGGTTACAGTTATAAAAGTTAGTTACAAAAACAGTGTAAAAAAAAAAAACACAAAAAAAATAAAATAAAAAAAAGTTGTCGTTTTAATATTCTCTCTCTATTGTTCTGCTCTTTTTTACTGTATACTATTCTGCAATGTTTTATTGTTATTATGTTTTATCATGTTTGCTTTTCAGGTATGCAATTTTTTATACTTTACTGTTTACTGTGCTTTATTGTTAACCCTTTTTTTGTCTTCAGGTACGCCATTCACGACTTTGAGTGGTTATACCAGAATGATGCCTACAGGTTTAGGTATCATCTTGGTATCATTCTTTTCAGCCAGCGGTCGGCTTTCATGTAAAAGCAATCCTAGCAGCTAATTAGCCTCTAGACTGCTTTTACAAGCAGTGGGAGGGAATGCCCCCCCACCATCTTCCGTGTTTTTCTCTGGCTCTCCTGTCTCAACAGGGAACCTGAGAATGCATCCGGTGATTCAGCCAGCTGACCATAGAGCTGATCAGAGACCAGAGTGGCTCCAAACATCTCTATGGCCTAAGAAACCGGAAGCTACGAGCATTTTATGACTTAGATTTCGCCAGATGTAAACAGTGCCATTGGGAAATTGGGAAAGCATTTTATCACACCGATCTTGGTGTGGTCAGATGTTTTGATGTCAGAGGAGAGATCTAGGGTCTAATAGACCCCATTTTTTTCAAAAAAAGAGTACCTGTCACTATCTATTGCTATCATAGGGGATATTTACATTCCCTGAGATAACAATAAAAATGATTTAAAAAAAATGAAAGGAACAGTTTAAAAATAAGATAAAAAAGCAAAAAAATAATAAAGAAAAAAAAAAAAAAAGCACCCCTGTCCCCCCTGCTCTCGCGCTAAGGCGAACGCAAGCGTCGGTCTGGCATCAAATGTTAACAGCAATTGCACCATGCATGTGAGGTATCACCGCGAAGGTCAGATCGAGGGCAGTAATTTTAGCAGTAGACCTCCTCTGTAAATCTAGAGTGGTAACCTGTAAAGGCTTTTAAAGGCTTTTAAAAATGTATTTATTTTGTTACCACTGCACGTTTGTGCGCAATTTTAAAGCATGTCATGTTTGGTATCCATGTACTTGGGCTAAGATCATCTTTTTTATTTCATCAGACATTTGGGCAATATAGTGTGTTTTAGTGCATTAAAATTTAAAAAAGTGTGTTTTTTCCCAAAAAAATGCGTTTGAAAAATCGCTGCGCAAATACTGTGTGGAAAAAAAATGAAACACCCACCATTTTAATCTGTAGGGCATTTTCTTTAAAAAAATATATAATGTTTGGGGATTCAAAGTAATTTTCTTGCAAAAAAAATAATTTTTTCATGTAAACAAAAAGTGTCACAAAGGGCTTTGTCTTCAAGTGGTTAGAAGAGTGGGTTATGTGTGACATAAGCTTCTAAATGTTGTGCATAAAATGCCAGGACAGTTCAAAACCCCCCCAAATGACCCCATTTTGGAAAGTAGACACCCCAAGCTATTTGCTGAGAAGCATGTTGAGTCCATGGAATATTTTATATTGTGACACAAGTTGCGGGAAAGACTATTTTTTTTTTTTTGCACAAAGTTGTCACTAAATGATATATTGCTCAAACATGCCATGGGAATATGTGAAATTACACCCCAAAATACATTCTGTTGCTTCTCCTGAGTACGGGGATACCACATGTGTGAGACTTTTTGGGAGCCTAGCCGCGCACGGGACACCGAAAAACAAGCACCACCTTCAGGCTTTCTAAGGGCGTAAATTTTTGATTTCACTCTTCACTGCCTATCACAGTTTCGGAGGCCATGGAATGCCCAGGTGGCACAAACCCCCCCCCCCCAAATGACCCCATTTTGGAAAGTAGACACCCCAAGCTATTTGCTGAGAGGTATAGTGAGTATTTTGCAGACCTCACTTTTTGTCACAAAGTTTTGAAAAAAAAAAAATTCTTGTCTTTCTTCATTTTCAAAAACAAATGAGAGCTGCAAAATACTCACCATGCCTCTCAGCAAATAGCTTGGGGTGTCTACTTTCCAAAATGGGGTCATTTGGGGGGGGTTGTGCCACCTGGGCATTCCATGGTCTCCGAAACTGTGATAGGCAGTGAAGAGTGAAATCAAAAATTAAAAAAGTCCCACACATGTGGTATCCCCGTACTCAGGAGAAGCAGCTAAATGTATTTTGAGGTGCAATTCCACATATGCCCATGGCCTGTGTGAGCAATATATCATTTAGTGACAACTTTTTGTAATTTTTTTTTTGTCATTATTCAATCACTTGGGACAAAAAAAAATAATATTCAATGGGCTCAACATGCCTCTCAGCAATTTCCTTGGGGTGTCTACTTTCCAATATGGGGTCATTTGGGGGGGTTTGTACCGCCCTGCCATTTTAGCACCTCAAGAAATGACACAGGCAGTCAAACTAAAAGCTGTGTAAATTCCAGAAAATGTACCCCAGTTTGTAGACGCTATAACTTTTGCGTAAACCAATAAACATATGCTTATTGACATTTTTTTACCAAAGACATGTGGCCGAATACATTTTGGCCTAAATGTATGACTAAAATTGAGTTTATTGGATTTTTTTTATAACAAAAAGTAAAAAATATCATTTTTTTTCAAAATTTTCGGTCTTTTTCCGTTTATAGAGCAAAAAATAAAAACAGCGGAGGTGATCAAATACCATAAAAAGAAAGCTCTATTTGTGGGAAGAATAGGACGCAAATTTTGTTTGGGTACAGCATTGCATGACGGCGCAATCATCCGTTAAAGCAGCGCAGTGCCAAATTGTAAAAAGTCCTCTGGTCGTTAGGCAGCCAAATGGTCCGGGGCTGAAGTGGTTAAACTAGCCTTGCTGGAGGTGAATGTTTTTTTGCATGTGTGCGCTGTAATATTTTTCTTCTATTGTATGGTCTTATGTCTGCATCAGCTTTAATGAGAAGGTGTGCCCCCCAAATATCTTGTTTGTGTATTGTATGGATTCTGACCAAATCCTTTTGGGATAGGAGCACCCTATTCCCTCATTAAGTACCTCTCATTAGTGTCCACTTGTGTCATAGGTGGAGACCTCAAAATTCTCCCATTTAGAAGAGTGTAGCTCTCATGGTTCAGAGAAGCAGGATCTCACAAATCTATGGATAGTGTAGGACCCACTAATCATGGGGTACTTTGTCGCAGTAAGTGGGCTTAGCACCATATAGCAATATCGTGTGACCAAATCCCCATATTTTTGAAAATGTCTTTTTAAGAATGTTTAGGTGTTTTTAAACTAGCCTTGCTGGAGGTGAATGTTTTTTTGCATGTGTGCGCTGTAATATTTTTCTTCTATTGTATGGACTTATGGCTGCACCAGCTTTAATGAGAAGGTGTGCCCCCAAATATCTTGTTTCAATATATCATTTAGTGACAACTTTTTGTAATTTTTTTTGTCATTATTCAATCACTTGGGACAAAAAAAATTAATATTCAATGGGCTCAACATGCCTCTCAGCAATTTCCTTGGGGTGTCTACTTTCCAAAATGGGGTCATTTGGGGGGGTTGTACTGCCCTGCCATTTTAGCACCTCAAGAAATGACCTAGGCAGTCATAAACTAAAAGCTGTGCAAATTCCAGAAAATGTACCCTAGTTTGTAGACGCTATAACTTTTGCGCAAACCAATAAATATACGCTTATTGACATTTTTTTTACCAAAGACATGTGGCCGAATACATTTTGGCCTAAATATATGACTAAAATTGAGTTTATTGGATTTTTTTTATAACAAAAAGTAGAAAATGTCATTTTTTTTTCAAAATTTTCGATCTTTTTCCGTTTATAGCGCAAAAAATAAAAACCGCAGAGGTGATAAAACAACATCAAAAGAAAGCTCTATTTGTGGGAAGAAAAGGACGCAAATTTTGTTTGGGTACAGCATTGCATGACCGCGCAATTAGCAGTTAAAGCGACGCAGTGCCAAATTGTAAAAGGTGCTCTAGTCAGGAAGGGGGTAAATCCTTCCAGGGCTGAAGTGGTTAAAAACCCCTTGGGGAACCCTCCTATTCAAAAAAAAAAAAGAGGGCAATTTCTTTTCCACATAAAGCCAGGCAGGTTTGGGGACAGCTTTTTTGCCTTAATAAATGATTTAATAAATAAATCATTTAAAAACTGCATTTTGTATTTACTCAGGTTATCTTTGTGTAATAATAAAATTAGTTTGATCTGAGTCATTTAAGTGTGACAAATATGCAAAACAAAAAAGAAAGAAAAAGAAAGTACAATAGGTTGCATTGATTAATTTTACAGAAACTTGCTTGAATGGGTTTACAACCGCTTTAACATTTGTTTGTTTGTTTTTTTATATTTTTGGGGTTTTTGTTACATTTCTTCAGTTGCTTCCTGGTTTCTGGCCTAGGCCAAAATTATGTCATACATCCCAGGAGACCGCATGGATTTTTTTTCTTTCATCTTGAGGAGGGAAAGGAAGGGCTTACTCAGCTAACCACACCCACCTGCCTGCACTTCTAAGCTAAGGGCAGATGAATTCCAGGAAGTAAATGCTACATAAATCATCTGCCCTTACTCAAGAGGACTATGGAGACAGGATGGATGGGGGAGTTTGCTGTGAATATAAAAAATGAATTAAATAGCATTATCAGTTTGTGGTGCTCAGATACAGTTTAGTTCTGTGTGCAGTTATGTGCAGTTTCGGTGCGGTGCATAAAAATAAGTTCTGCATGCTGCCTCTTTTTGATGCATTTTCATCAAAACACATGTTCTATAGAGTTCAATTGTAACACACCTAAAGTACAATGCACCGCACAGATGTGAACTGAACCTAAGGTTACAAGAAGGATAAGGTTAAAATTATAGCAAGGATTAGTATAAAGGTATCAGAGTGGATCTGTGTTAGGATTACAGGGAGAGGATTGGTATGGTTGTAGGAAGGGTTAATGTTCAGGTAACAGGGAGATTAAGGGTTTGTTCACACTTGACTGAATTTTTAACGCTAAACAAACTCGCTGTAATATGGGTATTAAACTGGTGTTTTACAAGCGTTAACCACTTCAGCCCCGGTAGGATTTACCCCCTTAATAACCGGGCCATTTCTTGCCACCCGTGATCGCTGCACAGAGAGGCAGAACGAGGATCTGCCAATGTAAACAAGGCAGATCCCCATTCTGACAGGGGACAACATGGAGATCTGCTGTTCCTAGTGATCAGGAACAGCGATCTCTGTGTTGTCCCAGTGAGCCCAGCCCCCACACAGTTAGAACACACCCAGGGAACACAGTTAACCCCTTGATCACCCCCTAGTGTTAACCCCTTCCCTGCCCGATGAAAAAGAGATATCCAAATAGAACTGCTTGAAACAAAGGTGTGCCACATCCCAAATAGATATGGAAATGGAGGAACCCCCTAGGAGTGGGACTTTGGAGGCACTACCACAACAAAAAATATATAAAAAAGTATAAAGTTTGTTGTACATAAGAAAGGCACATAATAAATAATGTTTCAGAGATAAACTAGTCTCCTTCATCAGGGATTATCACAGGAATTACAGTGTCTATGAGATTTAAGTGCACAATAATCAGCCAATAGGTCCTGACAAATAATGCTATATATTTATCAAATAAAACATACATGACAATACTTACATCATAATGGCTAAGGAAGTACATTAACGCATCCAAAAAATCTTAAAAAGTGAGAAGTGTTGTGGCGAGGGGTCTCCTGCAAATCCCATCCACCGGTTAAATAGTCAATATAGACAAAAAAGAAAAGGCCATAACGTAGAAGGAGGGGAAAAGAAAAATGTCCCCTTCCTCACACCCGACAGCCCCACTGGGTTCCGAAATTCAGACCAGAAGTGGGCTGGCACATGCACTGGGGCCCAGAAAAACGTGGAGGACCTGGAAAGAGAGCAGGGGGAGGGAAGAATAAAAATAAAAAACAAAGAAATGGAAATAGCAGTATATCTATTCTGGGGGGGGGGGGGGGGGGCGGGAGAAAGAAGGAAAAATGTATTGCCCCTCCAACAAAAAAGAGCATCCACAAATGGAAAAACAAAAAACCTACCTAGGTTGAAGTGATGGTAAGGTTCACAGACCGGTGGAAGATGGGGGAGGCTGCTGGGAGGTCTGGAAAGTCACAAGCTGAGGATAGCCTCTGTTGGGTGGAAGTGCTGTTAGAAAATGAAAAGCACCCAACAGGGTATATATGTAAGACAGAGGACATACAACTCTGCAGATTGGTGTAACACCAGTAAAAAAACAAAATGAATAGTATATCTTACCAAGACAGCTGGACTTCCAATCACAGAATCCTCCAGAGAGCATCATGACCCTGGCTCTGCCTAACCTGCAATGAATAGAGAGTATAAATAGCAACCCCGCCACCCAGCTGATTCACGTAATACTGAACAGCTGGGTGTTGACTGCTCTGAACCCAACCAAGGTGGGCGGGCCGCCTGAGTCACCGCTGCGCCGCACACGACGCAGGCGCAGAGGAAGCTGCATGCATGCGCTGCACGGACAGCACACAAAATGAGCAGGCCTGAGCAGACATCATGCGGAGGCACCACGGAGGGGCACAATGCAGCAGCGTCCCACCGACACGGCAAGATGATCTCATGACAGAGATCGCCATGGACACCAAAAGGAAGGGGTGTCCGCAATGGAGTGGCGGAGCCCGCATCCCTGGAAGCCTCAAAGAGGCTGTCCTGCCGTGTCGGGTGCATGTGTAAAGGGTGCCTACGTATGACAAGGCCTAGAGGAAAAAAGAAAAAGCAATGATACTTTCGAGTAAAAAAGAAATGATGAAAATGAGAAAAAAAATGAGAAAACATGAACATGAAAAAAAAATAATAAAGGTGAAGCATGGAAAATGCAAAAATAAACAATCCCTAAATCAGACGGCCAATTAGGCCTGATGAATAATATATCATCTCAAGTGGAGCGGGCCAGCAGGAGACCCCACACCAAGGTCCTCACACTTTCTGAGCACAGAAACAGCAAAAAAGGGGGGCAATGAAACCCAAGGGGACAAAAAGCCAGATGAAAAAGGCTAAAGTGTACAAGCATCATAGGACACATAAACAAATAAAAATAATAGCATGAGAGAAACCAATATAGGTAAAAAAGGGGAAAAAATGGCTGTACACAAAAACAAGAAGGAAAGACATAACAGAACCAGCAGGAGGTAGAGAGGGAAGAACAAAAAAGGCAAAAAGCTGGTGTATTTTATTATTTCTCCATCCCTCCCGAGTTAAAGCCCTCCAAGAAGGGCCTGAAGCAAACGGCATCATTTAGTCCCGGGGGCAGGTAGCTTTAAGGGTATATATCCACCGCAGTTCGAGTTGGAGGAGACTTTTGTTCCAGTCCCCTCCTCTCGAACTGGGGTGGATACGGTCCAGGATTAAGAACTTAATCCTGGGAAAAACACCTGAGTGAACCAGCGTGGTGTCTCCCAAGAGGCAGGTCTGGGTTACAGACCTGCATACTATGGATATGTCGATATGCTCTTTTCCAAAAGGGAAGCTTCGTCTTCCCGATATAAAAGGACCCACAGTCACATTTGAGAAGGTAGACGACCCCGAAAGTTTGGCAGTTTGCAAAATGTTGGTTTAAAGGGGTTGTAAAGGTAAATTTATTTTTTTTTAAAAATAACAAACATGTTATACTTACCTTCACTGTGCAGCTCGTTCTGCACAGAGTGGCCCCGAACCTGCTCTTCTGGGGTCCCTCTGCGGCTGTCTCAGCTCCTCCCCGCAATAACTAACCACCTTAATGCGAGCTCTCTCGCATGGTGGTTAGTTATTGCGGGCGCGCTCCCGTGATACAGCCGGCGGCTATAGCCGCTCGCTGAATCACTTGGCCCCACCCCCGGTGCGCCGCATCATTGGATGTGATTGACAGCAGCGTGAGCCAATGGCTGCGCTGCTTTCAATCCATCCACTATAGCCAACCAGCGACCAGGCTGATCGGCTGAATGGAGGTCGGGAGCGAGCGGCCAAGTTTCGAGATGTCAGGTAAGTAAAACGGGGGGGCTGGGGTCGGCAGTTTTATCAAAAGTTTTTTCACTTTAATGCATAGAATGCATTAAGGTGAAAAAATGTATACCTTTACAACCCCTTTAAAAATCTGGCCATTCGGTAGGGTTGGGCTCCAGCTGGTGTCCATGTATCTACAATAGCCACATGCACCACACATATAGGTGACCTTGTATTTGCAGTGAACAATCTCCTTTTCTCCCCTATATTCACTTTTTACCAATTTAGAGGCAATCAAATTTGCTCTTCTGAAAGTGAAGAGAGGTGTCTCTGGCAATAATCGTCTTAAATTGGGGTCCATCATGAGGGTATGCCAATATTTGGAAACAATTTTCCGGATTTCAATGTGTTGATTACAATACTTGGTTATAATTCTCAAGGAATTGTCTAATTTATTTTGCTGCTGAGAATAAAGAAGATTTTGTCTACTTTGGGTGGTGGCCTGTCGGAATGCCTTTTTCAAGGATGTTTTGGAGTAACCCCTCAGCAGCAGCCTATCACGCAATTTGCCTGCCTCAAGTAGAAAGACCTCATCGTTTGTGCAGTTGCGTCTCACCCTTTAATATTGACTGTATGGTATGGACCTTATCAAGGTCTCAGGGTGGAAATTAGAGGCATGCAGAATGTTGTTACCTGTGGTCGTTTTGCAGTAAAGGCTACTGCTGAGTGTACCATCAGTGTCCCTAGAAACCTGCACGTCAAGAAACGAGATAGTGCTGGTATCAGAAGACATTGTGAAAGTCAGATTGAATTTTTTGCGATTCATTCCTGTGGGGTTATGTACATCCTTATGTACCTTTAGGAATACATCAGAACAACTTTCCCCAAAGTACCGACCTTTTATTTATTACCTAAGGTCCATAAGGTTGTACATAACCCCACAGGCAGACCAATCATATCCGGCAGGGGGTCCATCAGTGAGAATGCCAGTCGGCTCATAGATGAGCACCTTAAACCATACGTGGCCTGTTTGCAGTCACATGTAAAGGACACTACCCACTTCTTGAGGATCATCGAGAACCTTGTGATTCCCGATGGGGCATACCTTGTCACTATAGATGTAGAGGCGCTCTACAGCTCCATCCCCCATCACAAGGGGGTGGCAGCTGTGAGGCACACTATTTTCCAGTGCAGTGATGTAGACTGGGGATATAATGAATTTATTTTGTCACTCCTCGAATACATCCTACAACACAACGTCTTCACATTCGATGGCTCCCACTACCTCCAGGTGCAGGGGGTAGCGATGGGGACTTGTTGTGCCCCGTCCTATGCCAACCTGTACCTGGGGGAGTGGGAGAACATGTTTTTGAGTGATGAAGCCTTGTCGATGTACACAGACCACCTTCTAGTGTGGTTTAGGTACATCAACGATATTTTCACCATTTGGGATGGCCCTTTGGAGTTGCTTGACCAATGTTTGGCGAGAATGAATCGCAACAAATTCAATCTGACTTTCACAATGTCTTCTGATACCAGCACTATCTTGTTTCTTGACGTGCAGGTTTCTAGGGACACTGATGGTACATTCAGCAGTAGCCTATACTGCAAAACGACCGCAGGTAACAACATTCTGCACGCCTCTAGCTTCCACCCTGAGACCTTGATAAGGTCCATACCATAGAGTCAATATTGGGTGAGACGCAACTGCACAAACAATGAGGTCTTTCTACTTGAGGCAGGCAAATTGCGTGATAGGCTGCTGCTGAGGGGTTACTTCAAAACATCCTTGAAAAAGGCATTCCGACAGGCCACCACCCGAAGTAGACAAAATCTTCTTTATTCTCAGCAGCAAAATAAATCAGACAATTCCTTGAGAATTATAACCAAGTATTGTAATCAACACATTGAAATCCGGAAAATTGTTTCCAAGTATTGGCATACCCTCATGATGGACCCCAATTTAAGACGATTATTGCCAGAGACAACTCTCCACTTTCAGAAGAGCAAATTCGATTGCCTCTAGATTGGTAAAAAGTGAATATAGGGGAGAAAAGGAGATGGTTCACTGCAAATACAAGGGCACCTATATATGTGGTGCATGTGGCTATTGTAGATACATTGACACCAGCAGGAGCCCAACCCTACCGAATGGCCGGATTTTTAAACCCCGACATTTTGCAAACTGACAAACTTTCGGGGTCGTCTACCTTCTCAAATGTGACTGCGGGTGCTTTTATATCGGAAAGACGAAGCTTCCCTTTTGGAAAAGAGCATATCGACATATGACCCAGACCTGCCTCTTGTGAGTCACACCACCCTGGTTCACTCAGGCGTTTTTCCCAGGATTAAGTTCTTAATCCTGGACCGTATCCACCCCAGTTCGAGAGGAGGGGACTGGAACAAAAGTCTCCTCCAACTCGAACTGTGGTGGATATATACCCTTAAAGCAGGGCTTGACAAATTTGCTTGGAATCTAGGAGCCAGCTAAAAAAGTTAGGAGCCAGGTTTTTTTTAAACGACCGACAAAGCTTTATTTTCAATATAAAAAATAACTAATCTTAAATTTACACAGAAAAAGACCGCCCCGCTAGAGGCCCGAATAGCGTCACTAAAACTACGGTAAAGCAGCGCTAAAAATAGCGCCGCTTTACCGCCAACGCCCCCCGCGGCTCGGTGTGAAAGGGCTCTAAGGGTCCGATCAGGTCCGCCTGAAAAACAGACAGGCGAACCTGATCAGACAGCCCATGTGAAAGGGGCCAAGCAGGGAGATAACAAATAAATTAATTTTAATTAGGAAAAAAATAAATAAACAGTTTTTATATAAATATAAATAAATAAAATCTATTACGAAAAAAAAAAAAAGGCTATCCCCACATTCACTTCCTTCTCTTCTCCACTTTGGGAAGGAGATGGGCAGTGAAAACAGGCAGGTATTTCGCATTAGCATTGCATTAGCATTGCTGGTTGCAATACCAACGGCCACCACAAGATGGCGCCAGATTTCAGAAGGACTCCAGAACTACCGAAGAAGGCCGCAAAGCCGGGGCCTCAATTACCGGCCGGCGCGGCCCGACGCGATCGCACGGGGGGGGGGGGTCTATGTCCGCACAGAGACAGGATACCCCCAGCTGTGCTGCCCCAGGCGCCAGGTCGCTAATTCTAGTCGCAAATGCGACCTGGCGCCCGGGTTTTGTCGAGCCCTGCCTTAAAGCTACCCGCCCCCGGGACTAAATGATGCAGTTTGCTTTAGGCCCTTCTTGGAGGGCTTTAACTCGGGAGGGATGGAGAAATAATGGTGGCTTCTATGTTGGCAAAACAAGACAGGAATTGGGGAAGCGAGTCAACAAGCATATGCAGAGCATGCGCATTGGGAACTTGTACTTGCCTTTGGGTAGACATGTCGCCAGACAGCACAATTATCGGCTGCCTTCTGTGAACTTTAGTTATTGTCAGGGAAATAGGCGCATCCCTATGCATAGTCCTGCTAGGCTAGCAAACCAGCACAGGCAAGGTCGCGCTAACGCGTATAAACGCACACGGGTGTGCAATGTTTCTACTAGGCGGACGCCTGGCGCCACGTTTGGATGAATGCGCGAGCGTAACATCGCGATGGTATGAGCGCACGAATGGAATGGTACGATGTGATACTGCGTCTTGTTTATTTAAACGTTCCACTGACAGTGCCACATTGCTGGATTATCGTCAGCTCTTCCTATGTTCCTGTGATTGTGATTCCTGTTGTCCTGACCTCCTGTGTACCGACCTGGCTTGTTATCTACTCCTCTGTATCTCCTGGATTACCCACCGGCTTGCTTCTGACTCTTCCTACCTGCTTCCTGCATCTGACCCCAGCTTGGCTAAACGGACTCCGCATTCCTCTGTCTCCTGTACCTGGACTTGTTGCTTAGATTCTCGGACTACTTATTGTGTTTGACCCCCTGGCCTGGCTTCCGATTTCCTATTGGACTTCCATTGGTCCCCTCCTTGGACCTGAAGCACGTTACCTCCAGTGACTTTGCTCTATCAAGCCACCAACACCGGCTCCTACTTCCAGGCAACCCGTGCTTCTGTGAGCACCACATTCCTGTGTCATCTTCAGGGTTGTGCTGCACTCGGCCGCAAGGGGAGCCCTCTCAGCAACTCGGTCTCCTACCAAGATCCTGACAGTATAATCCAGCCATGTCAGAGACCGACGGAGGTGACTCCCCGATGAAGGCCATTCTCCAGCAAATCACGGCCCTTACCCCAGTCATTCAGCAGCCTCAGGAGGAAAACTTCCGGTTAGAGAAATGTCTGCAGCACCTACCCGAGTCATCCTCTTCCTTGGTTCAAAGTCTACCTCCAGCGCCAACTGCTGGATTCATGGTCCCTCCAGAACCACGTGTCCCAGCGCCAGAATGTTTCTGTGGCGATCAAAGAAAATTTAGGTCCTTTAAAAATTCCTGCTATTTATACTTTGACTTGCAACCACTGACTTTTTTCAGTGAAACAGTCAAGGTGGGGTTCACTATCTCCTTACTACGTGGTGAGCCACAGACCTGGGCCCATGGCCTGCTGGAACAAAACAGTCCCTCCATCAACACTGTGGACCAGTTCTTTGAAGTCATGGCTCGGTTATATGATGATCCCCTATGGGTAGCCACTGCCGAAGCAACTCTACATTCCCTCCATCAGGGCCAGCGCCCTGCGGAGGACTATACAGTAGAGTTCCGCACATGGTCCATAGACTCTGGTTGGAATGAGGCAGCATTAAAATACCAATATCGAATGGGGTTATCAGAGGCCCTCAAGGATGAGTTAGCCAGGTTACAGGTTCCGGCCACACTTGAAGATCTCATCCAGTTAACTGTTCAGCTTGACAGACGTTTACGGGAACGCCAGGGTGAACGTGATCAGGCCTCTTGCTCTACTCGGACCCTGCCCCGAGTCCAGTCTGCATCTGCTCCCATACAAGTCGGCATGTTACGTCCTGCATTAACTCCTGGGGTGAGACTTTATCGCTGGCAGGCGAGACTTTGCTTCTACTGCGGGGAATCAGGACATTTCATAGATTACTGCCCCATAAGACCAAGAAAACCGACCCTCTGTAGTCACCTTCAAGTATCCAGGCCTTCCTCTGCCCATATCTCACTTCCTGTTACACTGCTAGTGGCAGGTAAGGAGATTCACCTCCAAGCAATACTGGATTCCGGGGCGTGTAGTTGTTTCTTGGACTTGGCCTTGGCTAAAGATCTAGCTATTCCACTGAACCATAAGGAACAGAGACTAACAGTCCATCTGGCTGACGGCTCCTTGCCAAGCTCGGGTTATGTCACCCAGGAAACTGTACCTATCCTTACCACTACCAATTCTGGTCATCAGGAGTTTCTCAGATTTTATGTCTTAAGTTCCCCTATGTTCCCAGTCAGCCTAGGAATCCCATGGCTACAAGCACACAATCCTCAGATTGATTGGTCCAAGAAGGAGGTACTCCTTACATCTCCCTATTGCCAACAACATTGTTTGACTCCCGAATCCCAGGACTTTTCCAGTTGCCTGACTGTACAATCCACACCGAGTCCAGACCCTAACGTACCAGCAGCTTACCTGGAATTTCTTGACGTCTTTGATAAAAAGAAAGCAGACACCTTCCCGCCACACCGTCCCTATGACTGCCCCATTGAGTTACTACCAGGAGCCACTATTCCCTTTGGTCGTATATTCCCCCTTTCCGAGACTGAGCTTGAGACCTTGAGACAATATATTGATGAGAATCTTGAAAGGTTTTATCCGTCCTTCTTCTTCCCCTGCCGGTGCCGGAATTTTCTTCGTGGAGAAGAAGGATAAGTCACTGAGACCATGTGTGGACTACAGTGAATTAAACAAAATTACCCTTAAGAACCGCTACCCACTCCCGCTCATCCCTGAGCTTTTTCAAAGGTTCTGCACAGCACACATCTTTACCAAACTCGACCTCCGTGGTGCCTATAATCTCGTCCGGATCCGAGAGGGGGACAAGTGGAAAACGGCTTTCAGAACAAGATTTGGACATTTTGAGTACCTAGTCATGCCGTTTGGGTTGTGCAATGCCCCGGCAACCTTTCAGCATTTCATAAATGACATCTTCCGGGAGCATTTAGATCATTTTGTTGTTGTCTACCTTGACGACATTCTTATTTTTTCTGCCACTCTGGAACTCCATAGAATACACGTGAAGAAGGTACTGTGCATCCTCAGAACCCATGGGTTATTCGTCAAATCTGAAAAATGCGATTTCGAAAAAACTTTGATTCAATTCTTGGGACTTATCATCACCACAGGTGGAATCGCCATGGATCCTCAAAAAGTAAAGTCCATCCTTGACTGGCCGGCCCCTTCTGACAGGAAGGGTGTACAGAGATTCATTGGCTTCGCCAACTTCTACAGAAGATTTATAAAGAATTTCTCCACCATGGTAGCACCTATTACTCAGACCACCCGCCAACATACCAAGTTTCAGTGGTCTGTAGCAGCACAGTCCGCCTTCGATCAGCTTAAGACCTTCTTCACTTCTGCCCCAATTCTGCGACACCCTGACCCTGCTCTACCCTACGTCCTGGAAGTCAATGCCTCAGAAGTCGCCACAGGGGCGATTCTATCCCAGCGTCAGGGTCCCAAAGCATTGCTGCATCCCGTGGCCTTCTCCTCACGGAAAATGAGCCCTCCAGAGAGGAATTACAATGTGGGGGATCGGGAACTTTTGGCAATCAAGACAGCTCTCGAGGAATGGAGGTATCTCCTGGACGGTGCCACTCGTCCCATCCTGATTTTTACGGACCATAAGAACTTAGAGTATCTCCGCACGGCCAAACGCTTAAGACCCCGACAGGCTCGATGGGCTCTATTTTTCTCTCGGTTTAATTTTCACATAACCTATCGCCCAGGGTCGAAGAATGGAAAGGCGGACGCCTTATCCCGGATGTTTCCGGACACTCCTGAAGAAATTGCACCCAGTACAATTTTGTCTCCCCAAAACTTTCTACTGATCCAACCCGACCTAAGATCCTCTATTGAGCAGGCCTCGAGTCAGTGTACTGAAGCGAAAGTTTCCTCCCTGAGAAGCCAAGAGGGACTCCTATGGCACCAAGATAAGATTTTCGTTCCTCAGCAAGCCAGATTACAAGTATTGAAGACCTTTCATGACCATCAGCTAGCTGGTCATTTTGGGGTCCGAAAAACAACCGAGCTAGTTCAGCGGTCCCTATGGTGGCCAACTTTGAAACTTGATTGTAAAACCTATGTTAACTCTTGCATCATCTGCCAACGGAACAAAGGATCCAACGCCAGGTCTTGGGGCTTGTTAAGACCATTGCCAGTCCCAGAACAACCATGGAGGAATATTTCCATGGACTTTATCGTGGATTTGCCCCCCCCAGAGGAATTTACTACCATCTTGGTGGTAGTAGATCGCCTGTCCAAAATGGCACATTTTTTGCCCATGAAAGGTACTCCCTCTGCCTTGGATACAGCAAAAATCTTTATTAAAGAAATTGTTCGACTACACGGATTACCAAATAACATTGTATCAGATAGAGGGGTACAATTTACCTCCTAGGTTTTGGAAAGACCTCTGCAAATTACTTTCTAATGAGATGTGTCCACAGCCTATCACCCACAGAGTAACGGTCAGACCGAAAGGACCAACCAGACGCTGGAGCAGTATCTGCGGTGCTTCTGTTCTTTTTCTCAGGACGACTGGATTCAACTATTACCTTGTGCAGAATTTGCTTATAATAACTCAATACACACTTCTACCAACCAATCACCCTTCTGGGCGAATTACGGCTTCCATCCCTCATTTTTACCCAACGTCATTCCGGAATCTTCAGTCCCGGCGGTTCAGGACAGAGTGGATTTCATCCATACTAATTATCAGACACTCCAGGATACCATAAAGAAGGCCCAAGAAGAATATAAGAAGCAATACGATAGGAAGAGAAGAGCGAACCCTACCTTTAAGATAGGGGATAAGGTCTGGCTCTCATCTATTAATCTCAAGCTACCATGCCCATCTCGGAAATTGGGACCCAAGTTCCTGGGTCCTTTTGAGATCAAACGTGAAATCAACCCCGTAGCCTTTGAACTCACTTTACCCGAATCTTTCAAGATCCATCCTGTTTTTCATGTGTCACTCCTTAAACATGTTGTTTCTATTTTTTTCCAGGGAGAGAAGAAGTGCCCCCACCTCCGGTCCAGGTTGGAGATGAAGCAGAATTTGAAGTTGAATCTATCCTTGACTGTCGTCGGAGAGGTAGGACAATTCAGTTTCTAATCAAGTGGAAGGGGTATTCTGCAGAAGAGAACTCTTGGGAGCCTGCAAGTTATGTACACGCTCCTAGACTAATACAGAGGTTTCGCAGTAGGTACCCCGAAAAATGGGCACTTTTAGGCATCTGGAGGCTGCCCCTTGGGGGGGTACTGTCAGGGAAATAGGCGCATCCCTATGCATAGTCCTGCTAGGCTAGCAAGCCAGCACAGGCAAGGTCGCACTAACATGCATCAACGCACACGGGTGTGCAATGTTTCTACTAGGCGGATGCCTGGCGCCATGTTCGGATGAATGCGTGAGCGTAACAACGTCGCGATGGTACGAGCGCACGAACAGAACGGTGCGCGTACGACGTGATACTGCGCCTTGTTTATTTAAACGTTCCACTGACCGTGCCACATTGCTGGATTATCGTCAGCTCTTCCTGTGATTGTGATTCCTGTTGTCCTGACCTCCTGTGTACCGACCCGGCTTGTTATCTACTCCTCTGTATCTCCTGGATTACCCACCGGCTTGCTTCTGACTCTTCCTGCCTGCTTCCTGCATCTGACCCCGGCTTGGCTAAACGGACTCTGCATTCCTCTGTCTCCTTTACCTGGACTTGTTGCTTAGATTCTCGGACTACTTATTGTGTTTGACCCCCTGGCCTGGCTTCCGATTTCCTATTGGACTTCCATTGGTCCCCTCCTTGGACCTTAAGCACTTTGCCTCCAGTGACTTTGCTCTATCAAGCCACCAACACCGGCTCCTACTTCCAGGCAACCCGTGCTTCTGTGAGCACCACATCCCTGTGTCATCTTCAGGGTTGTGCTGCAAGGGGAGCACTCTCAGCAACTCGGTCTCCTACCAAGATCCTGACAGTTATAGACAGGATTCACCTACCAATTAGAGGGGGTGACTGGAACAAGGTTCTTCTCCAGCGTGAAATGCGCTGGATAAGGTACCTTAGGGCCACTACCCCCCCAGGCCTCAATGAAACTGAAAGTTTTAGACCCTTTTTGGAGGGTTTTAGCTCCGGGAAAATGGACTAATATGGATCCAAACACAATGCACCCTGCACCCCCATCCTGATCTTGCCTGCCCCTTCCATCTATTGGGCATTTTATTTTAGGTTATTCTTTTACACATCAACAACAAGTTATAGAGCCAATATGATGCCTAACAGTCCCTAATGGTTTTTAATGGGACAGCCACAGTCGGTAGTTATGTACCGTGGATAACTATGGGTTTTGATTTCACACTCTATCCAGCTAAACTATACAGGAGAGTTTTTTAACCAATTTAATTTAATTCAATTTAATTGAATGTATTCAATGTTATTCTCTGTAGTTCTGATCTATACAATTTTTCTATATGATTTATGTAATTATTCTGTATGCAATTTGGTAATAACAACTTTGTATATCTGCTTCCCGATCCTGGAACTAGGGGTTCTGGTCAACCACCTCTCCTCATGTTTTTTTCTATCCCTACCCGGCACAAGGGGGGGGAGGGATGTATGATCGTTGCCCCCACACCCCAGGACACCAACCAACGGTGGGTGTCGGGGGGTTCCTCTATTGTGTCGGTGGTTATTAGTCTTAATCTGGTCTTTGTCCCTCTGACCTCTCGGTTCGGGGTGGAGTGACAAATATACCATAGCAAAGAGTTGTTGGTCAGATACAGGCAGCAATAGCTGCATGTATCAATAATTTCCTCTATTAGCATTAGGTGATTTATTACCTTCCCAGGCTCTACAAGGTCCCATAGAATTAGCTCCTTTTTAACACAGGGGATTCTTTCATCCTTTTTTCAAATACAAGGGAAAGCATTTGTGCCTCTGGTGGTTCATTTACTTTCCCCATTCTGGAGACTATTTTGCATTACACCCACTCTTGGGGGATCGCTGGTTATATATGGTACGGTGTAGACCATACAGCACCTCCCCCTGCCTGTCATGAATAATAAAGCCGTGCGTGGCCCCATACGTCATGCGCGCCCTGGACGGACATCCTAGCATGTTGTCCAGGCAACATGACGCCTTCACTTAGAGGACGCCAAGGTCATGTGACCTCGGTGCTGCCTACGTCACGGGCGGACCTCTGAAATGAGCGGCGTCGCCTGGGCAACACAAAGCTTTTCCCTCCCCTCTCATCAGCTGACCGCTCCCACGTCCTATTGGACGTGCTTGGGCTACGTGACGCTTCTCCCTCCCCTCTCATCGGCTGACCGCGTCCACGTCCTATTGGACGTGGAAAGGAGAGGGGCGTGTTATACTTGGGGGCAGAATAAGGCACCCCTAACAACGAGCTACGGGACCTCACCTTAATGCCTCACATACAGGAACTTCAATCTAATTTAATATGGGTGGGATCATGGACGGCCGAAACCGCGCCTCCTATATAGTGTTACCAATGGGCATAGAACATCACTGACAGTGATGAGATGCCCATTACTCTGACCACTCCCACAATCCCTTTATTAGGACGCCAGGGATGGCTCATGGCAGCATTCCTGACTTGGCTGTTAACCGAGAGGTACTCCAGGATTAAAGCTCTTGAAATTTAACCATCTACACTCCACAAACGACTTAAGGTAACCTCAATTTAAAACTCAATTACTATGCTCCCTTGGGGAAGATACTTCCCCAGATATTTCAACCTTTTTAATTTTATACCCGACTTTTCTGTAGAGGATAGCAAACAGCATAGGTAGTTGGTGACGAGAGCCCCTGTCAGTATTGGGAATGTGGTTTTCTTGCAGCTACATGTAAAATGTAAGTTGTCATTTTTTTTTGTCGAAATATAACAGGATATATGCGATATATATATATATATATATATATATATATATGTATGTATGATTTGTAATACTGTTATTTTTTGAAATCCTAGAACGTGAGGCGTCCCTTCCCTGAGGAAGACTTTGTTTTGATAATATTAAGTTGAAACACGTTGGAATTTCGCCACTTATCAATTTAGGTGGTGATTGTATCAAGTAGCAGGATGTATCACTGTATAGGAGCTATTGCTCCCTGCTTTTCTTATGTTTATCTGAATTTTTTTTTTTTTTTAAATTGTGAAAACATGTCAAATATTTTCTATGTATGTTCTAACTTTTATTTATTTATTTATTTTTTTTGGAATAATAAAATACCCGTTTTTAATATAAAGAAATCCGCTGTTACTACATTGCCTTAAAAATCCCATTTCAAGGTTTAGATTTGGTTTTTAATGAAATACACCAGCTTTTTGCCTTTTTTGTTCTTCCCTCTCTAGCTCCTGCTGGTTCTGTTATGCCTTTCCTTCTTGTTTTTGTGTACAGACATTTTTTTCCCCTTTTTACCTATATTGGTTTCTCCCATGCTATCATTTTTATTTGTTTATATGTCCTATGATGCTTGTACACTTTAGCCTTTTTCATCTGGCTTTTTGCCCCCTTGGGTTTCATTGCCCCCCTTTTTTGCTGTTTCTGTGCTCAGAATGTGTGAGGACCTTGGCGTGGGATCTCCTGCTGGCCCCCTCCACTTGAGATGATATATTATTCATCAGGCCTAATTGGCCGCCTGATTTAGGGATTGCTTCATTTTTGCATTTTCCATGCTTCACCTTTATTATTTTTTTTCATGATAATTTTTTCTCATTTTCATAAATTATTTACTCGAAAGTATCATTGCTTTTTCTTTTTTCCTCTAAGCCTTGTCATACTTGGGCACCCTTTACACATGCACCCGGAGCGGCAGGACAGCCTCTTTGAGGCTTCCAGGGATGTGGGCTCTGTCACTCCATTGCAGACACCCCTTCCTTTTGGTGTCTATGGCGATCTCTGTCATGAGAGCATCTTGCCGCGCTGGTGGGACACCGCTGCGTCGTGCCCCTCCGGCGCCTCCGCATGCTCGTTTTGTATGCTGTCCGTGCGGCACATGCGTGCGGCATCCTCTGCGCCTGCGCCGTGTGGGGGTGCGGTGCAGCGGCGACTCAGGAGGGCCGCCCCACGGAGGTTGGCTTCAGAGCAGACAACACCCAGCTGTTCGGTATTACGCGAATCAGCTGGGTGGCGGGGTTGCTATTTATACCCTCTATTCATTGCAGGTTAGGCAGAGCCAGGGGTATGATGCGCTCTGGAGGATTCTGTGATTGGGAGTCCAGCTGTCTTGGTAAGATGTACCATTCACTTTGTTTTTTACTGGTGCTACACCAATCTGCAGAGTTGTATGTCCTCTGTCTTACATGTATACCCTGTTGGGTGCTTTTCGTTTTCTAACAGCACTTCCATCCAACAGTGGCTATCCTCAGCTTCTGACTTTTCAGACCTCCCAGCAGCCTCCCCCATCTTCCACCGGTCTGTGAACTTTACCATCTTTTCAACCTAGGTAGGTTTTTTGTTTTTTTTTCCATTCTTGGATGCTCTTTTTTGTTGGAGAGGCAATACATTCCCCCCCGGAATAGATATACTGCAAATTCCATTACTTTGTTTTTTCTTTTTATTCTTCCCTCCACCTGAGACTCTTTCCAGGTCCTCCATGTTTTTCTGTGCCCCAGTGCATGTGCCAGCCCGCTTCTGGTCTGAATTTCGGAACCCAGTGGGGCTGTTGGGTGTGAGGAAGGGGACATTTTTCTTTTCCCCTCCCTCTACGTTATGGCCTTTTCTTCTTTTGTCTACATTGACCATTAGCCAGTGGATGGGATTTGCGGGAGACCCCTCACCACAGCACTCCTCACTTTAAGATTTTTTTGGATGCGTTAATGTACTTCCTTAGCCAGTATTGTCATGTATGTTTTATTTGATAAATATGTAGCATTATTTGTCAGGACCTATTGGCTGGTTATTGTGCACTTAAATCTCAGACACTGTACTTCCAGTGAAAACCCCTGATGAAGGAGACTACAGTTCATCTCTGAAACGTTGTTGGGTTTAGGATTGTGTATCATGTCTTTTCGCTAAACGTTTGTACTATATTATGCATCCTTCCATATGTGTTTATTTCTTATTTATTATATGCCTTTCTTATGTACAATAAACTTTATACTTTTTCATATATTTTTTGATGTGGTAGTGCCTCCAAAGTCCCACCCCTAGGGGGCTCCTCCATTACCTCCCCTGCAAGTGTCATTTATACATTGATCAGTGCATTTTTTTTTTTTTCTAGCACTGATCACTGTAATAATGTAACTGGTCCATAAAAAGTGTCACTTGGGGTCAGATTTGTCTGCCGTAATGTTGCAGTTCTGCCATTACCAGTAAAAACATTAAGAAAAATAAAAGTCCCTTAATCTATCCCCTATTTTGTAGACGCTATAAGGCCCCTTCCGTTCACACGTGCGGACAGTATGTCCGTATTTTATAAAACAAGGAGAAAGAGGCGCCTCTGGGTGCAGACGTTTAAAACAATTTATTAAAAAATACAGCAACAGCTGGTATTGCACTCACATTTTGGAAGAAAAAAGTAGGCAAAAGAATGTCCCAAGGCAATCAAGGGGATCCGTGGGGTCATCTAATCTCGGCTGATGGATGGTAGAGACTCTGGACAGTCTATGGACGCTGGATGTTTTCCGGCTGAGCAGCGAAGACAGGCTCCAGAGAGAGGCTTGGATGGCATCTGATCAGGCGAGGGATGATGACGTCACTCTGTATGCGACGCCTTTCCTGAGCTAGCTCGCCGTGAGTGGTGTGACGGCGGCGCTCCTTTGTCAAGCTGATTGGCTGGGAGCTGAAGAGGGAGTTTAAATAGAGAGCACTGAAGGGGGAAGGGGGCGGAACGGAGGCGGAATAGAGGATGGGCCTGGAATCTAGTGTGTAGAAGTGTCAGCAGAGGAGGGAATCGAGGAGAAGGACGATGAGAAGGGATATGTAGTGCTAATGTGAAAAAGAAAGAAACTAATTGGCTGCAATAGGAAGGAAGGGGAAGGGGGACAATGTGAAAGAGGACAGGAAAAATTATATCATATCACGATATACACAAGTGTAAGGAATGGAATGGATGAGGGCAGAGGGCTGTGACACAATTGTGAGAGAAGAACTGGAACTGGAAAATACATGTGCATATATATATATATATACACAAGCAATTATATACACATATACATATACAAAAAGGTCAATTATATACATATATATACATATACAAATGAATGGTGACCACATGTGTCACCCATTAGGCATAAAACAGGTGTGAAGGCAAGCACATGTGTGCGCACATATGTGTGCGCAACCACAACGTGATATATATAGAAATAATAATAATAAATAAAATATAAATACAAAATAAAAAATAAAAAATATATAAAATATAAAGAATAAAAAAAATATATATATATAAAAAAATAAATAATAAATAAAAAATGAAAAATGAAAAATAATAAATAATAAAAAATACAAAATAAATAAAAAATATTAATTAATCGCTACATAGAATGGGTAACATATGAGGGTGTGTATGTGTAATACATGCATGCAATATTGTGCATCCATATATAATGTTGGTATTGATATATACATGTGCGTATGTATATATGTGGGGAGGGGGAGAGGGAGAGGGAGACAAAAGGGAAGAGGGAAGAGGAAAAAGGGGGGAGGGGGGGAAAGGAAGGAAGGGGGGACGGGGAAGGATATGGGGGGCGGGGAAAGGGGAGGGGCTAGAAGACCTAGCATGTTGTGACGTACAGAATCTGAATAAGAATGGGTAGCATATCCATATTTAACCAATATATACATACATTACACAATGCAAAAAAATGATAATAAGAATAAAATTCAAATCCATAAAACTATAAGTGAAGAAGTATGAAAATGAGATAAGGAAGATGAATAAACTTGAGAGTATGGGTACCATATTAGTTTATATTCATGTCTGCCTTACAGGATGGTGGAGGTTTCGATGCATTCATTAATTCCCCCAGGCGAAAGGACATCTAGACGGTAGATCCAATAGGTCTCTCTAGCACACAATTTTTTGAACCTTTCGGCAGGCGGGAGAGACCTAGGGATCTGTTCTATAACCCAAACTGAGAGTCCAAGGGTGGAGCCCTTATGCACTGCAGCAAAATGTTTCGGTACACTGTGGGGGTCTGTACCACCCTCAATGTATCTTCTGTGTTCCCCAAAACGCTGTCTCAGGGGGCGAATAGTGCGGCCGACATAAATAAGGCCACATGGGCAGGTCAAGGCATACACAACGTTGTCGGATGAACAATTGTAGAAGTCTTTTAGAATGTATGTCTGGCCTTTTGTACAAAAAGATTTTTGGCCATGTTGAACAAAGTGGCAAGTCTTACATAGTTTTTCCGACCTTGAAACATCCCTACTAGAGGGATGAGTGGGGTGATAGGTGCAAAGGTTGGGGTAATCTTGAGTTTACTGGGGGCAATTTTGTTTTTGAGGTTGGGAGCCCTTCGATAAGTGACCTGTGGATGTGTGGGGAGAATGGATTTAAGGTGGGGGTCTTGTTGAAGGATGACCCAATGTTTTCGAAGTATCTTCTCCATTTTGTTATGTTGGGAATGAAAAGTGGTAATGAACCGGATGGGGCAATTCGTCGGAGGCGTGTTGTTACGTGGAGGTTTTTCATGGAGATAAGATTCATAAGCAGTCTCCACTAAATCTTTCGGATATCCTTTCTCAGAAAACTTTTGTTTAAGATGAATACTGGCATCTATATAGTCCGCTTTTTTAGTACAGTTTTGTCTCAAACGACAAAATTGGCCTTTGGGGATATTTTTTATCCAAGGTGGATAGTGGCAACTTTTAAAGTGAAGATACGAATTGCCACTAGTGGGTTTGGTATAATTCTTGACGTATATCTCCTGATGGTCGTGTCTTAATTCCAGATCAAGAAAGGCTAGAGAAGTCTGATTGCTGTCATGTGTAAAGGATAAGCCATACTTGTTGTTATTACAATGTGTGGTGAATAGTGGGATGAGGTCTAAAGGTCCATCCCAGATAATTATAATATCGTCAATGTATCTTCCAAAATAGACGATATTGGCCGAGAAGGGGTTATTGTGGTAAATGTGCTGTTGTTCCCAAAACCCCATGGCCAAGTTCGCGTACGAAGGGGCAAAATTTGCCCCCATCGCTGTCCCTTGTAGCTGTAGGTAGAAGTCACAGTTGAATGTAAAATAGTTGTGTGTTAAACAGAACTTGGTGGCTTCTATGATAAAGGTGGCCTGGCGGGGATTCATAAGTGGGTCTGTGGAGAGAAAGTACTCGAGGGCCATAATTCCAAAATCGTGGGGAATGGAAGTATACAGGGAACTTACGTCTAAAGATAACCAAGAGTACGTAGGTTCCCAACTGTATGGTGAAAGTTGTTCCACAAGATGTGTCCCATCTCGTATATAAGACTGGAGTTGGTGAACTAAAGGTTGTAGGTATCTATCAATGTATAAACTGAAACCTGAAGTAACCTCTTGGTTATCTTTTTAGACGTAAGTTCCCTGTATACTTCCATTCCCCACGATTTTGGAATTATGGCCCTCGAGTACTTTCTCTCCACAGACCCACTTATGAATCCCCGCCAGGCCACCTTTATCATAGAAGCCACCAAGTTCTGTTTAACACACAACTATTTTACATTCAACGGTGACTTCTACCTACAGCTACAAGGGACAGCGATGGGGGCAAATTTTGCCCCTTCATACGCGAACTTGGCCATGGGGTTTTGGGAACAACAGCACATTTACCACAATAACCCCTTCTCGGCCAATATCGTCTATTTTGGAAGATACATTGACGATATTATAATTATCTGGGATGGACCTTTAGACCTCATCCCACTATTCACCACACATTGTAATAACAACAAGTATGGCTTATCCTTTACACATGACAGCAATCAGACTTCTCTAGCCTTTCTTGATCTGGAATTAAGACACGACCATCAGGAGATATACGTCAAGAATTATACCAAACCCACTAGTGGCAATTCGTATCTTCACTTTAAAAGTTGCCACTATCCACCTTGGATAAAAAATATCCCCAAAGGCCAATTTTGTCGTTTGAGACAAAACTGTACTAAAAAAGCAGACTATATAGATGCCAGTATTCATCTTAAACAAAAGTTTTCTGAGAAAGGATATCCGAAAGATTTCGTGGAGACTGCTTATGAATCTTATCTCCATGAAAAACCTGCACGTAACAACACGCCTCCGACGAATTGCCCCATCCGGTTCATTACCACTTTTCATTCCCAACATAACAAATTGGAGAAGATACTTCGAAAACATTGGGTCATCCTTCAACAAGACCCCCACCTTAAATCCATTCTCCCCACACATCCACAGGTCACTTATCGAAGGGCTCCCAACCTCAAAAACAAAATTGCCCCCAGTAAACTCAAGATTACCCCAACCTTTGCACCTATCACCCCACTCATCCCTCTAGTAGGGATGTTTCAATGTCGGAAAAAACTATGTAAGACTTGCCACTTTGTTCAACATGGCCAAAAATCTTTTTGTACAAAAGGCCAGACATACATTCTAAAAGACTTCTACAATTGTTCATCCGACCACGTTGTGTATGCCTTGACCTGCCCATGTGGCCTTATTTATGTCGGCCGCACTATTCGGCCCCTGAGACAGCGTTTCGGGGAACACAGAAGATACATTGAGGGTGGTACAGACCCCCACAGTGTACCGAAACATTTTGCTGCAGTGCATAAGGGCTCCACCCTTGGACTCTCAGTTTGGGTTATAGAACAGATCCCTAGGTCTCTCCCGCCTGCCGAAAGGTTCAAAAAATTGTGTGCTAGAGAGACCTATTGGATCTACCGTCTAGATGTCCTTTCGCCCGGGGGAATTAATGAATGCATCGAAACCTCCACCATCCTGTAAGGCAGACATGAATATAAACTAATATGGTACCCATACTCTCAAGTTTATTCATCTTCCTTATCTCATTTTCATACTTCTTCACTTATAGTTTTATGGATTTTAATTTTATTCTTATTATCATTTTTTTTCATTGTGTAATGTATGTATATATTGGTTAAATGTGGATATGCTACCCATTCTTATTCAGATTCTGTACGTCACAACATGCTAGGTCTTCTAGCCCCTCCCCTTTCCCCGCCCCCCATATCCTTCCCCGCCCCCCTTCCTTCCTTCCCCCCCCCCCCTCCCCCCTTTTTCCTCTTCCCTTTTGTCTCCCTCTCCCTCTCCCCCTCCCCACATATATACATACGCACATGTATATATCAATACCAACATTATATATGGATGCACAATATTGCATGCATGTATTACACATACACACCCTCATATGTTACCCATTCTATGTAGCGATTAATTAATATTTTTTATTTATTTTTTATTTTTTATTATTTATTTTTAATTTTTTATTTATTTTTTTTTTTATTTTTATTTTTTTTATTCTTTATATTTCATATATTTTTTATTTTGTATTTATATTTTATTTATTATTATTATTTCTATATATATCACGTTGTGGTTGCGCACACATATGTGCGCACACATGTGCTTGCCTTCACACCTGTTTTATGCCTAATGGGTGACACATGTGGTCACCATTCATTTGTATATGTGTATATATATGTATATAATTGACCTTTTTGTATATGTATATATGTGTATATAATTGCTTGTGTACATATATATATGCACATGTATTTTCCAGTTCCAGTTCTTCTCTCACAATTGTGTCACAGCCCTCTGCCCTCATCCATTCCATTCCTTACACTTGTGTATATCGTGATATGATATAATTTTTCCTGTCCTCTTTCACATTGTCCCCCTTCCCCTTCCTTCCTATTGCAGCCAATTAGTTTCTTTCTTTTTCACATTAGCACTACATATCCCTTCTCATCGTCCTTCTCCTCGATTCCCTCCTCTGCTGACACTTCTACACACTAGATTCCAGGCCCATCCTCTATTCCGCCTCCGTTCCGCCCCCTTCCCCCTTCAGTGCTCTCTATTTAAACTCCCTCTTCAGCTCCCAGCCAATCAGCTTGACAAAGGAGCGCCGCCGTCACACCACTCACGGCGAGCTAGCTCAGGAAAGGCGTCGCATACAGAGTGACGTCATCATCCCTCGCCTGATCAGATGCCATCCAAACCTCTCTCTGGAGCCTGTCTTCGCTGCTCAGCCGGAAAACATCCAGCGTCCATAGACTGTCCAGAGTCTCTACCATCCATCAGCCGAGATTAGATGACCCCACGGATCCCCTTGATTGCCTTGGGACATTCTTTTGCCTACTTTTTTCTTCCAAAATGTGAGTGCAATACCAGCTGTTGCTGTATTTTTTAATAAATTGTTTTAAACGTCTGCACCCAGAGGCGCCTCTTTCTCCTTGTTTTATAGTGCTACCTGGGATATGGCTTTCACTCCCATTGGAAGGCTGCCCTGAATGTGGATTTTACACTTTATTCCTGCTTCCTTCATCTGCAGTGTTACAACATGGACTAACTTTTTTAATTTGTTATGGAAATTTTCCTTTTTCTTATATTTTTTATGCACATCTATGTAAACTAGGATTTGTTTGTCCGTATTTTATCCATCTGTTTTCGGATGAAATACGGACATACATGCATCACTATGGGATAGGACATGGGATGAACATCCGCTGACACCCCATAACATCCGTCCCCGCTATGGTCCGATTCTGCAGACGGAGGAAAATCCTATTTTTCTATCTGTCTGCAGAGCAGATCGGATGAACACGGACAGAAGGTCCATGTTCGTTCGATCCCCCATAGGGGAGAGCAGAGATCTGACAGGGCACACTGTCATCCGCTGGCTCAGCGGGGATCAATGGAGCGATCCCCGCTGAGCAAGCGGATGTTCACGGGGCAGATCATCATGGATCTGTCCCGTGTGGAAGGACCCTAACTTTTGCGCAAACCAATCAATATACGCTTATTGGGATTTTTTTTTTTTTTTTACCAAAAATATGTAGAAGAATATATATTGGCCTAAACTGATGAATACATTTTTATTTTTTTTAAATGTATTATAGCAGAAAGTAAAAAAAAATTCAAATTTCAAAATTGTCGCTATTTTCTTGTTTTTAGTGCAAAAAATAAAAACCGCAGAGGTGACCAAATACCGCCAAAAGAAAGTTCTATGTGTGGAAAAAAAAGGACGTCAATTTTGTTTGGGTACAGCATCTCACGACTGCGCAATTATCAATTAAAGTGACGCAGTGCCGTATCGCAAAAAATGGCCTGGCCAGGAAGGGGGTAAATCCTTCCGGGGCTGAAGTGGTTTTTAATGGCTGTGTGAATTTAGCCTAATTGTTATGGTAATAACGAGGGTTAGTTTGAGGGTTACAGGGTGGGTTAGTGTGAGGTTAGAGTAAGTGTTACATAAAGGGTTAATGTTGGGGTTGAAGTTACAGAGAAAGTTCAGGTAAGGATTACAGGTTGGAATAGAGTTAGGATTATAAGGAGGGTTGTGTGAGGGTTACAGGGAAAGTGAATGTTAGGATTACAAGAAGGGGTACAGGAAGAAATGGGGTTATTATAATTATAAGGAGGGTTATCGTGAGAGTTTCAGGAAGGGTTATGTGCAGTAAACCCACCAAAGACACACTTGGCAGGATTTTGAATGCACTCAACTAAATAGTGGAGGTTTCTATGTACACAGATATACAGAACCCAAAGACCACGTCACACACTAGTTATTCTGAAGCTATTCACAACCCGCATATAAAACAATCGTTAAGCATCCAGTTACCTTCTATGGTGTTACCTGAACCAGTACAATGTCGTTCCATTGCTTGTCTCTCACTGGTGATTTCTGTCCTCCATTATTTCATTCAGTGAGGAAGTGACATCCATGAGATAAAGTGGCAGTTATACTAATGTTTGATATAAGCTTGTTGTCTGAAATTCCGACTGTGTGCATGCTCCACCGGACATTTGCTGTCGTAATTTCCGACAACAAAAATTTGAGAGCTGGATCTCAAATTTTCCGATAACAAAATCCGTTTTCGTACATTCCGATCATGTGTAGACAATTCCAACACACAAAATTCCATGCATGCTCTGAATCAAGCAGAAGAGCCGCATTGGCTATTGAACTTCATTTTTCTCGGCTTGTCGTACATTTTGTACGTCACCGCGTTCTTGATGTTCAGAATTTCCAACAACATTTGTGTGACCATGTGTATGCAAGACAAGTTTGAGCCAACATCAGTCGGAAAAAAAATCCAGGATTTTGTTATCGGAATGTCCGATCGTGTGTACAGGGCATAATTCTGCTGCTAGTGTGAGATTAGGAGCGTGAAATGAATTATAAGAGCGTTCTCCCATAGAGATCAGAGCTTTTTTTTTTTTTTTTTTTTTTTTTTTTGTTATTTAGAGATTTTTTTTTTATAAAACCAAAATAAATTTAAATATTTAATCTGGACAAAGTTTGTTGTTGGTTTAGATATATTGGGGATGGTTCTAAGCACTGTGTCTTCCTTTAGGGCTTTTTTTTCTCAGAGAATAGGTGAAGGTACTCCCCCTTCCAAGTCATCCCTTGTCTCCATCCCTTACCCACCTCTGACCATTGTCCCTTGGCTCTACTCCCTACTCACCTCCCAGTACCACCCTTTATAGAATATACAGAATCGAGTATTATGGTAATTCGTAGGAATGTGTTAATGATAACAAGAAGAGCAGTACAATAGATCTCCTGAAGTCAGCAACAATAGACACCCCCAACACAATAGTCCCTCCTGCAACAATTGATCCCCACCAACCAGTGTTAATTTCGTGGACTAAATGAATACTATTTTAGTTGACTAAAGTACAACTACAACAATTGAGATGACTAAAATACGACTAAAACTAAAATGGCATTTTAGTCGAAAGAGTATGACTAATACTAAATTGAAATTTGACATCAAAATTAACACTGGTCTGTAGTGCATGTTCAAACCTAAATAATAACATATTCGATTTTCACTCCAGCAGTACATAATATGTTTGGAAATTGTAAAGAAATGCTTAAATAATGCGTTACAATTTAACTACACCCATTAGATTTTAGATGACTAAAATGTACTGGAGATTTACTCGACTAAATACAACTAATGTACACAGGACGTTTTTACAACCTCTCCTGAACGATTTAACTTGATGCCGTACAGCCACGCCCCGACATGTTTCGTCATACCTGACTTAATCATGGGATAGGATGATTAAGTCAGGTATGACAAAACATGTCGGGGCGTGGCTGTAAGGCATCAACAGTAGCAGAGAGTGACGGACAGGACGCTGCTTCTCATCTCCGTGTATCAGCGGGAGATTCGTGCTTGATTTGAGGAGCTGCAGTGAGCGGGGGTGAGAGCCTGTTATCGCTTACCTTGGGTCCGCCGCGACCTTCATTCACAGTGGTACTGGGCGTTTCACAGAGGAGGATTGATATTTAAATTGCAGTGTGGCTTTGGCTTGTTTCAAGAGGTTTTTATGTGAGTGCAATGATTGAAGTTTTTCACAAGTTGAATAAATTTTATGTTTTACGGTATCACACTATTTGTGCATCTTTATGTTTATATGGAATGAGATGACACTGGAATGGATGGAACTTGGAGCTGTTACCTTCATCTGACCATCTAGATGATTATGCTTGATTGCTAAAACACAAGAGTGTGAGGCATATTGAGTCAGTGAGTGTTGATTTCAAAGGGAGAGGAATCACTGGCACTGAGTGAACTAGTGGACATTTTCAGAAAATCGCACACTTTTTTCACGGTGTTCTCTCTATGGACTCTTCATGGATGAAATGCTTATAATTTTTTTATATGTTTTCACTTTTGATACAATTTTTGGTATAGATTGTTCTGTGTATGGTATATGTCATTATCATGCAGTATCACGTAATATGTTTCCACTTTTGATATAACTTTTGGTATAGATTGTTCTGTGTATGGTACACTGATTTAATCATCACGCAATATCACTAGAACATCATAGCACAAAGGGTTCAATATTTTGAACATCAGGTGGAGTCATCACTGATATTAGCGCCACTTATATTGATTGACAGGGACTTTTTGGGTTGTTGTAAATCAATAGAGGTTTTTCAGTTTTTACATTTAAGGTGGCTGCTTTGGATAAACTTTATAGAGTCACACATATTTTATAATCACAATAACTTCTTTCACAGGGGTAAACCCTCAGGGCCGGATATAATCTAGCAAAGGTCTGCAGTGTGGAGAGCACTGGGTTAAACCAATAAGTCCTACTTTTCATCACTTCTTTCAATTTTTATACTATTTTAAAAAATGTGGACATATAAAGGTTGTATGGAATGTTTAGTGCACTATTACATATTTGATTGGTAAATCGTACATTTTATTAGAGGTGTGTACATCAGACCACATAGAGGGACACATTGAGGAGGAAAGGAGGACCGAGGAGATAAAGCTGGTCAGAGACAAATGGAAATTCGTCTGGTTTATCAGTGACCACTCACATTTCGATCAGTGTGTGCCTGTCCCAGTTCAACAGAATGTGATCGTTTGATCGACTTCTGTCAAACAAACAAGTTGAAGAACATTTGTTGATCGATGTCCTGTCAGTGGGGAGTCTCGCTGTCAGAATATGATGTCCTGTGTGGATGGAGGAATCTGACAGTTGTTTCTTATTTTGTCCAGACAGCTGGCTGAATAAAAAGAAGCCGCCCGTCTGTGGCCAGCTATAGTCCCATATGAAGGACCACTGGAAGCTCTGCATTTGTCACCTATTATTTGAAAAGTGTTTGTATAGTAGTGTGTGCAGTAAGGATGAGCCGAAAAAAAAACCCTGTTCGTTTCGCACCAGAACTTGCGAACAGGCAAAAAATTAGTTTGTTAGTGAGAGTGGGGGGGCAGCAAAGGGAAAGGAAAGACAGATTCTGGTGGTAGGGGACTCAATTCTTAGAAGGACAGAGAGGGCAATCTGTAACCAAGACCTGAAGCGCCGAACAGTATGTTGTCTACCGGGCGCTCGGGTTCGGCACATCACGGATCTTGTGGACAGATTACTGGGAGGGGCTGGGGAAGACCCGGCTGTCATGGTGCACGTTGGCACCAATGACAAAGTCAGAGGCAGATGGAGTGTCCTAAAGAACGATTTTAGGGACTTAGGAGCTAAATTGAGGAAAAGGACCTCCAAGGTAGTGTTCTCAGGAATACTACCGGTACATCGAGCCACACCAGAGAGGCAGAGGGAGATTAGGGAAGTAAACAAGTGGCTGAAGAGCTGGTGTAGTAAGGAGGGGTTTGGGTTCCTGGAGGACTGGGCCGACTTCTCAGTCGGTAACCGGTACTATAGAAGGGACGGACTGCACCTAAATGAGGAGGGTGCAGATCTGCTGGGAATGAAGATGGCCAAAAAGTTAGAGGGGTTTTTAAACTAGGCGATGGGGGGGAGGGTCCAGAGACAGTGATAGCCAGCGCGGAAGATATTCCAGAGGGTAGTATTGGGGGCATTAGTGGTAGGTTAACCAAAGCACAAAAACACAAGGTGAGTATAGTAGCAAGTCCAAGTTGCAATCTTGAAACACCCAATACGAGGACAATATGCGACCGGTCTAAACTATGTGGCATGTTCACCAATGCCAGGAGCCTGGCGGACAAGATGGGTGAACTAGAGATACTGTTGTACAAGGAGGATTTGGATTTTGTGGGAATTTCAGAGACCTGGTTCAACAGCTCTCATGATTGGCTGGCAAACATTCAAGGGTATACCCTATACCGCAAGGATAGAGAGGGTAAAAAAGGGGGAGGGGTATGCCTATATATCAAGAATAATGTACAAGTGAATGTGAGAGATGACATCACTGAGGGGGCTAGGGAGGAGGTGGAATCTTTATGGGTAGAGCTCCAAAGGGATGAAGCTAAGGGGAAAATAATACTGGGAGTATGCTATAGGCCCCCTAACCTGAGGGAGGAAGTGGAGATGGATCTCCTATCACAAATTGGATTAGCAGCAAGGATGGGAAGTGTTATCATAATGGGGGATTTTAATTATCCAGACATAGACTGGGCGGAGGGAACCGCGCATTCATTTAAGGCTCGCCAGTTCCTTAATGTCTTGCAGGACAATTTTATGGGTCAGATGGTAGACGCACCAACTAGAAATAAAACATTACTAGATCTACTGATTACCAACAATACAGACCTGATAACAGATGTGGAAATACGGGGCAATTTAGGTAACAGCGATCACAGGTCAATTAGTTTCAGTATAAATCACACAAATAGGAGACATGAAGGGAACACAAAGACACTGAATTTCAAAAGAGCCAACTTCCCTAAACTACAAACCTTGCTAAAAGGCATAAATTGGGATAAAATATTAGGAACAAAGAATACAGAGGAGAGATGGGTTTGCTTTAAGAGCATATTAAATAAGGGCATTAGCCAATGTATCCCATTGGGTAATAAATTTAAAAGAGCGAACAAACATCCTGGATGGCTTAACTCCAATGTAAAAATGCATATAAAAGCAAAGGAGAAGGCCTTCAAAAAATACAAGGTTGAGGGATCATCCACAGCATTCAGAATTTATAAAGAATGCAATAAGAAATGTAAGGGTGCAATTAGGATGGCTTGCATTAAAAGGGGGATCAACTGCAGAGATAAAACGATAATTCTCCCGCTCTACAAGACTCTGGTCCGCCCGCACCTGGAGTATGCTGTCCAGTTCTGGGCACCAGTCCTCAGGAGGGACGTACTGGAAATGGAGCGAGTACAAAGAAGGGCAACAAAGCTAATAAAGGGTCTGGAGGATCTTAGTTATGAGGAAAGGTTGCGAGCACTGAACTTATTCTCTCTGGAGAAGAGACGCTTGAGAGGGGATATGATTTCAATTTACAAATACTGTACTGGTGACCCCACAGTAGGGATAAAACTTTTTCGCAGAAGAGAGTTTAATAAGACTCGTGGCCACTCATTGCAATTAGAGGAAAAGAGGTTTAACCTTAAACTACGTAGAGGGTTCTTTACTGTAAGAGCGGCAAGGATGTGGAATTCCCTTCCACAGGCGGTGGTCTCAGCGGGGAGCATTGATAGCTTCAAGAAACTATTAGATAATCACCTGAATGACCGCAATATACAGGGATATGTAATGTAATACTGACACATAATCACACACATAGGTTGGACTTGATGGACTTGTGTCTTTTTTCAACCTCACCTACTATGTAACTATGTAACTATGTAACACGCGAACACTGTTAAAGTCTATGGGACACAACATGAATAATCAAAAGTGCTAATTTTAAAGGCTTATATGCAAGTTATTGTCATAAAAAGTGTTTGGGGACCCGGGTCCTGCCCCAGGGGACATGTATCAATGCAAAAAAAGTTTTAAAAATGGCTGTTTTTTCGGGAGCAGTGATTTTACCCACTTGCCAACCGGCCCATAGCCAAATGACGGCTGCAGGGCGGTTGGGTAACTCTGGGATCACGTCATATGATGTGATTCCAGAAAACTGCTCCTGCGCGCCCCCTGGGAACATCAGTGACCGCCGAGTCCAGAGGACCCGGAGCATCACGGATCACGGTAAACGGCTGCTGATCACAGGCATTTACCATGTGATCGCTCCGTCAAATGACGGAGCGATCACATGTAAACAAACCGGCGTCATGACGCTGGTTCCTCCCTCCCCTCTCTGTACCGATTGGTACAGAGGGGGAGGGATCGGATGGGAGCCCTGTGCAATACTCTGCAATACCCCACAATACCCTGTGCAATACCCCACAATACTCTGTAATACCCTGTGCAATACTCTGCAAAATACTCTGTGCAATACCCTGTGCAATACTCTGCAATACCCTGTGCAATACTCTGCAATACTCTGCAATACCCCATAATACCCTGCAATACCCCACAATACTCTGCAATACCCTTTGCAATACTCTGCAATGGCCCGCAATGCTCTGCAATGCCCCGCAATGCTCTGCAATGCCCCGCAATACTCTGCAATGCCCCGCAATACTCTGCAATGCCCCGCAATACTCTGCAATACCCTGCAATACATTGCAATACCTCGCAATACTCTGCAATGCCCCAAAATACTCTGAAATACCCCACAATACTCTGCAATACCCTGTTCAATACTTTGCAAAGCCCCGCAATACTCTACAATGCCCCGCAATGCCCTGCAATACTCTGCAATGCCCCGCAATAATCTACAATGCCCTGCAATACTCTGCAATGCCCCGCAATACTCTGCAATGCCCCGCAATGCCCCGAAATACTCTGCAATGCCCCGCAATACTCTGCAATGCCCCGTAATACTCTGCAATACTCTGCAATGCCCCGAAATACTCTGCAATGCCCCACAATACTCTGCAATGCCCCACAATAGTCTGCAATGCCCCGCAATAGTCTGCAATACTCCGCAATAGTCTGCAATGCTCCGCAATAGTCTGCAATGCTCCAATACTCTGCAATACCCATGCAATACTCTGCAATGCCCGGCAATACTCTGTAATGCCCCGCAATACTCTGTAATGCCCCGCAATACTCTGCAATGCCCCGCAATACTCTGCAATGCCCCGCAATACTCTGCAATGCCCCGAAATACTCTGCAATGCACCGCAATACCCCGTAATGCCCTGCCATGCTCTGCCATGCTCAGCTATACTCAGCTATACCCAGCCATGCTCAGCTATACTCAGCGATACTCGGCTGTACTCGGCCTCTGTATGTGGCCAGGCTGTGGAAGTCTCACACATGTGGTATCGCCGTACTCAGGAGAAGTAGGAGAATCTATTTTGGGGTGTCATTTTTGGTATGTACATGCTATGTGTTAGAAATATTGTATAAATGGACAATTTTGTGTTATTAAAATGTGTTTTAACCACTTCCCGCCTGCCGGCTGTCATACGGCGTCCTTGACTTTGTGCGGGGATATATGAATGATGGGTGCAGCTACAGGCATCATTCAGATATCAGCTTTTTCAGCTGGCGATTCCCTACACCATAAGAATGACCATAGCGGCTGTTCCACTGCTTGATCGTTCTTATGGGAGGCGAGAGGGGGCGCCTCTCGCCGCCCTCAGGTGCTTCTACCGACTCACCGCTACGATCTAAGCCAGGATCTTTTTTTTTATTTTTTTTCAGGCTTCCCAGCCTAGAGGTGAGATGTGGGGTCTTATTGACCCAATATCTCACTGTAAAGAGGACCTGTCATGCCATATTCCTATTACAGGGGATGTTTACATTCCTTGTAATAGAAATAAAAGTGATCAAAAAATTTATTTTTTGGAAAAAAGCCTCAAACTAAAATAAATAAAGTAAAATAAACAATAAAAAAAAAAAAAATTCCCCGTGTGCTCGCATGCAGAAGCGAACGCATACGTAAGTTTTTTTTTCACAATAGAAAACGCATACGTAAGTTGCGCCCACATATGAAAATGGTGTTCAAACCACACATGAGAGGTATCGCTGCGATCAGTAGAGCGAGAGCAATAATTTTGGTCCTAGACCTCCTCTGTAACTCACAACATGTAACCAGTAAAAAATTTTAAAGCGTCTCCTATGGGGATTTTTAAGTAGCGAAGTTTGGCGTTATTCCACGAGCGTGTGCAATATTGAAGGGTGACATGTTAGGTATCTATTTACTCGGCATAACTTCATCTTTCACATTATGCAAAAATATTGGGCTAACTTTACTATTTTGTTTTTTTTTAAAGCACAAAACTGTTTTTTTTTTTCAAAAAAACACGTTCGAAAAATTGCTGCGCAAATACCGTATGAGATAAAAAGTTGCAACGACCGCCATTGTATTCTCTAGGGTCTTTGCTAAAAAAAATATATATAATATTTTGGGGTTCTATGCAAATTTCTAGAAAATAAATTATGATTTTTACATGTAGGAGAGAAATGTCAGAATTGGCCTGGGTGCTCCTAAAATGCCTGATGGCGCTCCCTGCATGTTGGGTCTCTGTATGTGGCCACGCTGTGTAAAAATCTCACACATGTGGTATCGCCGTACTCGGGAGTAATAGCAGAATGTGTTTTGGGGTGTAATTTGTGGTATGCATATGCTGTGTGTGAGAAATAACCTGCTAATATGACAATTTTGTAAAAAAAAAAAAAAAGAGGAAAAAAAATCTTGATTTTGCAAAGAATTGTGGGGAAAAATGACAACTTCAAAAAACTCATCATGCATCTTTCTAAATACCTTGGATTGTCTTCTTTCCAAAAAGGGGTCATTTGGGGGGTATTTGTACTTTTCTGGCATGTTAGGGTCTCAAGAAATGAGATAGGCCGTCAGTAATTCAGGTGTGATCAATTTTCAGAGATTGGCACCTTAGCTTGTGGACTCAAGATATGTAGCGGTATAAATTTTGGCCAAAATATATGAAGAAAAAATTACTAATTTGCAAAATTTTATAACAGAAACGAAGAAAAATGCATTTTTTTACAGAATTTTCGGTCTTTTTTCTTTTATAGCGCAAAAAATAAAGAACCCAGCAGTGATTAAATACCACCAAAAGAAAGCTCTATTTGTGTGAAAAAAAGGACACAAATTTCATTTGGGTACAGTGTTGCATGACTGAGTAATTGTCATTCAAAGTGTGAGAGCACCGAAAGCTGAAAATTGGTCTGGTTATTTAGGGGGTTTAAGTGCCCAGTGGTCAAGTGGTTAATAATGCTTTAAGTGAAACAATAAAAGTGTAATATTCCTTTAAATTTCGTACCAGGGGGGTGTCTATAGTATGCCTGTAAAGGGGCACATGTTTCCCGTGTTTAGAACAGTCTGACAGCAAAATGACATTTCAAAGGAAAAAAAGTCATTTAAAACTACTCGCGGCTATTAATGAATTGCCGGTCCGACAATACACATAAAAGTTCATTGATAAAAACAGCATGGGAATTCCCCACAGGGGAACCCCGAACCAAAATTAAAAAAAAAAAAAAAGACGTGGGGGGTCCCCCTAAATTCCATACCAGGCCCTTCAGGTCTGGTATTAATATAAAGGGGAAGCCTGGCCAAATTTTTTTTTAAAAATGGCGTGGGGTCCCCCTCAAAATCTATACCAGACCCTTCAGGTCTGGTTTGGATTTTAAGGGAAACCCTGCGCCAAAATTAAAAAAAATTGGCATGGGGTCCCCCAAAAATTCATACCAGACCCTTATCCGAGCACGCAACCTGGCAGGCCACAGGAAAAGGGGGGGACGAGAGCGCCCCCCTTCCTGAACCTTACCAGGCCACATGCCCTCAACATTGGGAGGGTGCTTTGGGGTAGCCCCCCAAAACACCTTGTCCCCATTGTTGATGGGGACAAGGGCCTCATCCCCACAACCCTTGCCCGGTGGTTGTGGAGGTCTGTGGGCGGGGGTTATCGGAATCTGGAAGCCCCCTTTAACAAGGGGACCCCCAGATCCCGGCTCTTCCCCCTGTGTGAAATGGTAAGGGGGGTACTACCATTTCACCAAAAAACTGTCAAAAATGACAAGAGACAGTTTTTGAAAATTCCTTTATTTAAATGCTTCTTCTTTCTTCTATCTTCTATCTTCCTTCGGTTTTTTCCGCAATCTTCTTCTTCTGGTACTTCCTCCGGTGTTCTCGTCCGGCATCTCCTCCACGGCATCTTCTTCCCTTCTCCTCGGGCTGCTCCACATCCATGATGGCATGGTGGGAGGCTTCTGCTGTGTGACGCTTCTCCTCTTCTGACGGCTCTTAAATAATGGAGAGCGGGGCCACCCGGTGACCCCGCCCCCTCTGACGTCACGGGGAAGCGTCACACAGCGTCACGAGGAAGCGTCACACAGTGGGAGCCTCCCTCCATGCCATCATGGATGCGGAGCGGCCCGAGAAGAAGGGAAGAAGACGCCGCGGAGATGATGCCGGACGAGAACAATGGAGGAAGAACCAGAAGAAGAAGATGGAGGAAGAAACCGAAGGAAGATAGAAGATAGAAGAAAGAAGATGGGAGATAGAAGAAAGAAGAAGCATTTAAATAAAGGAATTGTCAAAAACTGTCTCGTCATTTTTAACATTTTTGACAGTTTTTTTGTGAAACACAGAGGGGAGGGCTGGGATCTGGGGGTCCCCTTGTTAAAGGGGGCTTCCAGATTCCGATAAGCCGCAGACCCCTACAACCACCGGGCAAGGGTTGTGCAGTACTGATAGATAGATATGTAGCGCCAGCATATTTACCTGTTAATGTAGTACAATGTTAGTCTATGAACAGTGTTATATTTTAACATGTGGCACCATCTAGTGGCCAAATTAGTGAATGGACTTCATTTTATTTTGATTCTTTGAAGAACGTCAGAGGATATGACAGGAAGTGACTTTTATTTACTTTCCACAACTTCCTACCTACCCAGCATGCCGTGTGATTTACCCAGCAGGACTCAGTACTGAATTGCATGCTGGGTAGGCTATAAAAAAGGCTCCGCGCGGCCATCTTATCTCTGTTTGGACGCATCGCCTGCCTGTGAGGACCTGTGCAGAGGTGTTCCACAGAGCGCGGCCTACACCTCCTGCGGAGTGTGCTGGCACAGTACTGAGAAGGATCCGGAGACGATTGTCGGAGCCATCAGAGGGTCCCAGTTCAGCTTACGGAGCGGAGGGTGTAACGGCGCCAGCCGGCTGGAAGCAAGACCAAGTGTACCGGAGAGGAGCTGTCCTATTACACAGACCTGGTGGGGTGAGAGGGCTGTTGCCCAAACTTTTCCTAAAGCACTAATACACACCTGATGCTGTGACAGTGTGCTGGGACCTGTAGTCCCACGCAGGAGAATTGAAGGAACTTGAGACTGAATTTAGATAGGCCTCAAGCCTACCCTTCACCGCAATATCAGCACTGTGTTACACAGGGTTAATTGCATCAGAGACAGTTACAGGTTACTACAATACAAGATTATATCTTCAACATCTACTTTATTTAACCTTGGTGTATTTAACCGCTGGATTACAAATTATAATTCATAATTTGCTAGCAGAAGACAGAAGACATAGAGAGGACTGCCTGTTCCATTGCAAGGCCTTGCATCCTGGTTCTGGTTAATAGAGTCTATACCAGTGATAGCGAACCTTTTTGAGCCCGAGTGCCCAAACAGCGACACAAAACCAACTTATTTATTTCAAAGTGCCAACATGGAATTAAACCTACTAGCGGCTCTGTACAGAGGATGGGACTGATTATCCCTCTGAATGAGCCCTAAGAGACCAAAAATGTACGATTATGCCCAGAAAAAACACCTTTTCTGCTTTTTTAAAGAAGTGCGTTGTGCTCAGAATACAGGGATCAGACATGCGTTGGGCTCAGAATACAGGGATCAGACATGCGTTGGGCTCAGAATACAGGGATCAGACATGCGTTGGGCTCAGAATACAGGGATCAGACATGCGTTGGGCTCAGAATACAGGGATCAGACATGCGTTGGGCTCAGAATACAGGGATCAGACATGCGTTGGGCTCAGAATACAGGGATCAGACATGCGTTGGGCTCAGAATACAGGGATCAGACATGCGTTGGGCTCAGAATACAGGGATCAGACATGCGTTGGGCTCAGAATACAGGGATCAGACATGCGTTGGGCTCAGAATACAGGGATCAGACATGCGTTGGGCTCAGAATACAGGGATCAGACATGCGTTGGGCTCAGAATACAGGGATCAGACATGCGTTGGGCTCAGAATACAGGGATCAGACATGCGTTGGGCTCAGAATACAGGGATCAGACATGCGTTGGGCTCAGAATACAGGGATCAGACATGCGTTGGGCTCAGAATACAGGGATCAGACATGCGTTGGGCTCAGAATACAGGGATCAGACATGCGTTGGGCTCAGAATACAGGGATCAGACATGCGTTGGGCTCAGAATACAGGGATCAGACATGCGTTGGGCTCAGAATACAGGGATCAGACATGCGTTGGGCTCAGAATACAGGGATCAGACATGCGTTGTGCTCAGAATACAGGGATCAAAAATGCGTTGTGCTCAGAATACAGGGATCAGACATGCGTTGGGCTCAGAATACAGGGATCAGACATGCGTTGGGCTCAGAATACAGGGATCAGACATGCGTTGGGCTCAGAATACAGGGATCAGACATGCGTTGGGCTCAGAATACAGGGATCAGACATGCGTTGGGCTCAGAATACAGGGATCAGACATGCGTTGGGCTCAGAATACAGGGATCAGACATGCGTTGGGCTCAGAATACAGGGATCAGACATGCGTTGGGCTCAGAATACAGGGATCAGACATGCGTTGGGCTCAGAATACAGGGATCAGACATGCGTTGGGCTCAGAATACAGGGATCAGACATGCGTTGGGCTCAGAATACAGGGATCAGACATGCGTTGGGCTCAGAATACAGGGATCAGACATGCGTTGGGCTCAGAATACAGGGATCAGACATGCGTTGGGCTCAGAATACAGGGATCAGACATGCGTTGGGCTCAGAATACAGGGATCAGACATGCGTTGGGCTCAGAATACAGGGATCAGACATGTGTTGGGCTCAGAATACAGGGATCAAAAATGCGTTGTGCTCAGAATACAGGGATCAGACATGCGTTGTGCTCAGAATACAGGGATCAGACATGCGTTGGGCTCAGAATACAGGGTTCAGACATGCGTTGGGCTCAGAATATAGGGATCAGAAATGCGTTATGCTCAGAATACAGGTATATATATATATATATATATATATATATATATATATATATATATATATATATATATATATTTCATATATATATATATATATATATTTCATATATTTCATATATTCGGCACTGGACTCACCGGAATGGACTCCGATGACAGATACACAGAGGAGTGCGGCCACAAAGAGCCTCATTCTCTTCTTTGTACGGAACCCAAACTGTCTTCTCACCTCACCAACTTCTACTGATACTCGGTGCAGGAGGAGGTGGAGACTCTGTACACAGGACACTGCTGATTGGGTGATAATTATCTCCCATTCAATAGAAAAACTCATACACAGATGATCACCAGTTGCTGGGCAGAGGCAGTGTGAAAAGGTTGGCTGGTTGAGGAATAGAATGGGAGAAAGTGAAAGTAAAATGCTGAGATGTCAGACAAACATGATGACAGAGGAGCTCAGTCATCACTGATCACTGAGCGGGGAGATGTGATTGGTTGGCACAGGAACTGAGGCCTTGTGTCTAGCAGCCATTTTGTCATTCGCAGTTCAGAATAGAAAAGATGATTTTTTCCGTTATCATAACATATACAGACGCCTGAAACCCAACTCCACACACTTCTTTTTTTTAAGTACTGGACAGGGAAAGGAAGTCAGATTTAGGTTAGAATTGCTCTCTGTGAGGTTGATTTACTAAAGGCAAATATATTGTGCACTAGAACTGCACTGCAAGTGAAGGGGCTTTAGATCTGAGGGGAAGCTCTGCTGATTTCTATCATCCAATCATCATGTGCAAGCAAAAATGCAGTTTTTTATTTTCTTTGCATGTTCCCCTCATATCTAGAGGACCTGTATTTGCAATGCACAGACTATTTACCTTTAGTAAATCAACCCCTGTGTCTCTCTACAGGTGGATGTGAAGTAAAATCTCCTGCTGGGGCTCTCTGGTGTCCCCATGGAACTTGTCACCCCTCTTTTGCTTCCTGTATCCCAGATAGGAAGGATAACTGGACACAAATGTGTGGCGGTGTTGAATTGTAAGTCTTGACAACTTGCTGCACATTCACTGGCAAGTTGTACACTTGCAGAGCACTTGAAGCACAAGTTCTAATTGACACTTTTCAAATTTGTAGCAAATTTATGTGGCAAGTCTCTAGCAAAGTTGCAGTGGTGAGTAGGGTTTTTTTGATTGAAAATGTATACTTTATTTTGCAAGAAAATATACAAAAAACAAATACTTAAACAGGGTACATTCAGTATTGCGACGCAGCGCATAAATACACTACATAACAATACATTGCCAAGCATACAAATAAATTACATTCATCCTGCGGTATGATGCCTAATGTGTTGTGCAGAGTAATAATACCCCGAAACATCACATCATGCATGACGCCGCATTACCCTGAAAGCAGTACTTCAATGACATTTCACAAAAAGTCCGGTCATACAGTCAACTAACATTCAAATGGGCAACGGGTGTGATGGGGGGGGGGGGGGGTGGAGAAGGTGGGGTAGGGGAGGGAGAAAAGAGTTCACAGGCCCGAAGCTTTATTTGAACTGCCAAAGGATACACGGGGGAGAGGGGGGGGGATGGGGAAATCTTCAGACCTCCTCTTCCTCCTTGAAGTCCATCAAGTGATAGTCTCTGAGCAGACTGTGAACCAGTGGTGAGTAGGGTTGCCACGCATTCGGGATTCGCCCAGACAGTATGGGTTTTGAATCACGTGTCCGGGATTCAGTTCACCTGAGCCCCGGACACAGTGTTCAGACCATAGTTGCCAACATTGTAAAAAAAAAAAAAACGTGGGACACTTTTGTGGATGTAGGCGGAGCTGTCCAATAATTAGGGGACGGGGCATCCATCAGTAGGCGTGGCCTAGTAAAAATATACAAGTGCGGCGCGTGCAGCGTGTCGTGACAAAAAATGGGCACGGTTTATGCGAAATAGTGGGCGTGGCTTAAATGGGCGTAGCTTAAGAGGGTGTGGTTAGAGTCTGAAATGAATGAGGGATTAGAGGGGGAGAGGGATTAGAGGGGGAGGGGGAAATGACGGGACAACAGCCCCAGATCCTACACAATAAAAATATGTGTATTCTAGAAAGTTTAACAATCGTCAGATAAAGATACTCCAAACACCTGGTGTTAGCACTTCAATCATCCCGGCACCATGGTTGTTATGGTGTCAGGATGATTGAAGTGCATTATTTCTATTATTACATTGTAATATAAAATGAAATCATTCAACTTGCCATAATGCAGAATCAGTGGGATCCCTGAGCGTGTCACTAGCCACGTCGCCTGCCACCAGCCGTCCGTCCTTGCTTCAGATGTCCGAGCAGAGACCGTCCTTGCATCAGGTGTCCCAGCAGAGTCCGTCCTTGCATCAGGTGCCCCCAGCGGAGCCCCCCCCCTTACATCAGGTGCCCCCAGCGGAGCCCCCCCTTACATCAGGTGCCCCCGGCGGAGCCCCCCCTTACATCAGGTGCCCCCGGCGGAGCCCCCCCTCACACCAGGAGTCCCCAGGCGGAGCCCCCCCTCACACCAGGAGTCCCCAGGCGGAGCCCCCCCTCACACCAGGAGTCCCCAGGCGGAGCCCCCCCCCTCACACCAGGAGTCCCCAGGCGGAGCCCCCCCCTCACACCAGGAGTCCCCAGGCGGAGCCCCCCCCTCACACCAGGAGTCCCCAGGCAGAGCCCCCCCCTCACACCAGGAGTCCCCAGGCGGAGCCCCCCCTCACACCAGGAGTCCCCAGGCGGAGCCCCCCCTCACACCAGGAGTCCCCAGGCGGAGCCCCCCCTCACACCAGGAGTCCCCAGGCGGAGCCCCCCCTCACACCAGGAGTCCCCAGGCGGAGCCCCCCCTCACACCAGGAGTCCCCAGGCGGAGCCCCCCCTCACACCAGGAGTCCCCAGGCGGAGCCCCCCCTCACACCAGGAGTCCCCAGGCGGAGCCCCCCCTCACACCAGGAGTCCCCAGGCGGAGCCCCCCCTCACACCAGGAGTCCCCAGGCGGAGCCCCCCCTCACACCAGGAGTCCCCAGGCGGAGCCCCCCCTCACACCAGGAGTCCCCAGGCGGAGCCCCCCCTCGCAAATCAGGAACCGGATTTTTCGGGACATTTCCCAGGACACCACAAATTCAGGAATGGAGTCCAAGTCCCGGGAATGTCCCGGGAAATCCGGGACAGTTGGCAACTATGTCAGACCCAGCTGAGGAGTCTCCTATTATGACTCTGTAATAGATTTTCCAAGCAGGTGTCTCCCTCCCCTGCCTGCACTGTCCGGCGCTCTGGCTGAGTCTCCGGCGCTGTTTAAGTTTTGCGGTGCGGTGTGACACATTGCAGGGCGGCTGTGAGGGGGGAGAAACGTGCCAGTGTTCTATTCCATGCAGACACACAGCCCGGGCTCTTCTCCTCTGCAAGCCGAGCATGTGACCTGTCCGGAGTGTGGGCGACACAGAGCCTGCCGTGTAAGCCGGGGACACAGACCGCTGGGCAAGTGCAGAGCTGAGGGCCCTTCCTTTCCTCCTATTAAAGTGGTGTTCCACCCTAAAAAAAAAATCTGACTGTGCCTAAAAAAAAAATAAAAAAAAACATTTGGAAATTTTTTTTTTTTTACTTACCTCTAAATGACTTTTGCTAGGGGGTCCCTCGTAGTCTGCCTCTTCCAGTGCCTGGGCTGGTGACATCACTTCCCCCTCGGCACAGGAAGGACTCGGCTCTGCTGCCTCCCTCTTGTCAATCATCTGGGACCCATTACAGGTCCCAGGTGACTGAGCGGCCAATCACAGCACGTGGCGCCGCTTGCGCATGCGCAGTGGGTGCCAGGCTGTGAAGCCACAGCCCGGTGCCCACAGTTGCAATGCCGGCACCGCTGAACGGAGGGGTAGACGAGCGGGGCTTCGATCCCCCGCATCGCTGGACCCTGGGACAGGTAAGTGTCCAATTAAAAGTCAGCAGCTGCAGTATTTGTAGCTGCTGACTTTTCATTTTTTTTTTTTCATGGGCCCTCCTCTTTAAGTCTTTACTTACTCTCCAGTATGGGACTTGACATGCTGGTCTTTCCAGGGACATGACCAGTGTTGCCAACCTACCAGACTAAAATTCACTGACATGAAACTCAAAATTTACTGGCATTTTCTAAAAGTTACAAAATTACAGTTTTCAGTGCAAATTTCAGTACTTAAGCTACAAACAAGTACAATATGCAGTTAGCAATGTGGTTTAAGATAGATTTTAAGGTAAAAAAGAAAATATTTCTTAGAGCCCTTTCACACTGGGGCGGTTTGCAGGCGCTATTGCGCTAATAATAGCGCCTGCAAACTGACCCGAAAGTGCCGCTCCTTGCATTCCAGTGTGAAAGCCCCGAGGGCTTTCACACTGGAGCGATGCGCTGGCAGGACAGTAAAAAAAGTCCTGCCAGCAGCATCTTCGGAGCGGTGAAGGAGCGGTATGTATACAGCTCGTTTACTGCTCCTGTCCATTGAAATCATTGGGACGGCGCGGCTATACCGCCGGCAAAGCGCCTCTGCAGAGGCGCTTTGCGGTGGTACTTAACCCTTTCTCGGCCGCTAGCGGGGGTAAAACCGCCCCACTAGCGGCCGCATACCGACGGTAAAACGCCGCTAATAATAGCGGCGTTTTACCGCCGACGCCGCCCCCTCCTCAGTGTGAAAGGGCTCTTATGTTATTTTTGATATAGTAAGGGTGGGTTATTATAACCAGGGCAACCATCAGCTCCTTACACAGCTTTAGGCCTGCCCCCCTGAGCCTGACCACCAACATTCCCCAGGGCTTGTATATATGTCAGTCCCCCTCACACCTGTATATATGTCAGTGCCCCTCCACACACCTGTATATATGTCAGTGCCCCTCCACACACCTGTATATATGTCAGTGCCCCCCACACACACCTGTGTATATATGTCAATCCCCCCCAAAACACCTGTGTATATGTCAACGCCCCCCCGCACCTGTATATATGTCAGCCCCCCCACACACATGAAAAAAGTTGGGAGATAAAAGTGACTTTTAAGGGTTCTACCTACACAACTGATTATAAATTCAAAAAGCAAGATGCAGAGTTAGGCTCGGTTCACACAGGGGCAACACGATTTCAGCGCGACTTTGTACGGCGACTTCAACGCAACTTCAGCGTGACTTCAGCACGACTTTAGCAAATTACAACGCGACTTCAAGTCGCCTCCAGGACAGGCGACTTCAGCTGTGGCCAATCACAAGACAATCAGCTCTCGGGGAGGGAGGGGTTTGCCTGGGCAAACAAAATTTTTTGCCTGCAAAGTCGCTTGACTTTAGAGAGAGATCCGACTTGGAGGCGACTTCCATTGATTTCTATGGTACAGGTCGCCTACCAAGTCGGATCCAAGTAGTACAGGGAGTACGCTCTGAAGTCGGAGCGACTTCAGTAGTGTCTATTAAGACGCTCCCATTCACTGTCATGTGAATCTCTTTCTGGGGCGACTTGGGGCGACTTGAGGGGCGACAAGTCGGATCCCAAGTTGTCATAGTGTGAACCGAGCCTAAAAGGCACTTGCTTATATTAAGCTAATTGCTCACACCCAGAAAATGTATCTGGTAAAGATCTGTGGTGAGTTTCTCTGAGTTGACTGAGCATATGAGAAAAGCAATTCTTCAGAGAGATACAGGCATTTTAGCAAAAAATATATAAAGTTTAATTATGCAAATTCACTTAACACTAGTAAAAAAAAATAAACAATACCACCAACAATTCATTAAAATTTAGACAACATTGTCTACATACTCAGATGGCCACCCACACATCCATGCACTCGTCATAAATGACCTTAATTGGATAAATGAAAATCTCTTTTGTTTCCTAGGAGAAAAAGAAAATAATATTCCTCCATGGACCTCAAATCCTGATAAAAAGTCAGACAGGAGCAAAACCAAAGAACCAAGCATATATAGACAAGGTGTTGCGTGCTGGAAGATGCTAGTAGATGCAATAAGCTGGTTCAGGTTGCATGAACAGTTTGTGATTGAATATAAGCACTGGACCGGGGCAAATCACTGAGAGTTACACTGTGAATAAGTAGTCTGGATGGGGGAAGTTCCTATTACTGAGCTGGGTTTACACGACAGTTATTGCAGGCAAGAGAGCACCTATGCTGGTGGGTAGTTATGTGTCTAGGGTGAATAGTATATATGTATATACACACCTTCCGGTCGGGAGGTGTAAAACAAGAGGTCTCACCGCTTTCCCGACATCCACAGCAGCCCCTGCACTAGTGATCAAGCTGCTACTACGTTCCCCATTTGCCGTGAGCTCTAAGGATGACTTCCACCTATATCCACAGTTTCCCAATTCATTCTGTGGGGTGCAAGATGGATTAAAGTCCCTCAGAGTGTGATAAGGCCGCCGCAGCCATCCTGGTATTTCGGAGCTTTACGATAGCCCTCTCAGGAATCACGAAAGTGTCCGGGGTAAATTGCTTGGCGTGTGGGTAGAGCTGGGTACTCGCTACAGAGAGCATGATGGCGTCATGCTGATGCGTTTTACCCTTGACCTGGGTTTCTTCAGAGCATGTCCCCCCACACACACTTGTATATATGCCAGCCCCCCACACACCTGTATGAATGTCAGCCCCCCCCCACACCTGTATAAATGTCAGCCCCCCCCCACACCTGTATAAATGTCAGCCCCCCCACACCTGTATAAATGTCAGCCCCCCACACACACTTGTATATATGCCAGCCCCCCACACACCTGTATGAATGTCAGCCCCCCCCCACACACCTGTATGAATGTCAGCCCCCCCCCACACACCTGTATGAATGTCAGCCCCCCCCACACCTGTATAAATGTCAGCCCCCCACACCTGTATAAATGTCAGCCCCCCACACACACTTGTATATATGCCAGCCCCCTCACACCTGTATGAATGTCAGCCCCCCCCCCCCACACACCTGTATGAATGTCAGCCCCCCCCCACACCTGTATGAATGTCAGCCCCCCCCCACACCTGTATAAATGTCAGCCCCCCCCCACACCTGTATAAATGTCAGCCCCCCCCACACCTGTATAAATGTCAGCCCCCCACACACCTGTATATATGCCAGTCACCCCCCATACACATCTGTATATATGCCAGCCACCCCCCATATACATCTGTATATATGCCAGCCACCCCCATATACATCTGTATATATGCCAGCCACCCCCACACACACACCTGTATATATGTCAGTCACCCCCCCCACATACACATCTGTATATATGTCAGTCACCCCCCCACATACACATCTGTATATATGTCAGCCCCCCCACACACCTGTATATATGTCAGCCACCCCCGCCACATACACATCTGTATATATGTCAGACCCCCCACACACCTGTATATATGTCAGCCACCCCCCCCACACACACACACACCTGTATATATGTCAGCCACCCCCCCACACACACACACATCTGTATATATGTCAGCCATCCCCCCCCACACACACATCTGTATATATGTCAGCCACCCCCCCCACATACACATCTGTATATATGTCAGCCCCCCACACACCTGTATATATGTCACCCCCCCACATACACATTTGTAAATATGTCAGCCCCCCCACACACCTGTATATATGTCAGCCACCCCCTCACACACACATCTGTATATATGTCAGCCACCCCCCCCCCACACACACACATCTGTATATATGTCAGCCACCCTCCCCCCCACATACACATCTGTATATATGCCAGCCACCCCCACACACACACCTCTGTATATATGTCAGCCACCCCCCCCACATACACATCTGTATATATGTCAGCCCCCCCACACACACACATCTGTATATATGTCAGCCACCCCCCATACACATCTGTATATATGCCAGCCACCCCCATACACATCTGTATATATGTCAGCCACCCCCATACACATCTGTATATATGTCAGCCACCCCCCCCACATACACATCTGTATATATGTCAGCCCCCCACACACCTGTATATATGTCACCCCCCCACATACACATTTGTAAATATGTCAGCCCCCCCACACACCTGTATATATGTCAGCCACCCCCTCACACACACATCTGTATATATGTCAGCCACCCCCCCCCCACACACACACATCTGTATATATGTCAGCCACCCTCCCCCCCACATACACATCTGTATATATGCCAGCCACCCCCACACACACACCTCTGTATATATGTCAGCCACCCCCCCCCCCCACATACACTCTGTATATATGTCAGCCACCCCCCCCCCCCACATACACATCTGTATATATGTCAGCCCCCCACACACACACATCTGTATATATGCCAGCCACCCCATACACATCTGTATATATGTCAGCCACCCCCATACACATCTGTATATATGTCAGCCCCCCCACACACCTGTATATATGCCAGCCACCCCCCCCCCCCCCCGTACACATCTGTATATATATGCCAGCTACCCCCTCCCACACACACACCTGTATATATGCCAGCCACCCCCACACACAAACCTGTATATATCGCAGCCCCTCACATACACAAACCTGTAAACACACAAGGCTCTGCCCCCACCCCCCCCTGTACACAAACAGCCCCCCCTTTCCCTCACAGCCCCCACTTGTAAAGAGTTTCTTCCTACCTGGTCCCAGCCCGTTTTCACTAAGCTGACATTGTTGCTGAGAAGCTCAGTACAAATCACACAAGGGGTGCACACACACATAGTAGCCAGAGGTGGCAGTAAGAGCTCAATGTCTGACACGAGAACAGCAGAAGCTATGAAATCATTTCTGTAATGCACAGCATGTATCCGCTTCACCCGTCCGTCCTTCTTCTGGCTCCGGGGCCCCTTACAGTTGTGAGGGCTGTACAACCCTGATGGCAGCCCTAATTATAACCTATCAGATTTTGTCATGTATGTCCAACTGGAGAGATTTCCCCTTAATTTCTGTTCCATAGCCACCACAGAAAGTGAGCAGAAATCCCAGGTAGCCACCAGGATCACCAGAATTTATGTCCCCAATTCTAAAGACTTCCTGTCTCCATTGCTTCATCCTTCCTTCACCTCCCGTCTCCATCCCTCCTTCACCTCCCGTCTCCATCCCTCCTTCACCTCCCGTCTCCATCCCTCCTTCACCTCCCGTCTCCATCCCTCCTTCACCTCCCTCCTTCACCTTCCCGTCTCCATCCCTCCTTCACCCTCCCGTCTCCAATCCCTCCTTCACCTCCCGTCTCCATCCCTCCTTCACCTCCCGTCTCCATCCCTCCTTCACCTCCCGTCCCATCCCTCCTCCTCCTTCACCTCCTCTCCCTCTCCATCCCTCCTTCACCTCCCGTCTCCATCCCTCCTTCACCTCCTCTCCCGTCTCCATCCCTCCTTCACCTCCTTTCCCGTCTCCATCCCTCCTTCACCTCTCTTCCCGTCTCCATCCCTCCTTCACCTCCTTTCCCGTCTCCTTCCCTCCTTCACCTCCTCTCCCGTCTCCATCCTCCTTCACCTCTTCTCCCGTCTCCATTCCTCCTTCACCACCTTTCCCGTCTCCATCCCTCCTACCACCACCTTTCCCGTCTCCATCCCTCCTACACCACCTTTCCGTCTCCATCCCTCCTACACCACCTTTCCCGTCTCCATCCCTCCTACACCACCTTTCCCGTCTTTCCATCCCTCCTACACCACCTTTTCCCGTCTTTCCATCCCTCCTACACCACCTTTCCCGTCTTTCCATCCCTCCTACACCACCTTTCCCGTGTCTCCATCCCTCCTACACCACCTTTCCGTGTCTCCATCCCTCCTACACCACCTTTCCCGTGTCTCCATCCCTCCTACACCACCTTTCCCGTGTCTCCATCCCTCCTACACCACCTTTCCGTCTCTCCATCCCTCCTACACCACCCTTTCCCGTCTCTCCATCCCTCCTACACCACCTCTCCCGTCTCCATCCTTCTACACCTCTTCTCCCGTCTCCATCCCTCGGTTGGAGGCCCCTCCAACCTCTTCACCCTCCATCACTTCCATCCCTCTTTTACTCTATCCCTCCCTTCTTTCATCTTTCCATAACTCCATCCTTTTATCTCTTGCTCCATCCCTCCCTCCATCATACTGTCCATCCAACAATCCTTGTGCCTTATATCCTCCACCTTTTCTATTCTCCATCACTCTATTATTCTGTCTCTCCCTCTATCTTTCCATAACTCCATCCTTTGCTCCATTACTCAATTTTTCTGTCTCGTTCACATCCCTCCATGCCTTGCTCTATTCCATCATCCATCTCTCTGTCAACCATTCTATATATAGGGCTCTTTACACACATATGTCTGTTTTCACAAGACTCTACTTGCTCAGCAGGGATCGTTCCGTTGATCCCCCTGAGCTGGCGGATGACAGGTCTGTCTCTGCTCGCTGTGCAGGGATGGACCTGTCAGAGCCCAGCTCTCCTCTATGGGGGATCGGATCAAAAATGGACAGCCAGGTCACCATCCATCTGGATTTAGCGGAGCAGAGCAGATCGGATGTCACGTACATGTCACCACTGATATCTGTCACTCCATAGAGGGTGCATGGAGCGTCCGTTCAGGTCTGCCTGAAAAACTGACAGACAGACCTGAACGGTCCGCATGTGTGAAAGGGGCCTAACTCACTCCTCGCTGTTTCCATCTCTCTGTCCATCCATCTCCCCTATCACTCCACTACTCTGTCTTTCCATTTTAAACAAATAAAAATACTCCAATGCACTTCCACACCAAATTTGCTCACTACTTACTAAAAAAAATATATGAATAATAAACATCTTAACACCATCAAGCACAAAAATCAAGTATATAATGATCAATCATACAATTTTATAGACAACACACTATACAACATCAGCACTTTTCATCTATAAAATCAGCCTGATCTGTGATATTGCTGCTGCCTCCCCTCTCCTGGCATGCTGGGATTGTAGTGCCACAGCCTGACACATGAGGTGTTCATGTAGGAGAGGAGACTGTGCCTGGTAATGGGTAGGGACAGAGAGGTGTTATGGAGATTGGGAGAGATCTCAGAAAACATGCTCCCTATAGAAGCAGAGGAGTTCACAGTCACACACAAAAAACCATCTAGTGTAACAGCATGAGACAGGAGCCTGCTATACAGAGCCCATCCTCTCCCCTCTCCCCCCTGCTCCTGCCCACTAAGATAAGCCACCAACAGGACTGTCTGCATGTTGCTCAGCTAGCTTACCTTCGGCTAGGCTGAACCCCGTCCTCCACTACAGACTGTCTCCACTCCCCCCTCCCAGCATCTCCTGTGAGGAACTCAAATAAGGTGCGCTGAGAGAAAGGGGGGAGGTACAAGAAGCTTCACTCAGTCAGATCATCAGATACTCTCGGTCTCAGCCGGCTTGGCTGGGAACTGCACAAGCCAAGAGCGTCACTGGCTGAAAGCGTATGTATTCACTGGCAGGCTTTTCACTTTGCGGACTTTTACAGGCACACAGGCGGTTGACAACACTGCTAGGTAGTCCAAAATACAGCCGAATGGACTGACAAATAGAAGTACCAACTAGATAATGGTGACGAAAACCTAAAACATTCACATGTGAAACCCGACAAACCAGGAAAAAGAAAAACAATTTTGTTATAAGTTGTCTATGGAGGCTCTGATTTCCTTTTGTTCTGAAAGCCATGAAATCCAATTATCGAATCTGAGGATAAAACACCAATAAAATTTAGTAATAAACATTCCATTTTCCGCCTAGAAACAAACTAAACCAATGGTTATATACCTGTAACAAGACATTAGCATATGAAACACAAATATACATGACATTACATTCCATAAAGAAAGTCTTTCTTATTTGTTTTGGAACAGCTCCCTTTTTTAAAAATACCAAAAATTGTTGAGCTCAACTTTAATTACTACCACATGGATTTTTGTTTTATGGTATACCATTAATTTACCCCCAAAAAAATGTATTCACCATGGTGAGAAAAAAATTAACAACTTGTAATAAACCTTTTAGCGGTACCATTTATCTACAAATCATAATACCAAACCTCTCCAGAACGGTCTCTCTGGAAAACAAACACATTTTAGTAAATACACTTTTCAATTCACTATTACAGATATTTATCTTGGCTCAGGTATTTGCATGTCAATACAGTTCACTTTACACTCCCACCGACCTGGTCAGAAAGAAGGGGGGGTCATTCAGGTGGGTTCTCAGCAGTTGAGACAACAGACCTTAGAGTTGATGACACAACATATATTCCAATATTCCACACACACACAATTAGCTAGGTTAAAGGCAACTCTAGACATCACACATATCAGCATGTTTTCTATAATACCCTGTACTTCTTCTTAAACCCATAACATCTGTTTTGTAAGGTTGAAATTTTTTCAGAGATCCATCCCATTTCATTAGTTCTGCTCAGCCTGTATGGATGCATTCTCAGGATTTGGAATGGACCCCTGACCTAGGTGGTCCTTACTTCTTACACCTAGGCCACATGGCGAAGCATGCAGAGTACACTTCAAAATCACGTCTTGTTGTTCTATATGGATTATGTTTACCAACTTTTTTAATGGGATATGGATAGACATAATTTAGATATGTAACCAAATACCCCACATAAGTGACATTTTATCTTATCTAAAGTGGTGCTACATCTCTTAATGACAGGATTTGTTTTTAGATGACTGAGAATATGGGATGGCTTTTTCTGGATTAGTGGTTTTTACCTACAAAATATAGGGACAATTTTGGCAGCTGACAGATAATGGTTTCACTACACTTTCTGCATCCTTCAGTATTTTTCCAAACTGATGAACGTTCTCCTGTAATCGTTGGTTTTCCAGTACTAATTGCTGGTGGATAGCCTCAGAATTTGACATAGAAGCTTCTAAAGTCCTGATGTTACCTTTGGTTATTTCTAGCGCTTCTTTTAGGGATGTGTTTTGCACTTTCAAATGTTCATACTGTTTCGCTAACCACCTAGCCGCAAAGATTAGCAGTGTTTTTCCAGTGCACTTACTACAGCTTCTTCCAATGAAATTGAATTTCACATCCTCTCCCATCAGCGGGACAGAAAGTGTCCCTTCTGCCTGGAGACTTTCCTCCCTTAATACCAGCATGGCCATTTCCTCTCCATGTCCTGCTGCTCTGCCTTCCTCTTCCTGTACCTCACAATCCCCCTGTACTTCACATTTTACTGGGGTATCAGACTTGTGTTGTGGCTCTCTCTTTTTGTCAGCCACTGAAAGGTGACAGTTCATGTCAGCCCCTGAGCACTTTACTGATAAGGACTGGGCAACTGTATAAGGCCCAAGTCCTGACAATTGCTCCTTGTCTCCCTGATCATCCCAATTTATTTTCTTTGTTGGAATGATATCTCCTTAAATCCCATAGTAAAAACATTAATTTCCTCTGTTTTATTTGCTGACTACAGCATCCATATACTCCAAGTATCTTTTTCATATGGCCCGTGTCATCTTTTTGTGGTGAGCACGGTACAGATCTTCTCATACTTTAAATTTAAATGTACCTTTCTTAGAAAACCTCTTCCCCGTCCAACAATCCCAATCACGAATATATTTTACAACCCAGGGCCCATATTTATGTATCATCTCTTCCCTTGGGGTCAGTTGGTAGGGTTCGTGACATTCAGACCCCCTCTTTGAAGCAATTCTATTACCCATCCTTACGGATGCTGACCTGATTTCCCAACCTTTTATAGGTTTCTCCTCCAGAGGTAGCTACTCTCTGGACCATGATTTGGGTTGACAGGTACCGCCCCTGTCACCGTTGCTTCTTTTCTGTTCAATCTAATTTTATTGTAAATTATTATACAGACATAAACAAGTTCAAACATGAACAAATACATATATAGATAGCATAATCATTTCATCACACAGATTATAGCTACATTTTCACACATCTGACAAAACAAAACACTAAAAGAGAAAGGACAAAAAAAGGAGGGGGTGAGCGAGTGGCAACAAATAAGCGTCCTGTATTGAAACCTTACTTATCGCATACATAGTCCTTACCTTCTTTCCCTAGAGTTTTTAGTTTCTTGTTGTTTCCCTGTACATCCTCCAAGAGGCCCATGTCCGGCAGCGTTTTTCGTGTGTGTCCAATTCATGTGCTAAAGCCGCGTACACACGAGCGGATATTCCATCAGAAAAATCTTGGATGGTTTTTCTGATGGAATTCCACTCAAGCTTGGCTTGCATACACACGGTCACACAAGTTCGCTGAACTTTTGACTGCCAAGAACGCGGTGATGTACAACACTATGACGAGCCAAGAAAATGAAGTTCAATGCTTCCGAGCATGCGTCAAATTGTTTCTGAGCATGCATAGGGATTTTGCGCGTCGGAATTGCTACAGACGATTGGAATTTCCGATGGGAACTTTTTCCGACTGAAAAATTGAGAACATGCTCTCAATCTTTTGCTGGCTGGAATTCGGCCAGCAAAAGTCAGATGGAGAATACACACGGCTGCATTTTCCGACCAAAAGCTCTTATCGGTCTTTTGCTGGCCGAATTTCCGATCGTGTGTACACGGCATAAGAGTATCTCCAACCTCTCTATACAATCTATTTCTATAGCCCATTCATTAATCGATGGGGATTGTGTTGACCGCCAGTGTCAACCAATGTCTAAGAAGACTCTTTTTGATGTTTTTATATGATCCTGGTAAGATAGAGAGCAGGGTAATTTGTGGCGTGTTTGGGATTACTTCCCAGTAACTGTGGTATACAGTTGCATAATCTTTTCCCAAAAGTTAAAAATTTGGGGGCATTCCCACCAGATATGAAGCAGTGAGCCCTTGGTTGCATGACACCGCCAGCATATATCAGATGTATCTGAATATATAAGCTGGAGTGACAATGGACTCCAGTACCATCTAGAGAGGAGCTTATAGCTCGTCTCTTATGCTTTATTTGTTGGTGACAAATAGGGATGGGCTGACTGTTCAAGTCGAACATGAGTTCGACTCGAACATCGGCTGTTCAATCGTTCGAAGATCGAACATTAAGGGCCGTTTGCGCCAAATTTGAGTGGCGCGTCACGGACCATAATGCACTGTGTCATCGCAGTGCTTTGCTGACTGATGATTGGCCAAGCATGCACTATGACCCGCATGCTTTGGCCAATCATAGTGCCATAAGCAAACAGAGCCATAACTGGCCAAAGGCAGGGTGCCTTTGGCCAATTATGGCTCAGGGGTTAAGTACACACCCCACACTATATAAGGCCGCCTGCTCTTTGGCCCTGTGTAGTGTGTTGCTGGTGTTCTAGAGAGATAGATAGACAGAGAGAGAGAGAGTGTCATTTCATTTACTTTGAGAAGGCAATTTATTCAGTTAGCTAGATCTCACTGCAGACCGTTCCTGCTGTACTATTTCTAATCTAGTTCAGGCAGTCAGTTGATTCAGTTAGCTGCAGTGTATTTCATAATATATATATATATATATATATATATATATTATTATAATATATATATATAATATAATCTATATCTCCTAGATTATATATATATATATATATATATATATATATATATATATATATATATATATATAATCTATATCTCCTGTTTCCCAGAAAATAAGACCTAGCGTGATTGTCAGTGATGGCTGCAATATAAGCCCTACCCCCCAAATAAGCCCTACCCTGAAAATAAGACCTACAAGGACTTTAACTAGGGCTTATTTAGGGGGTAGGGCTTATATTGCAGCCATCACTGATGATCAAGCTGGGTCTTATTTTCGGGGAAACGGGGTATATAGTCTAGCCAAGCCTATACCTGACTGTAGCCCATTCCCGGAGTACGTGTTCAAAGACACTTTCAGGCAGGTGACTTAGTGAGGTGCAGTTCATTTTATATATACAGATGTATGTATGTGTATGTATATATATATATATATATATATATATATATATATATATTATATATATATATATATATATATATATATATATATACACACACACAGACTTGTGTATATATGTATAGTCTAGCCAAGCCTATACATTACAGTAGGCCATTCCTGGAGTGCGTTGACATTTTTGCAGATTAATTAAAAAAGACAAACTGAAATATCACATGGTCCTAAGTATTCAGACTCTTTGCTGTGACTCTCATATATTTAACTCAGGTGCTGTCCATTTCTTCTGATCATCCTTGAGATGGTTCTACACCTTCTTCATTTGAGTCCAGCTGTGTTTCATTAAAATGATTGGACTTGATTAGGAAAGTCGCACACCTGTCTATATAAGACCTTACAGCTCACAGTACATGTCAGAGGAAATGAGAATCATGAGGTCAAAGAAACTGCCTGAAGAGCTCAGAGAAGGAATTGTGGCAAGGCACAGATCTGGCCAAGGTTACAAAAAAATTCTTTTGCACTTAAGGTTCCTAAGAGCACAGTGGCCGCCATAATCCTTAAATGTAAGACGTTTGGGATGACCAGAACCCTTCCTAGAGCTGGCCGTCAGGCCAAACTGAGCTATCGGGGGAGAAGAGCCTTGGTGAGAGAGGTAAAGAAGAACCCAAAGATCACTGTGGCTGAGCTCCAGAGATGCAGTCGGGAGATGGAAGAAAGTTGTAAAAAGTCAACCATCTTTGCAGCCTTCCACCAGTCAGGGCTTTATGGCAGAGAAGCCTCTCCTCAGTGCAAGACACATGAAAGCCCGCATGTAGTTTGCTAAAAACACCTGAAGGACTCCAAGATGGTGAGAAATAAAATTCTCTGGTCTGATGAGACCAAGAGAACTTTTTGGCCTTAATTCTAAGCGGTATGTGTGGAGAAAACCAGGCACTGCTCATCACCTGTCCAATACAGTCCCAACAGTGAAGCATGGTGGTGGTATCATGCTGTGGGGGTGTTTTTCAGCTACAGGGACAGGACAACTGGTTGCAATCGAGGGAAAGATGAATGCGGCCAAATACAGGGATATCCTGGACGAAAACCTTCTCCAGAGTGCTCAGGACCTCAGACTGGGCCGAAGGTTTACCTTCCAACAAGAC